>QEPC01006817.1:4542128-4565473 GCA_003113815.1 Sphenodon punctatus
CCCCTCCTCCTGCTCTATCAACCCCCTCTCCTCACAGACCCCCCAGCCCCACCACCTCATCCAGGTCCTCTTCCGTCCTGCTCCTTCAGCAAGCGCAAGCGCTTTTTAAATGCCAGGGACATCTTGACACCTCATCTAACATGAAATATTGGACCAAAGCACATACTTAGCACACTTAATATCTGTCCTATGCATCCATCTATGACTATAAGTGTATGCTCACAGAGAAAGCCCCGTCAACTTCAGGATTGCAAGTCAGAGGAATTTGCCCCAGGGAACTCCATTGAAGTCAGTGGAACTCTCAATACAGAACATTATCTCCGCCTTAACTAATGGAGCCACTAGCATGGCTCCATAATTAAACCAAATGTAGTACAACTTCTGATTGACATAGATGGCCAACAGTTCAAAAAGAATCTTAACCTGGCTTCATCATGAAAATAGTTAATATAAAAGAGGCATAATTTAGAAGTTGCCCTTCCTGACTTGTGTGTACATATTTTTCATAGCCAGGAATTAAGTAGTTATATGTCAGCATTCTCCCAGGTCATGCTTGCTGATGGGAGGGTACAGGAATACATTCCCAGTTAGCTTTCTGAAAGAGTCAGTGAGTAAACTCACACATAACTCTTCTAAACTCCAATGTCTGCAGAGCCCCAGAAGCTGTATAATCAGCACCAGATGATTCCCTGATCGCTGTTGCATGTGAGGGAGACACTCCAAGTTCAGCCCCACTTTAAAGTCAGATCTGACGAATAGATCAGATTTAAATGTCAGATCAGAGCTTAAAACGGGGCTGGGAATCAGAGTACCTCACTCACATGCAACAGGGGATTATCCAGGGCTGATTATACAGTTTCCGGGGCCCTGCAGACATCATAACTTAGAAGAATTACGTGTGAGTTCACCCAATGTGACATCTTTAACCAGATGTTTCACAACACAGTGTCCACTAACGGACAAAGCTATTCCTGCCAATTCTCTGAATATTTATTTAAGTCAATGCCCTCCAAACAATTCAAAATATTTGTATTCTTCCATACATGAATTCAACATCTTTCTAAAAATACACCGACAATATAGAATGCTCCAGATGAGAATACCACCACCTCATTTTTGTAGCTTTCATCAGCACTTTTTTTATCAAGGAATAGAAATTGCCACTGAAACTACTTGGGAAAGAGCTATCGGGAAATCTTACTTCCACAAAGAGTCAAAATAAACCTAAAGTCTTCATTAGATCTGTAGCCACTTCCAAATATATGGTGCCAGAACAAATAGTTTGGGGCAAATTCTTAAAGCTATGTACATGAGTAAGGCTATGATTTTGGCATGGAGGTCACAGATTCCGTGATTTTAAGAGATGTGTATGACTGGATCGGAGGCAGGAGAGATGGCAGTGGAAACTGGATTCGGGGTGGATCCACCTAGGGGACACCTCTCCCACCCCCAATCCAGTGAAGAGCTTATTGGCATGGCCGCCTTGGGTGCCAGGTTGAAGGGGGCAACTCTCCTGCTCCCAGTCCAGCTGCTCCGCTGCAGCCATTGGCGATAAGCTCTGTGCTTCAACTTGCTGCTCTAGGCGGCACTGCCAGTAAGCTCTGCACCTGTGTGGCTCCACCCCTGATCCAACTTCGGCTGCCATCTCTCCTGCTCTGATCCTACTGCTGCCGCCGCTTCTTCTACAAGTTCAAAGGGCGCCTCTCCCATCCCTGATCCTTCTGCCACGACCAAAGCTGGCAAGCTCTGCGGCTTGATCGGTGGCAGCAAGGCCACGTGCGTACATTTCCATGATGTATTGATTATTTCCCATGTCCTGTCCATGACTTTCAATAAAAATACCCATGCCAAAATCATAGTGCCATACATGAGGTTCACACCTGCTTTTGTACTACTTTGAAAATCTACCTCTGAGTGTGTAATAACGTTTGGTGCTAAAATGTATTTAAAATACATCTATGACAATGCTCACCATTATCTATTTTAAATTTTAGGTAGGAAAAGATACCAAGTATTATGGAGAAATACTGGGACTGATTATGCTTGTGTAAATCTGAAATAACCCAACCTTAGGCAGTTTAAGTGAAAAAAGAACACAGTGTGCTGTTTTCTGACTGAGTGGGGCAGGCCCCTGAAAGAAGATGGCTGTGTTTTTTGTGAGCTATTAGGTTGGACATGGATAAACTTGGTAGTTCTTGATTTGAACACCTTTTATTTAGTTTACTTTATGTTCTGATGATTCAGTAGCACTTGTCTTGGTGGCAAACAGATCAAAGTATCAGAATTTGCCCTGCACTAGTATGGAGCTGGTGCTAGTGATAGAGTTCTCCCTACCTAGTAATCAGTATCATTTGTAAAGCTTTTCTGCAGTGTTCACACTGATGTTCTGTGGAAGAGACCATTTTTATGCTCTCCCAGTGTGTGGTTTCCTGGTAATCTGCAGAGAGACAGTAGAGATGCCAAGCAATCATTTTAATTAATCTAAAGACAATTTCTTCCAGCAACAGTTAAAAAGTTCTAAATTTGATAGATATCTACCAGATCAAGGGCTGTAGACTCTGGATGGATAGGAGTAAAATGGACTGATATCAACCAGCCATAGAATTTGGCTGAATGGAAGGCTGGCCTTAGGTCTTATAAAATGACATTATTAGGGAATTGAGGATGTAGTTCGGGGATAAGAATATAAATCACATTGTCCAGGTATCTTTGTGTGCAACAGAGAATAAGGTAGAAAGTGTCTGGGATATTAAATGTGATCATTCTTCAGTGGAATTCTTTTAAGTGACTTCAATTGGAGGAGGATCAGAACCTTAATCTGTGAGCACTGGGACTAAAGCTTTGGGGAAATGTGTTTGAGTAAGAGGAAAAGCTCTGTAGAAGGGGGTATATATTGTGAAGAAGAAAGAGAGATTCAAATTTACTTTCATCAAGGATCCCCACAAGAGAGGATGCCATACATATCAGCATCAGCAGAGTGACTTATTACCACGTATTCATCTGTAGTCTTTTTTCTCCTCTTGACCACAGACGCAATATCAAGGAAATCCCCCTCTACGTTTAGCACCAGAAGTGTCCTAGCTACTTAACATGACATTAGCCAAGAATAATATAGTCATAGTAGCCAGGCTTTCAAATATCAGTATATTCCCAGTACTGTGCATTATCATATATCTATGATACACACCTTTGAAGTTCAGCAGGTTACTCAAAAATTGAGTTTTTAGCCTTTTTTATATTCCCAGCTACACCACCTGCACAACAGAGTAAATGTATGGGTGTTTTAGGTTATTAGAGGAAACCTTTTGTTCTGTTTGCATTGAAAAGTGTTGAATTAGCTGGGGAAATGGATAAGGAGACAGAGTCCCAAAAACGGAGTTAAGGACAGCTGTTATAACTTTCTCCTTATTTTTTAACTACAGCATTTGGGAAAGTGTTTGAATGAGGTGTTTTTCATCTACACTATGAATTTATCACCTTTATAGTTAAGAATTGTCTTTATCATTGATTCTTAACATTTATGGGTAGATGCCTACGTGCATTTGCACTTTAGTGTTTGCTGGTTTTACTGTCTCATATAGGCCTTCTATATTTTATTTATAAGCTTGGCTCATTATGGAGCAGGTGGCAAGGTCATGCATGAATGTTTTTTTTAGTGTCTTAGAAGTAATCCACTGTCCTCAGTTTGGACAGATGCGCTTAAGGAGACCAGTACAGCTTGGAAAAGCCAAAGGGACTTCCTATCCTGGAAATCGAACTTGCTTTTGGAATCCATTAATGAAAGTACAATAAACTTCTAGTTAATATTAACTCTTTTTTCTTCACATCTGCTTCCTTCTACATTTTCCCTTTTGGTAGCTATATCTGTTCACCTTTTTAGCAGTATGATTCACTTATAGAATATGAACGTATTTCCCCTACCTCTGTTTATTCTCTCTGAAGGTTTCCTTTTCTACAGGGTAGCAATCCCTGCTCTAAGATGAGTCCCACCATTTTTCACTGTCTCACTCTTGACTGTTATATTTGCGTTAGATTTAAAGATATTGACATAAGTGCTGTGTTAGCTTTTAAACACTCACTAAGTTCATGGACAACAGTAGGGATGGCCTTTGTAGGATCACTTTGAGTTACCTGTATGTTTAGCTTGATGACTGGCGCATCAGCGTTGTGATGTCCTTCTAACTAGAAGTCCATAGCTCTCACCATGGAAGCATTGCTCTTTTTTTGGTACATTGTAAAGCAAAAGGAGTCCTAACATTTTCATTTAGGCTGCAACATTTTCTATCAGATTTGGATCTGCTCATCATCATCCATTTCTACTTAACCTTGAGGCTAGACTACTGCAGTGTGCTCTGCGTAGGGCTGCCCTTGAAGATTTTTTGGAAGCTGCAATTGGTTTAGAACGCGGCGGCCCGACTTCTTTTGGGGACAGGTCACTGGGAGCACAATACACTGGTGCCCCAGAGTCTGCACTGACTGCTAATAGCTTTCCAGAAAAATTCAAGGTGCTAGTTTTAATCTATAAAGCCCTAAACTGCTTGGTCCCCAGGATTCTGAAAGATCACCTCTTCCCCTATGACCTGGCGCATCCTCTGAGGTCAGCCAAGGGCGCCATCTTGAGAGTGCCAACTACCCATAAAGTTTCTACAATGGGGGCGTACAGGAAGGCATTCTCAGTTGCTGCCCCATAATTATGGAACTCCCTCCCCTTGGAGGTCCACCTAATCCCAAACCTGTTCATCTTCCAGAGGAGATGTATGCCGGTTTTGTTTGGCCATGCATTTGGCAGGCAGAATAGTGTTGGGTAGAGGGACTTGAGGAGGAGGATTGGTGGGTGGCAGGTGGGGATAAAGGGTGGGGTGAGTGGTTGGGATGATGTTAGGTCTTTAAGGGATTTTAATGTATTTTATTGTATTTTATATTTTTGATACTGTAAGCTGTCCTGAGTCTTTGGCAAAGGCTGGGGTAAAAATGTAAATAAAATAAATAAATAAATAAATAAATAAATTTACTCACCTAGCTCATACACAAGCATCCTATGAAACAGAGTGAATATCTAAGGTGTAAAAGGGCCTGTATGTGTATGATATTTTAAAAGCTATAAACTGATTTTATCTCTCTCCCATATTGAGAAATATAATCTATAGTGGCATCCACTGAATTTTCTTTTAAAGTATTTAGTAGGGATGGGAATTTTGGATTCAGACAGAACTGAATAAACCTAAAAATGGCCAATTTGGTTCTATCTGAAAATTCAGATCTTTTTCAGTTTCAGGTGATTCAGATCTTTTACATTAATTTTTTATTTCTTTAACATTGCGGTTTGTTCCCATTGACATCAGTGGGGAAAAATGCATGCCAAAAAATCTGAATCCGAATCGAGATCCAAAATTACTAAAGTTCCGAAACCAAAAAATCTGAATCTGAAATTCCCCCTGGAGTCCCACCCCTAGTATTTAGTATGGTACATATAATGTGAAATTTCAGATTCTGACCATCCAAAGGGAAGAAGCTATTTAGAATCTTGCATTCTACATTTAGCTCCGGATGTGCTCTGGGTATCCATGAAATCAAAAATGAGGAATCAAAGCCATTAGGTCAGAGATGGAAGTCAAGAAAGTATGTATTCGCTCACAGAAGACAAATGAGTGAGCTCTCTTGTATTACAATGATAATAGAGTATTAGAAGGTGATACCACATCTAGACAACACTTAAGATAAATGCCTCAAGATTTGCTAGAGCAGATTTTTCTGCCAGTACATAAATCCTTTAGTGGGCTAAATAATACAATATGTAGTTGATGAGAATCCGATAAAGTGGACATTCCTGCTTGGCTATTATGGAAAAAATCATGCATCATTAACTAATCAGGTAAACATTTTTGTTGTAATGCATTAGCTTCTTCCCTTTGAAGGCTCTGATTCTGAAATTTCACATTATACTTATCATACTAAGTCATTAAAAAGTCTGTGTTCCAACGAGTGCCTCAACACCAATTAACCTCTTGGTCCACGTATATCTTACTTTTTACCTATCACAACCTAAAATGAAGACAGAGGTCAACAAGAATGGCAACACGTATTCCTCTCAATTGGTACAAAATTGACATCATGATGAAGTTTGACCCCAGTGAACCATATATGGAAAATATCTTTCATTCTGGGGACAACGTGTCACAGCAGACAAAGTGCTGGATGTTTAAATATAAGATTATAACTCATTTTAAAGCACGTTTCATGGTCCTGATGGATTCCTACTGCCGTGTTATTCACATCAAGGGCTGAGCAAATAAAGTTGGACAGTCACTCTAGATAACTCCAGGCAGAAGTGGAATTGGTTTGAATCCCAACTGCTTGATCTTTCCAACAGAATTGTAAAATCCTTTTTTCAGTAACGATGGACCCACTATGCATTACTATAGATGACCTCACTTTCAGGCCTGTCCCTCTCCTGCTCTGTACATACGCAAGTACTGACGAGTATTTTGGAGGAAAGAAAATAAAAGCGGGTGTAGATCTGGCTCTGCTGAAGTCAGTGCCAACATTTCCATCGACTGAAATGGGGTTGAGATTTCACCCTGAGATTTTAACTGCCATGGGACTTGCACTAAGTTCTGTTCCTGGTTCTGCCACTTACATGCTGAGTGACCTCTCTGTGCTTCGCTTTTCCAATATGTCTGTACAATGAAAATTGCTTTGTGGTCTAGAGAGGAAAACACCATGTGAACACTATATTCGAGCTTGGTGGTGGTGGTGATGGTAGTAGCAATAGTTGTTGTTGTTGATCATCATCAGGACTGTAAAATCCACTCAGCTGCTTGCTTCTAGTGAATATGCTTTTTGAACTGGCAAGTGGATTTTTACTGACCTGAGCTCCTTTCCCCACTGTAAGTCCCAACCTGGCATGTAGACTTGTAGGGCTGGTTAGTGAATTATTTATATATATTTATAGCCATTATTCGAACTAAAATGAATATCCCTGATGAATACTATAGCTGACATATTTGCTCTCTTCAATTCAGATCTGATGAAGCAGGTTTTCAGTCCCCATTTCACTGGACACCAGCTTTGAATATTTTGGTTCAGCTATTTTAATTTGTCGCTTTGGTTATACATCATTTTGGTTCTATTGCTTATACACAGTAGCCAAAATGAAGTACCAAAATGATGAAATGACCAAAATAACTGAATAAATGGATATGCAAATATCTATTTTGGCTGTGGATATTTATTGGGATATCATTGGGATATCTGTAAATGCAATAAATATCCACACATGCAAAATCTACTATTAATTTTAGCTCTAGCCATCAATAATAATAATAATAATCATCATCATCATCATCAACCTGAGATCCAAGAAACTGGACTCTCAGGCCGCTTTTAGACGAGCGGTGGTCCGTTTCGCGTTGGCGGCGCGCATATTTTGAAACTTCCGCCTGGTCTAATTAGACGAGACGGAAGTGGCATAATATGCGCATATTACGGCGGAGGCGCATTTTTTAAGTGCGCGAATTAAATACCTCGATTATGAGGTATTTAATTCACACACTTAAAAAATGAGCCTCCGCCGTAATATGCTCATATTAAGCCACTTCCATCTCGTCTAATTAGACCAGGCGGAAGTTTCAAAATATGCACGCTGCCGACATGAAACGGACCGCCGCTCGTCTAAAAGCGGCCTCAGATTCTGGGCACTTCAGAATTCTGGGTCCCCACTTGATCCGCATTAGTGAGACATGGTACAGGAAGGCATCTGAAACGTCTGGACTTGTACAATGCAGAGCCCCCAGGACTGGTGTTACTGTAAGTATATTATGGAGACAAAGTAGTTCAAATTATATCTTTTATTGGGGAAAAAAATCTGTTTATTTGAATATGCAATGTTTCAAACCAACTTCTGTTGGTCCAATAAAATATATAATTTGAACTACTTCATCTCTATCTCTTACATTTGGGGCCAATGTGGCAACCACACTTTCTCTGTGGGTACGTGGGGAGAGTGCAGCATCAGGGAAAGCCCCAGCCCCAATCTCTCCACGTTTGGGGTTAGAGCTAATGCTATGGCCAAGCTTCAACATGGGGGTTCTTTTTGAGGAAACCATCATTTTTCTAACATAATGATTTTTGCAAAGAAAATAAAGAGCAAGATAGTCTTTACCTTTGCACAGGCTAATTGCTATGTACTTCCTTATCCTGTACTTCAAGGAGGAAGACTTTTCTTTTAAAGCAGTATTAGAAGAGTGAATCTTCCTGACAAATGCCTCCATGAATTAGATATTAGCTTTCATCAAATTCTGTATCTCTCAAGGAATAGTTTAAGTGGTGTATTCAAATGGAAGGATTTCTACATGATTCCTACTTACTGCCATAAAAAGCAAGGCCCCCTGACAGAGAGCAGAGCCAAAGTATCAGTGTCGAAGTTGAGGTAAAATTTTCTAAAGCTTTTAAGAGACTTAGAAGCAGAGGCCTTTGGAATTGTGACACAAAACCTTACTGGGGGCTCTCCTAGTGTGTGACATTACAGGTCAGTGCAGTCACAGTATGCTTTCTGATGGATGGGGAGCCTGGTGGCCCCTGGTGCTGCTCCCTGGTGCTGGTCCCACCCCCACATCCACCCATTCCCAGCTCCACTTGAGTCCGCAACAGGTGGACTGGCAGTATCCTCAGGGCTGTGGTCTGCCTGCATGGCACCCCCCCCCCGCACCATAGAGTTGTGAGCGCTCACTGGACACTCTAGGCTGGTGCCTGCAACCCCATAGTACTGTTTGAGGCAAAAGACAGACAGGGGCAGAGCTGCACAATGACAGGTGCAGCAGCACCACGTTCAGCCGCTATCCCAGGTCTGGCCAATCCACTTCACACAGTGTGCTCCATCTTGCAGGTGTCTGAAGACAGACTGGACAATCTGGAGCTGCTGTTTGTTGGTTTACAAAGATCCCATCTAAGCCCTTCTTATCAGAGACTGGGTACTCACAGACATGATGGTTGGCTGTTCCCCTGCATGGGGGTTGGGGGAGGGCTACCGCTGGCTGGGGTAGCTCTGGCGGTGGGAACAGACATCCCCGTGACCTGCCTGAGCTGGGGAGCAGGGCAGGGAGCACCATGCAGCCGGCCGACTCCACCCCCTTGCTGCAACCGGTGCCACTCCCCCCTGCCATGACAGTCAGCCGTGGTGACCACTAACACTGGGCCAGGAACAGATGTTCCCAACTGGGTCCGCCTACTCTAGCCCAGCTGGGTAGCTTCTGGGACCCAGCTGTGGGTCCACTTTGTTCCAGGCCCACATTTTTGACCAGGCCACTACCCCCGCTGGTGTTTGTACTCAAACTTACCACCATGATGCTGGCCCAGCTGGGCCAAAGCAGCCCCTACTGGGCCAGCGTCACATTTGTAAACACCCTATGGAGTTGCACGTGGTTAAGGATGGCCCTGATCTGAAGTCCAAATTTCTCTGAGTTTCAGTGAGACCTAGGCTTTTAAATAAGAGGTTCCAGACTATGGATTGGGACCCCAAGTGGGGTCATACCATGTGTGGTCAGAATCATGAGTACAGTGGCTATTTCATATACTTTGCAGTTCTTTATTACTGTCTGGGATTGAAGAATTATATTAAGTCTTAAAATTGGGATCACACAGGTAAAAAAACAAGGACGAAATTTGGGAACCATTGGGTGTTTTTACACACACATTTTTCCTGCATGTTTGCTGTTACATCCTGAACTTTCTGTGTGTCTAAATCACTCACCCAGATCTTAAACATCTGGCTCTTTGAACTTCTGCATAGAACTTCTCCCAGAACCTTTGTGTGTAAAATGTTCTCCTATTAAACTGTTTGGCTCCAGGCAGCTGTGGTCACTTGGTTTCTATGGCAGCCCCTCACGTCTACAGTTGTGGCTACTTTAGGCTGCCTCAGGGCAGTGTTTGTGTAAAGAATGCATCCGGAACTTACAGGTGTGTGTAAAAATGCCCACTGTCCTAGGTACTCAAATTCCCTTTGAGTACTGGGGAGCCCCTATGGCATTTTCATAGTGCTCTGCCAGCAGAAGTCCCATTCTCTTCAGTGAAACTTATGACAGAAATTTTTTTAGGATTGGTCTTCCCAGAGATCTGGACAAAGACTACAGTACTTGGGCCAACTCTGCTTTCTTTAGGAGTAACGTTTTGTCTGTCTGTCTAATCACCATGGCCAATGGCAATATACTGTACCAATTTGATTTTTAAAGACATAGCTCTTTTTATATGAGCTGTCCTTTTTATAATTCCTTTTCCAAATTTAATCAATACATTTTAATATTCTATATACTTTAAGTGCAATATACAATAAATATTCGAGCTCCATCTTAAACATGCTTTAGCCTTTAAATTGTTAAAACTGCAGTGCCCTTTCAATCTACTTACATAATGTCATAAAATATACATTTCAAGGTAAATGAAGTCAGCTACTTCAATTTAGTCCCTCAAACTGGTAGTAAATGAGAGGTTAACACTATGGTGCCAAACCCATTATTGAGTAAATTTAGCACCTTGGACAGCTCTGTAAAATCTTTATTGCTTTCCTGACCTGCTCGTCATGTTCTGTCTATGTGTTCAGTGGCTCTCAGCTCTGATTGAAAGGCAATATATTAGATCCTGAACACAAACACGCTCGGGGGCCGGTTCACTGGGAGCGTAATGACATGGAGGTGAGAACAATTTTCTGGTCACCGCAATCCAAGCACCTTGCAAGGTCTGTTTCTCTAACTTCTAGAGGACTTTAAGGTACTTCTCTGTATTTGAAGCAGTGATGGTACCACCCATGGTAATTCAAGTGGACCTGGAAATGCTTTAAATTGCATAAGACAAAAAAAATAAATAGAGAGTGGCATTTTACTTTGTGTTTTGTTAAAGGCTAGACTATATAGAACGTCCAGTCGTCTTTAGAGTAGCAGTCATCTCACAAAGTAGTTTTTGTCTAACATCTGTCTTGCAGAACCTGGATGTGTCATAAACAAGAAAAAGCTTTTATTGTGTGAAAGTGTTGTTTAGGAAAGCGTGAAATGTATAGGCACTGTCAACGTTAAAAAAGAAAGAAGCCTCAGAACTGTGACTGGCTGCAAATTTTAATGTCACGTATCACCTATATTTCAATAAGCCATGTGGAAAACTAGTTGTTGTTGTTGTTTTTTACACTCAGCATGATAGGATATCAAATAATCTACTATTCTTAATAATGGGAAATTATAGTCTATGTGGCAGCCATAGGAATCCATGTTATGATCTTCAGTCACTGTTCAGGCTGGGACCAAAGGGATTTTACTTCATAAAAGAGTGAGCTGAGATTAAGCAGGGAAAGGGGATGAGGAAAATGAGGACTTGAGTAGTGGTTTTTATTTTTTTGAAGTAATTTGGCATAGACACATTTTAGGGTAATGAAGCAATTTGTCTACCTGTGCTTGAGTTTGAATTAATACCTTTTAAAAAGAGAAAATAAATCCAAATTTGCAAAGTCATCTGCACAAGATGTTTTAGTATTAAAAAAGAAATACACTCAGGGGTGGGAAAGTCAAATCTGACAAGTAGATTTTCTCTTCTACTCTCAGTTTCAGTTTTTGATAGAAGGCAGATAGGGCTACCAAGGTGTTTAGTGGTTCTCTTAAAACAGTACAGGCTGATTCTATATCGGCAGAGTGTGCAGTCAGTCCATACCCTTGAAAATTATTAATTGCCTTGGTCAAACCACACAAAAAGGACAAAGGCTGCAGCTGCCTACCTCTTCAAAAATTGTTTCAAATGTATTGATTGAAAATCCATCAATTATATAATGCCCCTCGCTTCACATGTGAGAAATAATTGAAATATGAGTTTTGGGTCGGGGAGAAATAGTATAGCAACTTTAAGGCAAGCATAAATGTTTATTGGGAGTTCAAAAAACCTCCATTTCATTTTTGAATTTAGGACATTATATATGTCATAAGTAGTTACTGCAGTATGACAACTATTTTATCTTATATTGTAGAGAATTTAAAATTGAAAAAATGCTAATATGCATCTAAAAGCTTGTCATCTGAAGAGTTGTTCGAGGATTTTTGAAGAGGTTATGGTGACAGCAAAATGAATGCAATTATATCTCTATTTTCTGATCAGAGTCTGCAGTATATGAAAATTGAGCTTTGCAGATTCTTTTTGGTAGAAAATCTACCTATTGTGTAAAAAATGTAAAGTAAACTTTTTCAACTTTACACAATAGTACAAAGAAGGTGTTGCATCTATTTTTGTAAACCAGAAAAATACATATTTGGATGAATTAGGTGTTTGTTTGTTTTTTAATTATAGATAAATATTCAAGGTTTTTTTTTTTTTTTGTGAGGTGGACATCTTACTTTAAAAGGCTGTCTGGTTAGGTTTTTATTGAGCCAAAGGAGATCACCTGGATATTTTGATGTATGATGTAATGTAGAGGGAGATCTACCTTTCGTCTAAATTTTGCAGAGGCATTGTAAAATTCCATGATTGTTAGCTTGGCTTCTTGCATGCTAAAAATATAAACAAAGGGAAAATAGCATTATCCAGATGTCAGTGTAAAATACTAGGGGAAACAATTTAAGAGAAGAGGAAAGGAGAGTTCTTCCTAATACAAATGAGCAGATAAACACAACAGGGATAAACAAATGAGCAGATGGAGAAAATGACAAGCAAGGAAATGAAGGTAGAGTTATGCCCAAAATTCAGAAGCATCTCCCAGATTGCTTTAAATTGCACTTCCATGTAGGGAATTCTTCCCAAGGTCCCCCCTTCACAATACTGCTCTATACTTTGAAATGTGCACTTTTTCACTGTTGCGCATCCAATGTGCATACCTGATTGCAGCTCTGACCCATGACACAGGAAGCCAACCAAAGAAGTTGAATGTTACATTACCAGTATCATAGGGCTGATTGGATATCCCTTGAATGTAGTCTGCCTGATAAGGTCACGGTTCCTGTAATATGCAATTAAGAACCAAATAAACACATCGAAGGGATTCATAACATGCTCTGAATGACATTGATTGCAGTAATCTAGTAAATGACCTCAGGATTGTATTCTGCAATAAACCTATGAGTGGTTTATACTGCAGATGGCAGAGACAATTGAGTGATGTATTTTATTTTGCAGCACCAACGTTTCTCACCTTTTGACTTCATTAAGCATGTGTGTGAATAGGATGAACTAGTGATTTAACATTATTCAGAGCCATTGCTTTTAAGGACTACCTGGACTGGGGAAAACAACACAGCTGAGAGCACAGTGTAAAAAAATATATATCACAATGCCTTCCTTCTGTAGAGAATGTTGAACTCAAAAGAGCAAATATCTCTTTTTGTTTTGGCAGGAAGTAATACTTAAGAGGGCGGCTGACTTGGTGGAAGCACTCTATGGTATGCCACATAATAACCAGGTAAATTAATTTTTCTTCTTAACAAACTCCAAAATCTGAGTAAGCTTTAACTTTGAAATGAATACATGTGGCGAATACCATATTTGAATCAAGTCCAATGAAGCAGGTACAAACCATGGTTTATTGCAGCTTTGTTCAGATAGTCATTTTGGTTTACGGAGTTGTTTTTTTTCTGAATAACTGAATATCTAAAACAAAATGCCACAAAACCCCAGAAAAATCGGAATATATGAAAGGAAGTACCCAACTAAGCAGACATGTGAATATCTGTTTCAGTTGTGGATATTTTTCAGATATTCAAATGGGTATCCAAAAATGAGAATAATATTTGCGAATACAAAGACACTTATTCATTTCACCTCTACTTGGCTTGAAATATATGGACAGATAAAAGGCTTAGGAGTTTATACTATATGTTGTTATAATGTGAAAGGAGGGCATACATATGAGAATGTCATAGGCCCCAATCATACACATGCACAGACCTAACCATGCATGTGCATAGTGCCCCAGCCTATGTCCACCACTGCCTGACTGCACCATCACCCAGCAGAAGGCAAGGCAAGGCAGGGCTGCTGCATCATCCACAGGTGGTGGCACAATTGGGCAATGGCGGACTTGCTTGCATGCAGGGTACATTTAGTCTGCGCACACGCATGGACCTTGGATCATAGGCCATTATTTCTTGCATGGCTGTATTTAATAATTATTTCTTTAGAAAGTCAGATAGCAAAAATGCAGTGCCAACAGTTGCAAAGAGAAACTCATCTTTCAAGTAAACACATTGAGTAAAGAACCCAAGAATGCTTTCAGACATCATGTTTTTGTGGCTTGAAAAGCTGTGATAAATACCCCGTAGTATATCTGAGTTGAGGAGAGTCCACAGAATTGTTTCAGTGTGTCTCCAGGGCAGGATCCATGTCTATTTTCAAAAACATTTTAAAGCCTCAGGTACATTGCTTACGCTATATAAAAACTTAAAAATACCACGTGTTAACCCCATAGTATACTTTTTGAAAAGTCTCCTAGAATATCCATGAGGGTACATGTGATACAAACATTAAAAACATCACAAAAATTCTCTGGAAACCTCCACAACTACTACAGGGAGAAGGGGAGGTTTCTGTGGGTTAAAAAGGTGACATTTGAAAGCCCCTAGGACCTATATTCAAAAGTGATATTAGTACTCTGGGATAACATTTGAAAGGTAGAAATGATGCATAGTTGCTTAATTCCCATTTTCTTTAAAGGGAAGTTAGATGTCCATGTGTCATATCTTTGAAAATCTACTCCCATGAAGCAAAGTCTATGAAAATCAAAGTATTACGTGCATGAGTCACTTCTGAAAATTTCACCAAATCTGAACTGACCCTGTAATCTGTTGTCATAAAAAATGTATAATGTTAGCAGCAAATTGTGCAGACATCTTGCCCTACTGATATGTCTGAACCTTAATCTAGGGGAAATCTCATCCCTTAGTGGATTTTAGGCTCTTTCCTTATTCAGTCTATGCTAAGGGTGGCCATTGCTTTTGGTGACATAGAAGTTTGTCCTGTAGACTAAATCCTTCAGCTTGATTCCCATGTTCATTAAGTATCCATTATCAGCTGTTACTGGGTGGATCAATGCAGAGTCTCGGGAAAGAATCCTCCAGATTCAGAGCCCCTGGGCTGACTCTTATCTTATTTTATTTCTATATACTTTCTTTCACTTGATGTCAGATAATTTGACGTTTTCTCCTCTCACTCCTGCTTCCCCAGGAGATAATCCTGAAAAGAGCAGCAGATATTGCAGAAGCACTCTACAGTGTTCCTCGCAATCATAACCAGCTCCCAGCACTTGCCAACACATCAGTCCATGCAGGAATGATGGGAGTGAATTCCTTCAGTGGTCAGCTAGCAGTCAACGTCTCCGAAGCCTCACAGGCCACCAATCAGGGTCAGAAGAAGAAGCCTCTCTGATTGTTATCCTATACTGGGTAGAACTCAAAGGGATCATGTACCGATGCTAACAGGGCAACCAAGCACTATTTATTCAAAGTTGAATGCAAGATGCTTTTATATTTGACAGTCATGCAAGTTCTTTGCATTATATATGCTTTTTCAGTGCAGTAATTTATGGCGTGATCAATTACGTTTGCTTACAACAGAGGAGTGTCATTTTCATACTGAAAATACAAAATTGGCTGACAATTCTTATTTATTTTTAAAAAAAAGATTTTTGAAAGTAAAGTTTCAAAATTTAAAAACTAACCAGGACAATTTACAAATATTTTTTTTTTGGGGGGGGCGTGGATATAGGACCTGGAATATAGTTTTGAAGTTTCAAACTTTCAGTGGAATTTCAAAGTTCAAAAACTGGGTATTTTCACGTGATGGTACTACTGAACACCACCACGCTTTGATCCTGCCTGTGTTGAGAGCCCTCACCAGGGGCATGATCTGCTCCCGCTGCCAAACAAACGTGTTGGCAGCTGGGGACAGGGTGGGGGGACGTGTGGACATGATACGCACAACCCTGCCCCCCATGCTGCTCAGTGCATGGGGTTGTCTCAGTGCATAGGGTTGCCTTCCCCAGATCATGGCATGGCTAACTGGCAGGGAGCTCAGCGCACAACCCGGAGTTACCCTGCCACGGTCCAGGGAGTACTCTGCTCCCACCCGGAGCAAACACCTGGTGAGCAGGAGCAGACACAACACCACTATGGGTGGCCACACTGGAGTAAGCATGGTCACCTGTGGTAGCATCACATTTGAAAATACCCTGTGAAAAAGAATTCCACAAATATTCCCTCTCCTTTTCAATCACCTCACCCCTCTCTGAAATTTGAATAGTTGTAAAGCAGGTTCTTTCTTTGATGTAACAAAGACCAATTTGTATTCCTTTCTCCCCATTTGTTCTATTTTTTGAATATTTATTCTATTTGTATTCTGTTTAGTCTGTATAATGGATCTTCTGCCAATTCACTATATGGTAAGAGCCAAAAGAAAAAGGCTGTGATCCTCAAACCGCTTTCTCCAGAGAAGTCCAATGGCACATAGGACTTCAATGGAACTCCTCTGGAGAAAGTGGTTTGAGAATCCTAGCCTAACTGCCTTGGGCTTTATCTCCCAGTGTAGAAATAATATCTTCCTCCTACTGACTTCTACATATTGAATCCAAACAATAATTTCCATCTTCACGTACCCAGACTTCTGAGGAAGTTCAGAGTGCTGGATATAGATCCCCACGCTGAATCCAGTTTTTGTCTCTGTGGCTGTTTTCCATTTAAAGGGGGCTTGGCAGATATGCAGGCAGAGCAGAGGTAGGGCAGACTGTCCCTGCTCTGGGGCAGTACTGCTAGTAGTGCTCCAGAACATCCAAGAGCACCTCCAGTGGAGCAAGCAGCCCAAACCTGGGGCACCGGCCAGAGGCAGGGCTGCTGTGTGTNTGCGGTCCAGATGTTCCTGGAGCTGCTGTGCCACAGCCCGTTCAATAACCTTCCCTAAAAAGGGAAGGTTAGAGACCGGCTGATAACTGGCAGGAGCATCAGCGTCCCCTCGCTGATCACCTCTGAAACTCCCATATCTGAACACCTCTCATATATGGAGAAACAAATAACCTTTCCCTAGTGGTGTTCAGATATGGAGGGAGAGAATTAAAAATAATAAAAAGTTGTGCTGCACAGCTAAGGCCCTTTTTACAAGAGATGGTACCACTCATGTCCACACATCTGCTGCGTGAGCATGAGTGGTTCCATCTCATGTAAAAACCCACGGCCGGTGATGGGGTGTGTGTGCGTGCTCCCGCAAAACATGCATCCCCACTCGCCCCCCACACATCCCCACTCATGGAGCAACTGGGGAAAATGAAGGTTGCTCTGTGAGCGTGGATGTGTAGAGAGTGGGTGTGCGCCCGTGTGCACTGGCACCCATGCACCACCCATGCTGCAGCAAGCACCCCCACACAGCCGTGCCCCATGTAAAAAGGCCCCATATCTTGACAAATAGGTTGGCTGGGTTCAGAGCCAAGAGCTGTGACCTTCTCCAGGCCTGCAGGAAACACTTCAAATCTTTCCGGTTCCCTTAAGCTGAAAAAGGAATGTTTCCAGAAATGCCAGCACTGCTGCCTAGTAAAAAAACTTTGACTTCCCTCCAAAAAACACCTGTTGCCATTTTGTGCTTGAAATGTAGCACATTTTCTTTAGTATTTTAATGGAATTTGCACAATCTCCTGTCCCTCTTTTTCTACCTAAGCAGAGGCTTTTCAGATTCTATCCTTGGCTCCTATGTCAATCATCAGAATTATTTAAAGTGGCATCGCTTTTTTATAAAAACCAAAGGAATGCACTGAAAGAGTGGAATCTGTACATTGCCAATGAGTCATGAGCAGCAGAGCTAGTTTAAGCATTTCAGTTGAAAAAAGTATTTTCACTGGAAAATATGCTGTTAAATTTTTCTATGGCAATATTTTTGATGCACAAAAGATTATTATCATTTTATTTATTTATTTATTCATTCATTCACCTGTCTCAATTTGTGGACTTCTCTGCTATCGATCTTAAGACTTAAATTTTCAAAAGTGGCTAGTGATTTTGGTTAACTGTTTCAAAACTGGCTAGTGATTTCAGCTAACTGTTTCTGGGGGTCCAATTATTGGCACTTGATATGAGTGAGCCTGTTCTGAAAATCAAGTTTGTTTGCTATGTCTCAAAATCACATGTCACTTTTGAAAATTTAGGCCTAATAGCCCATAGTTAGCAGAATCTCAAAAACAAACTAGGGCCACACTTTCTATTAAGATTCCATTTATTGACAGCATATGAAGGTTTCAGAAATGGTTATGAGGTTTGAATAAATAATTAAATTGTTACAGATTGTTATAAAATTTAACAGGACTCTAGGTTATTGAAAATTACAGCTTATCATCAACACCATATCCTACCAATGTGCTTATAACTTTCTATAATACAGTGACCCTTAAATACTTATAGCACTTATTGACCCTTTATAATCCATTTAAAAATGGAACCTTAATCTGAAGTGAAAATCTGATTTGAGGCAATTTGGGATGGCGGTAGTGGGGAATGGTTCTCTTGGCACTATCAAAGTTTCACATTTCCCCCTCCCCCTCTTTCTGCAAAAGGTTTTACTCGCAATTCAAGCAGTGTGTCACCTCATGGCTATGTGCCAAGCACCACCCCTCAGCAGACAAACTACAACTCGGTCACAACAAGCATGAATGGCTATGGGAATGCTGGAATGTCAAATTTAGGTGGTTCTCCAACCTTCCTTAATGGCTCTGCTGCCAATTCTCCCTATGCCAGTAAGTATTCTGCATTTCCATCCATTTGCCTTAGATTGAAATGGTCAGTTTTCTGTACTATTCAATATCTGGTTTCTATTTTAGAGCTTGGACTCTTGAACCCTCTGCAAGGCACTGACCTTTGAAGCACCTTTAAGAAATTACTGTGGCTTGCAATGTACTACTTTACTGTTTTCTGATCATTGCTGTTTGGGAGTCGCATACAACGCTGAAAACAAAAAATATCTCGCCCAATTTGGACTGTTAGTTTCAGAATTTCCCTGAGGATCACTTTTTCCATATGTACATTAAGAAAAAAGGTGGTGGGTTTTTTACCCATTACAGTTATCTGATGTAAAATTGTAAGTTTTCACCTTGATGTAGCACAATGAGGTAATCCACTATTGGCAGTACAGGATTTGGCTTGCTCCACTGAAGTAAAATCTGCCAGTGCAATTCATCTTCATTTTATTCATTTCTATTTAGTTGTTGTTGGTATTAATTATTAATTATTATTAATAATAATGATTTATTTGATGGACTTATCTCAAGTTCGCTATTTCAAGGTAAAAATTAGAACTGTTCAGCTTTTAAAAATCATTTTTATTCATATCACTCAAAACCAATAAATTTCCATTTATAAAATGGAAATAAATTTTGATTTAATTTGACATTTTTGTCATTTCTCTGGAAGCAAAAAGGATTGTCAAACTGTGACCATTTTCATGAATATTTTTGGTTGCCAAACCATCAGATTTTTATTTTTAGCACACTTTGGTTGCCAATACTAACAATTTTACTTTTCATCACATTTTGGTTGCTATTTTACTCATTTCTACTCAGAAATTTTGAGAGAACCAAAGTTTTCATTTTTTTTCTGCTACCCATCCTTATTTTCATTAAACAAATTCTAATGCAAAATTTTTTGACCCGCTATAGTACAAACCTACCTTTTTGTTAATGTAGATGAGCCCATAAACCATATTCCACCTGTTGTATCTCTAAAAACAACAACCTCTGGTTAGGAGGGAGAAACAGGCTGGAGATCTTTGATAAATGGAACTATTTCCCCCCTCACCTCCAAATAATAAGATTTCAGGATGTTGGGTTATTATTTCTACCATCCCATAAAGGTGCCACATTTGAAAAACAGTGCGTGGAAGAGATTACAGTCTAGGACCTAGATCCTGCAAACCCTTATGCACGTTGTTTGTAGGTCCAGGCTTAGAATGTGAGGGGCCCAGGGCAAAGATAAAATGTGGGGCCCCTGGGGTCCCTTCCCCAATTGGGGACACCCTACATGGGGCCCTAAAGATAGTCATGTTTGAGGCCCCACTGGGAGGGAGATGGGTTGCTGGAAAGAGTGGGGAGCAGGCTGGTCTCCCTGTATTAAGGCCAGCCCTGATTCTTTGTGCAACTATGGCCCTTTTCAGATGGACACCCCCTCCTTGCCCACGTGTGCAGGTGGGAGGGCGTTGGTTTGAACACCGCAGCATACACCCACAACACCCCTCCATGCACTGCCGCCCCCTATGCACCCACGCCTGTTTGAAAAGGGCCTATGTTGTCCCAAGTATTTTAAGAAGACTACTTGAGACTGTGACATTAATTGCTCTCTTGTTTGCAGGATGGGGCTCTGCTGAAATTTTCAAAATGTACTTATATGTACAGTCCATCATATATTGAAACTAATGAGTCTGAACATGTAGGGTGTTTTCAGACAAGACCCTCCCCACCCACTACTGACCCACACACATGCACTCCCATCTATAGCCACGCATGGAGGCACTGGACAAAACTGAGGCGCCTCCATGCGTGGGTTATGGGTGGCAGTGGGGGGAGGTTGATGTGCGCTCATCAAAACCTCCCGTCCACCCAGCGCACACGGACCGCAGCGCACACCGACACCTCCCTGCGCTGCAGCCCATGTAAAAAGGGCTACTCTCCACCCATCTCCCACACACTGTACATGTTACAGGGCACCCATAGGGCAACACTGCAGCCCTGCAACATGTATAGTTGGTGGGTGGTGGGTGAGTAGTTGATGGAGTGTCTTGTCTGAAAATGTCCTTACATCCTGATTCTTTCTGAAATTATTTATTTATTTATTTTGATAATCTTGTATCCTGCACCCTCCTGCTCACACAGCAGCTCAAGGTGGCTTACAACCCAAAATATAAAAATATACAATATAAAAGATATATAAAACATAAAATATAAAATTACATATATAAAAATGTAGTAAAAGAATGGAAATAAAAAAAACCTCCCCCCAACCCTACCTCCCACCCGTACCCATCTCCCTCACCAAAGTCTTGGCAGAACAGCCAAGTTTTACACTGTCTTCAGAAAGAGGGGAGGTCTGGAGCTAGGCGAGCCTCCGTCGGGAGGGAATTCCATAGCCTAGGTGCGGCCACCAAGAATGCCCTCCCCATCATCACCACCCAGGGGACCTCGAGTTGGGCATCTCCAGTTGACCTCAGGGGCCACCGCAGGGGCCGGGTCATGAGGCGGTTCCGCAGGTAGGCAGGGCCCAGGCCGTAGTATTTCATTAAAGTTTATACCATGAATAGTTCCATTAACATCAGTGCAAAATCTATGGCAGTGTTGTGCTTGCAAAATCTGTCCATATGAGTGAGGTTTTGTAAGACCAGACCACTAAAAAGTGTATTAACTTTCTGTACTCCACATTGGATGCTAACTATCGGCCCATACCTAAACCTGTGCATTCAACATACTGCACACATGTTATGTGCACATGAAGTGCATGCAATGCATTGTGCATCAGTTGTTTGCATGCAGATATAAGATCGGGTTGCCCAACTATAGCAAAATATATACCTGCAAAGAAAGAGGAAATCACCATAGTAATTTATCATAGTGAACTACAGGCATAGGGTCCAGATTTGAACAGAGACTAATAACAATTCTATATATAAAAAGAATGATCTTGCTGTTCTAGATCCCTAATATTTTAAAACAAAAATTACACCCACAAGCCCATCAGTTCATAGCCCAAGAAACTTCAGCCAGTAATTACTTTTGAACTCTGAAAACAGTGTAATTATTAATGTTATAAGCTATCGTGCTTTTAAATTAAATGCACCGTCATAGAATCCATACAGTCTGCATTCATAATATAATATGATTGATGAGACATCTCTTCTTAGAAACCGATATCTGTAATTTATTAAAAATCAACAATACATTATTTCATATTAATGTTAATGGATGAAACCATCTTTAGAACACTCCTTCATTCCTGAATCCTGGTTGATAATAACGAATAATATAAACAGCACTATTATTATTAGTTTGGGAGACCTTCTTGCTAGTTCCTGTCGTCCTGCTAATATCTAATCCATTCAGTCAGAAAATGTTTCAATCATGACCTGAAAATTAAAAGGTGCCATTCTTAATTAAATCAATAAACTAATTGCTGTATAGTAGCAATTCAATTTAGGTGCTTTGATTGCTCTGCTTTAACAAGTGCTTGCAGACACAGAGTGACTTCAGCCTAAGATTGTATCTGTCAGGCTGTGAAACCTTGAACATTTAATTTCCATTAATTGATTTCCTTAGTGTTCACAAATATGATATCAGATTCTCAAAACAGAGACTCCAATGGGATGATTTTTATCTACATAAATGCAAATAAAATAACACTCCAAAGCCCAGCTGATTTGAATTTTCTTATTCTACTATTTAATTATTCATAAACAACTCATGTACACAAACAGTTTTTAAACAAGATGAAAAATAACAGTAAGCAATTCTACCAGTGCTTGGGATTTTCCTCCTTCAGACCAGGAGTGGAAAACAGTAATGTATAAGTAGAATATAAGTAGAATTCTTTGGCAATATCTTTATATAAGCAAAGTTGCTCAAAACTAGATGAATCAACCAAAGATGCTAATTGTATTTATCCAATTAATTGTTTTTATTTTAATTTAATAATTTAATTTAATTTTAATTGTATTTATACAGTTAAAAATCAAGCCATTGTTGCTATATTCCTACAATTTGAAAGAGTTGGTGTTAAAGAGCCTATTTAAAATATTTCTGTAAATAAACTCTAGACAGTAATTATTACAGTAAGCTCAGAGGTTCTAGCTATATCAGGAGTCCTGTTACAAAAGATTGAATGCCCCCTCCCAGGCCAGCTCCCCAAGCAATGGGGAAGTGGTGCCCCTGGCCATCAGGCCTAGTGGCAGAGGCAGCCACAAGCGGCAGGCAGCTCCACACATGTGCCCCCAATCATGCGGGTCTCTGTGCAGTTGCACTGCCTGTCTCTATTATAGTTACACAGCAGAGTGTATGCTATCTAATCCAGAACTCACAAATTTCCTTCTCTATTCCAGACATGCTTTACATTTTCTTTTTATTTATTTATTCAAAACTTATATCCCGTCCCTCCTGCCCAAAGGCAGCTTGGGGTGGCAAACAACATGCACAAAAAAAATTGAACAATAAAACATTTTAAAATAAATCTACAAATTTTTAAAACAAGCCATAAACCCCCCCCTCTCTCCCAACCCCCCCTCTCCCCCCTACACCCCCCCTCGCCAAAGGCCTGGTGGAACAGCCAGGTCTTACACAAACGGAAAAACGACAGGAGGGTGGGGGCCAACCGAGCCTCCTC
>QEPC01006817.1:4580172-4591646 GCA_003113815.1 Sphenodon punctatus
CTCACGAGACTTCGCGCTGGGCCGCGTTGCTCCTGCCGTGCGCCCCACCAGTCTTCCTAACAATGCTTGGGAGGGGGAGGGACAACTAACCGCCGCCTAGCAAGCCGCTCCCCGTGCCGAGGAGGGCTGCGCAGCGACGGGGCAACTGCAACAGGCTCTTATGAGACTGGGTGCCTGGGCATCTAAATGGCAGATGAGATTTAATGTGGACAAGTGCAAAGTGAAGTACATAGGGAAAAATCATCCAAACTATGAGTACACAATGCTGGGTACTAAGCTAGGAGTTACCACTCAGGAAAAGGATCTGGGAGTGATTGTTGACAATACAATGAAATCCTCATCCCAGTGTGCAGCAGCAGTCAAAAAAGCAAACAGAATGTTAGGAATTATTCGCAAAGGGGTAGAAAATAAAACTGAGGATGTCATCATGCCTCTGTACAACTCAATGGTGTGACCGCACCTGGAATATTGTGTGCAGTTCTGGTCGCCCCATCTCAAAAAAGACATAGCTGAACTAGAAATGGTACAGAGAAGGGCAACAAGAATGATAAAGGTTATGGAACGGCTTCTGTACAAAGAGACTTGACAAGCCGAGCCTCTTCAGCTTGGAGAAGAGAAGACTGAGAGGGGACATGATAGAGGTTTATAAAACCTTGAGTGGTGTGGAACGAGTAGATAGGGAAGGTTATTTACCCTCTCAAATGGTACTAGAACTAGGGGACACTCCATGAAACTAGCTGCCGGCAGATTTAAAACAAATAAAAGGAAGTACTTTTTCACTCAACGCATAATTAACTTGTGGAATTTGTTGCCAGAGAATGTTGTCAAGGCCAGTAGTATAGCTGGGTTTAAAAAAGGAGTGGATACTTTCTTGGAGAGTAGGTCAACAGGGAATGGATTGTCAATTGTGACTGTTGGTTCTTCTCCCATACGATTGAGATTGGCCACTGTCGGAGGACAGGATGCTGGGCTTGATGGACCATTGGTCTGATTCAGTATGGCACTACTTATGTTCTTATGTTCTATAATAGGTAATGTCACTATATGAGCACGTGAATGAATACATTTTAAGGCCAGAAGGAACTATTACAATAAACTAGTGTGATCTCCTCTATAGAAGAGACAGCTTACAATCTAAAGGCAGAGGAAGGGGGGACAGAGAGAGAGACAAGGGATGCAACATACATGAGGATGTGGGAACTCAGGTACATGTTCTTGGCTTTGTTACAGTAAGTTGGGAGTTTGCAGATAAACCGGTGGGGTATAATCCTGGGTGGGTTGTCTTATTCTCTCTAAAGCACCTCGTACATCGCTGGTGCTATATAAATGCTTATAATAATAACAATAATAACAATAACAATAATAATAATTAATAACAGAGGGTCCTAGGTATTTTGCTGACCTGGACCAAAATTATTTGTTCCTTCACCTCCTCTAAGCAGTGGGAAGCAGAAGTTCTGGAGATGGTGCCTGTGAAGTTCTCACAGTGTATCAGGGGGCAGCTGGCACCCTAAGAAACTCCAAGTGTCGCATGGATGCCTCAGTGCTGCCTGTAGTCTGCCACTGTTCTGTAAAAGATGTCCAATGCAGCAGGTCAGTCCTGCAGTGGGCCCATTCAGCAGTCTCCAAAAAGGAAAAGAGGGCACTTTAGAATGATAAGGAAGATAACCAAGTCGAATCCTTCCATGAGAACAGTTTGTCCTCCCAGCTGGCTTCCATTTGCCAAACAATAGACTATAACTCTTTAACATGCTTTAGGATTCTTAATCCCAGGCAGTAGGGGTGGGAATTTTGGTTTTGGATAGAACCGAAATGGCCCCAAAATGACTGTTTCAGCTTTAAAATCGTAAACCATAATTGTGGTTCTTTTTCGGTTCCAGTGTTTCGTGGTTTTTTCATTGTTTTTTTCCGGTTTGTTCTCATTGACTTCAGTGGGAGAAAATCAATTAAAGTCAATGAGAAAAAAACCACAAAAAATCAATGGAAAAACCCCCGAAAAAACCCAAACCGAAATTAGATCCAAAAATCAAGAAGAACCAAAACCGAAAAAACCCAAAATTCCAGCCGAAGTTCCATCCCTACCAGTCAGGACTGAGGCTTAATGTTTGAGTTGTGTGTCATCTTTCATAGTGGTACTTATTCTGGATGCATAATGGTCTACTTCTAAGCTCTTTCAAAATACAGAAAACCTATGATCAACCCAGCATAGAAACAGTGATCTACTATAGGCATCCCTGTCCTCAGAGGTCTGAATAGTATAATGAACTTGTTAGGGGAATTGGGTTAAGCAAAAGGCCTCATGTTACTGTACATCAGAGACGAGGAACCTTTTCCCTCTCACAGGCCACTCTGAAAATTGGTACATGTGCCGTGGGACAGATGGAAGTTGGGAGATAGGGCGGTGGGGGGTAGGGCGTGTTAAGGAATGTGCTCAGGATAGGGAAAGGAAGGAGATGATCCAGATCATATGTGTCATTGATGAAGTGAATGCTGTCATCTCTGCTCCCTCCCCCGTAGCCCACTCTTTCCAGATTTAAGAGTAAAGTCTGGATCCAGGGGCCAGATCCAGGTAGTGGCAAGAAGCCAAATAAAAACCAGGCAGAGGGCAGATTTGGCCTGGGAGACAGAGGTTCCCTACCCCTGGTGTACATTATAGAACACACCCTGGTTTCTGTAGAAGCTGCTGCTGTATAGGAAAAACCATGTGTCCATACAAGGAAGAAGTATTTATTTATTTATTTATTTAATTTTTAAAATAAATTGCTGAAGATTCTCATTGTAATTCTCAACATTTAAGCCTTTATCTTTGCGAGCAACAACAGCTAAAATGATGGGTGTTTTTAGACAAGCACCTCCCCACCCATTACCCACTCATCATGCATATTGCAGGGCTGCATAGGGTGCCAATGCAGCCGTGCAATATACATCATGGGTGGGGAAGTGTTTGTCAGGTCTGCAGAACTGAGTAAGGGGGTTGATTTTGAATTTAATAGGGCAGTTTTGTAAACCAAAACAAGGCACCACATTTGCATTTACATTGCAGTATTGTTGACTGATATTGAGAGAATGACTCCAGGTTAGCAATAGCAGAAGTGAGATTAGAACGAGGCTTAGTGTTTAATGTACACATTGTTGCATATATTAGGTGATACCCAGGTACAAATTTAAATTGCAGTATAGATGAGCGTACAGTCGCTATTCATTTGGAAAAGATGTTCTGATGCAAAAAAAAATAATCACTTGTCTCTTTTCCTTCCTGCACCCTTTTTCTTTTAACAGCTATCTCTGGCATGATTGTTCCTCCCATGTGAAAGAATTGCCTTGAAGAATTTTACTAATGAAGAGGTTGGATTCTGCGTCAGAAATAAATCTGATACAAGTCCCAGAGTGGAACTTTTAACTCAGGCCTTTTTAAAAAAAAATAAAAAAAATAAAAGAGGAGTTCACAATAACTGCAGAATTTTTAAACTAAACAAAACAAAATCACCATCCTTGCAAAATACTGAAATTAACCAAGAATCTGTAAGTGCAAGGTGTTGATTTAAATTCTCCACCCCAAGTACTTGGGAGATATATTTATTTTGTGTCGATAAAGAAAATCCACTTTCTTCTTCTTTTTTCATTTCTTTGTTTTGAAAGCTTGATTTAACTCAACAGCCATTTGTCTTTTATAAATCGTACAAGGGACACTATCAAGAGAGCCCCATGTGTTTAATTTATGATCTTTTCTAAAGCTGTGTAAAGGGAAATGAAGTGGTAACATTTACAAACAAGTCTGTATGGGACATAATTAGAAGTGCCAGTTAGTTATTTTTTTTCTTCCTCTTAGAAGAATAATGGCCATTTAATTAAGGGTCGGCTCATACATGTTGCTTATCCGGTGATAGTTTTCTCCTCTGATGTATTTGCATTCTCTGTTTTAAAAGATACCACTCATTAGAAAGCCAAGTATATTTTGGAGAAGGTGGCGATTTTTAACCTCGGTCTTTTGGAATATCGTACTAAGTAATTGTGTAAATAATGCAAGAGCGTAGCTAAGGACATGCCTATCCCTCTTTTTCTTGGAAACCAGTGCCTCTGGATATAATGCTGAAACTGCAGAATTTAGACTAGCATGGCTCTATTTAGCATATATCAAAATCTTCCAAATAAGAGGCCTCTCCTTACATTCAGCATAAGCTGAGCTGTGCATAGAAATTTCTTTTGGATTTTATACAACTGTCTAATGTCCCTAACATGAGCCATTGTTCCATTTTGCGGAGGTTTCTCAACCTAATTTCCCCTCACTTTAATCTATTTGTTTCTGTGGGGCAGATGAGAAGCAACTCAGCCTTCTCTTAGACAACCTAGAAGCACACAGGTGTCAACTTAGCACTAGCATTGCAGGTGTATCAGTCGACCCTCTTAATTTGTAACATAATATGTTAAGCTACAGATATCTGCTTTTTGAATAGTAAGTGGAAATATGGATTTGGGGTTGGGGAGGGCAGCTGAAGGTTTCAAATCAAACCCATAGCTTCTGTTTTACAGGAATTTTGCTATAATTATCTGGGAAGTGTTCTTAAAGTTCTTAGTCAAAGATGCAGCAAACCTCCAAGGATGCATTTCCTGATATTTGTTTTCTTTGCCGTTGTGTTTTTGTACGTAGTTATAAATACTGTAGATTTTTTGTGATTTTTTGCCAAAATTGTTGTCCTATTTATACATTTTAATGTCTTAAGACAGTTTTTTCAATATCACAAAAAGAATTTTACTGCATATTTTGCAAAAAGAGCTCACTACCTTTAAGCTTGCACATACTTGCAAAATTAATTAAAGGGAAAAAAAGCTTTTTGTTTGTTGGTTTGTTTGTTTGTTTGTTTTAAAGGGGATTTTGTAAGATATCCATATAAATAATGTATTTATCTTTGGAATTTGTACATTGCTTTTTTTTCCCATGCCATCCCCCTGTTTATTTTATTGTGTATGTTTGCTATGTGAAAAGTGCTGATTTGTTGGTCACTCACAGTTGTATTAGCTGTTTAAATGTGATTTTAAAACATTTCATTTATAGGGATTTTTTTTAGTATTGTTTTAAAACATGCTTCCATTTTTTTTTAATTTCCACCCAAAAGCCATTGTCTATTTTTGTATTATTTGTAAGTTAAGAAGTTTTTTCCAATATATGGCAAAAAGTAGCATATTATTCTTGTAGCATTTAGTTATGTAGATTTTAAAAATAAAATGTATCCTTTGCTTTTGAGGCTTATAAAAAAAAAAAAACTTAATGCTGTTTTACTCTAATTAATATGCATGGAATCTCTCCCCTTTGGAGTGACGCATTTTTTTGTGCATTAAATCTGGGGAGAAACTTCATAGAAATCAATGAAAATACTTTCTTTCTTAACTCTGCTTGTATATTTCTCTGTCTTTCACATAAATATAAACCAGCAGATTGGATGCCTTAACAATGCAAATCATATTCATTTCACTTCTACATTGTACTGTGCACCAGAACTGTCAAATCATCACTAACATTCTAAGAAAAAAAAATGGAATTTGAAAAGCACAAAAGAACTGTTTTGTTACCTTAAGACAATGTAACTTTTTTCTAGTTGAGCAAGAAATCATTTACAACGATGCTGCAACTGTGCATGCTTCCTGTATGAATTTTGCAATGGTTTTCACTCAAATGTCACAGTGTGGTCCTTTGTAGGGGAGGGAGGAAAGCAAGATTATTTTTTTCTCTGTGGTGAGACAATAAAAACATTGGAAGAAAACACAACTGGAAAATGTAAGGGACATCAATGTATTGCTTCTCTGTACTCCAGACAATTCTTCTAATTCACATAGTAAGCAACAGCACGGCAATGTAATCAAATTTAAAGCCATATTTTGTCCAGCGATACCCTCAGTTGAGCCCCATTCTGAGTCATAGCTGTTTAGATGCCCATCTGAGTCATGCACATTTCTAGCCCTTTGCTTCAAAGTCCAAAGATCCTTTGACAATGTGTAGAATTTGTTTTGCTGCAGCTACTTATAGTGACCCGACAAAAGGGAATTTATGACAAAATAATCCCCAACCCCTCCCTACAATAGATCCCCATGACTTTTACAAGCTTAAAGATGCCACCCTTTGTAAGAATATGGCTTTAAGAGGGAAATGACCAGATTTCCGTTTTTGAAAGGCCAACTTTCACAATGACTGGATTTGCGTAAAGAATGCCTATTTCCTCACAGTTGTACCAGGCTGCAGCTCAAAATGAAGTCATCTCTGAAACTACTAACCTTTCACCTTCTTATCTAAATCTTTTTGAATAGACACACACACTGTACAGTTCTATTGTTAGAGAAACTAACTACTGTAGAGATTGTTATAATTTTTTTGCAGAAATTCAAGCTGTAAAAACTTTTCAACTTTCACAATATTTAATTAAAGTTACTTCCTGTCTGTGAATACAGCTCCTGGTTGTGTGTTTCTTGAGTTGCTTCTGTTGGCCAGTAGGCCTGGATAGAATAATAGAAAGTTAGGGTTGGAATGGATTTCAGGGGTCACCTAGTCCAAGTAAAATAGGTACATGACTGCTGCAAGATAACGACAATGTACAGTGCTTCTCCATGTTACATTAGCCCGGAGGCTCCCAAATTGTGGGTCAGGACCCTAAGTAAGGTCCTGCAATCAGGTCCAGCCTTAGAATAGGTGGTGACTGGGATGAGGGTGCTGGGCAGAGGATGGGGCTGCTGGAAGAGGGGGAATAACCTCTGGGTTAGGTTCCACTTACTGATCAGTAAATTATAATGGAAAACCAAAAAATTGGGAGTAGAAGTTGACATTCCAGGATATCAGGTACTCAAATCAGGTCAAAATTGGTACCAATCGGTACCCAGACTTTTCAAGTTGATTTAGATACTGGTAATTCAATGGGTATACCCGTTCTTACAGGTACTTGTTTCAGCTTTATGCAGGACTGGTCAGTCAAATCAGTCTATTTAAAGGTCAAAATTCTCAAATGGGTGCACTAACTTTGGCTCCAAAGTTTTAGTTCTAAAAGGCAGTCGGAGGATTACAGGTGGAAGCAGTAACAATCCCTTTCAGCACATGAAACACACTCGCACCCCTCCTACCTTTTTATAGTTTTCATCTTGATCCCATGTACACAGTTCCCTCCTGCCTGGGTGTTACCTTTCTTTCTTCTTTAATAGAGGTGCTTATCCCAAGTTTGTTAAAGTGAGAAAATGTGCTTCATCCCCCTCCCAGCAATGATGAACCATAACAGTCAAGACTCTTTGGATGGATTAATGAGGTGTTTAATCTGTCTGATGAACCTGATACAAACCGTACACAGCTGGGAGACCGGTACAAGATAATAAAAGCAGTTACTGTACCTGATGCTGTTGCTTTTCACACTAGGGATGATACTTCCTGCAGAGACGCCCATATTGCAGGACCTGGGGCGGCTGCCCTGCATGTCCCACCCTATATATAATCTGCAGATGCAGTTGTGATGCTGACTGAGATCTTATATACTTTTCCTATCCCATGTTTGTGTGGTTGCTGGTTGTGCGCATTTATACACACAAGCATGAGACTAGCTATGTAACAGACCAGGTTTGCTGCTCCAGAGACCCAGGTTTGAGTCCCTTAGCTCCAGGCCAGGGAAGGAAGCAAGCTAGGTCTACCCAATACCCATACTGAAATGCTGTGGACAGAAATATCCTGGCCTCCCATTATTAGGTGTTCAGTTTAGCCTAACTTGTAACCCCACTTTCCTCACTCTGTGAGCCTCCTTCTGGGAGGCGGAAATTATGAGGCCTGAGTTCTCTCAAGAGGGTTCTTGTAAGTGGTGCCTCCAGTAGACGAAAATCCCCAGTGTAAAATACTGAGAGTTTTAAAAAATTGTTGGGGTTTTAATGTTTTTATTGAATTTTATTGATGTATTTTTGGTTCTGTAAGCAGCCCCGAGATGCTGTAAGCATCTGGGGGCGGCTAATAAATACAAAGAAATATAAAATAAATAAATACATAATAAGTAACAGGGGAGAAAGGGTTTAATGAACAAACATAACAACCCTGAGGGGTAACCCCAAACAGATCAGACCCAGCTTTCAATAAGGGAAATACACTCAGGTAAGTTGAAAAAGGAAAGGGTAAGGGTTTATTACAATGATATGACAATAATAAGGGTATTAAAAGAGCAAAACAGGATCAATTAATTAGGGAGGAAAAAGGGAACAAGGCAATGGGCATTCAGGAGGGTACAATTTACCTGGGCACCTCTCCGTCAGTTGAATTCAGTCTCTCATCTTTCTGTGTCTTGGCTCTGATCCCAGTTCAATCTCTCTCTCGCTGTGGCGCTCTCTCCGTTCTGGTTTCCCTCGGCATTCTTCTCCTCAGATGTCCCTCTGCGTCGGGATCGGCTCCTTTTGTCTTTCTCTCTCTCTTGTGAATCTTATCTCAGTTCATGAATATCTTTTCTGTAATCTCAGTTTCTTTTCACTTGTTCCTGCTGTCTCTCTCTCTCTGTTCTCTGTTCCTTTTTCTCCTCTTTACTTCACCTCCTCACAACTCTCAATATCCCTCTCAGTTCCTTCAAAACCTCCTCTCAGCTTACAGTCTTTCTCCACTCAGCTTCCAATCTTCCTTCTAATTCTCCTCACAGCTTCCACCATTTTCTTTTCTCCCCTTCCCTCCTAACTGTCTCTTCCTCCTCCATTCTATCCCCCCTCCTCACCTGAAAAATCTCTCCTTTCCTAGTGGCTCAACTCAGCTCCTTCCCCAGGCCTCTCCCCTAGCCTTCTAGAGGTGTGCGTGCACCAGGGGCCCATGTCATTTTCGTTTTTTCATTTTCATTATTTAAATCTCTCGTTTTCATTTTCAAAATATCTAATTGATGTTTTCGTTTTTGCTTTCATTTTCCATTGGTTTCAATGGAAAACACATTTGTGGCTGTAACGTTTTTGTTTTTCACTATATTTGGCTGAAAGCTGGAGTGATTATACCGCCAATGGAAAGCATTATGTGTACCAAATTCCAAAAAGATTTGGATAAAGGAATCCAATTTGAGACGCAGTTGACTTAATTTATTTTGCAAAAATCTTCATATACATTCTTAGGTGTAACTTCTTTGCCTCACATTTAATGTAGATGAAACTTGGTTTATACCCCTTCCCATATTCACTATCACTGCCAACTTTCAGAAGGATTGGATAAAGGGTTCTGGTGGTATAAGCAATTAGCTTATAAAAATATGTCTGACTGTAACATCTTTGTAGTCCAATCAGTGTACTTGACATTTGGCAGGGATCTTGATCACACTTTCATGATCATCTCTGTCAAATATCAGAAAGATGTGATAAAGGGTCCCAATGCCTGCACGGTATATGCAGAGAATAAGTCTATGTCAGGGATTCTCTTGCATGTCACTGTGGTATAAGATCGGTTTGTGATGCCAATTGGCCAGCAGAAATGTCAACCAAATACCCTCATTCTGTGCTGTGACCATCCCAACATCTTTCCCCTACTTGTTACTGAGAAGTCAGAAGCATCTGTTGAGGAAAGAGCCAATAGAGATTCTCGTATGTCCTCTGTCACAGTGCTGCATGATCTGATTGTGATGATAACCAGCCAGCCTGGATGTGTAAAAAATGTTTCCTGATTGCTGGTATGCTATCCCCAATTATGTCCCTTCTATGCCCGCCTCAGGGCCGCCCCCCTATGCCCACCTCGAAGCCACTACTGATTGGTCCTGTAAAGCTAGAAGCATGCAGTAATTGGCCAGTGAATGTGTCTGTCAGTCTTTTGGGGTCCTCCACATCCTCCTTCCTACAGCCTCTCTCCCCCTGCCATGTCAGGTGCCTGCCTCTGACTGGCAGTGTATGTGCTGCTATTTATCTGATTTATCTAATGGTCTTCAAGAGGACAAGGTCAATTGTTTTTAAATTTGGGTCCCTTTATCAAATCGACCTGTAGTTTGGCAGACATGACAGGGACGGTATGTGATACATTTCTGCCAAATATCTTTTAAACAGGATGGAATATACAAATGTTACAGTTAAAAATGTTTTTTCAAGTTAATGTCTTAAACCATCAGGACCCTTTATCCAATCTTTCTGAAAATTGGCAGGCATGTTAAGCTTTTGGAGGAACATGATATTTACAGGTGTGATGCAAATTGGATGGAGGATAAAGAAGGTGTAGCCATGAATGTGTATGGAGCTTTTCTTAAAATCACAACATTCAATTGCTTCTAAAATCTGTTTCCTTTATTGAATCGTTTCACAAATTGGTACATATAATGCCCTCCATTGGGGGTACAAGCACTCCAAAAGTCATCACAATTGAATAAGACACACAAAAAGTATAGCCAGAAATAGGTTTTTCAGTTTTTTCCCTTTATTTCAAAAACAAAATGTCATTTTTCTATTTTCGTTATTATTATTTTTTGTTTTTGTGCTTGCAATAACAACAAAAAATGACAATTTTCATTATCATTATTATAATAACGAAAATGACATGCACACTGCTATAGCCTTCTCCCTTGTGCTCTCGCCCCTCCCTTCCCTCAAGGGAGTCTTAAAGGGCAAATGTTTGCCCTGGACTACGAACTGATTTATTATTAATCCTGTACATTTCCTAAGAAGTCTGTAGCAGAGCTAAGAGCAGAACCTAGCTCTTCCAGATGCCAGTATGAATAGTTATAGTTGGGCAAAGTTATAAATTGTCGCCACACCCTGGAAGGAAGCAAAAACACAATCAATTAGGTATAAGATGCTGCACTTTATTCAACTTTAACATGTCCATCATTTGGGAAGGGGGCTGACTCCCTCCCCATAATAAAACTTGGTCCTGTGGTGCTTAACATCAACCCTGGCAAGCCCTGTGGTATTGTATGGGTCCCACTCCTTGCATAAACTTAACAACCCCAGCCCCATGTCCAAGCTGCCTGGCTTGGACTGAGTGGAGTATATGCAGCCTGGGCAGACACAGGGCATGCCGGGCTTGGGCACAAAACAAGCAATCACCTGGCTGGGCCAATAGCCGCACAGCCCAGGGACAGGAAGAACAGGAAACATGCAGATGTCCATTAGGGATGGGTGAACGCAGTTCGGAAGTTTGGAGTTCAGCCCGAACTCGGTCTGTTCGGATGACTGAACGTGAACCCGAACCCGAACATGAACATACCGAACAGAACAGAACACCGAACGGTGAAATGGCCGAACAGTTCGGTCAGTTCGGATCACGTTCGGGTGGCAAAAAAAGGTTCACAAGGTGACAAGGAGGGGTAGTACTAGTCACTGAGGCGCAGACTTCCAGGCACCAGGGGTGGAGAGGCTTGCAAGAAATGAAACTATCTGCCTCCCCTCCTTCCCAACACCTTCTGAGCTAGTCACTGTTCCTGAACAGCAGGCGTTGAGTAGGATTATTAGATTGCTTTAAGTTTCATTTCAGTTTTGTACTGAAATGAAACTTAAACCTTAAACTGAAACCTTGTGTT
>QEPC01006817.1:4597279-4612444 GCA_003113815.1 Sphenodon punctatus
CACACACACACACACACACACACACACACACACACACACAGACACAGACACAGACACAGACAGAAAGTTCAGGATGTAACAGCAAAAATGCAGGAGAAATGTGTGTGTAAAAACACCCATTGGTGCTAACATGGACCACAACAACCAGCTCCTCCCCTGCACTTGCTAAAATCCTGTCTAGATGTTCCACGAGGTCTGCAACCTTTGCACCCAGCAGACAATTGACCACGCGGTCCTCACGACTGTCACAAACCAGAACAACCTCTGTTCTCTTTCCTCTTTTTAAAAAAAGATCTTCATACCCCAAACCCTTTAAGATTGGACAATGAACCCCATCATCTTACATTTAAGCCTTTTCCATAATGGTCTTTTCATTATTTTGACTTTCTGGCTGTTAGTGCCCACTTGCTGTCTTCATCTCTAGTTGCACAAAGCAGGGACTAAGGGGGAGGGAACAGATGAGATGAGATGGTGGTGATCAAAGACATGCTGCAATGGAAGTGAGACAGGGACGTAGCTAGGGTGGAATGGGACCCTGGCCAAGAAGTCAAGATGGGCCCCCCTCTTTGTGTCCTGCCAGCAGGCCTGGGGGCGCTGCTATCAAACACACAAGACACCCAAAATGCAACCAAGAGACATATATAACCAGTTCAGTTGTGCCCCCATAATCAATGCATGCTGCCCCCACCCCATAACAAGTTCATTTCAGATCATCCCCCCCCCCATATAATTAATTCACACTGCCCCCCACCCATAACCATTTCATTTGCGCCCCCAGGGCAGTGTAAATTTATTATATGGGGGGCGCAAATGAATTGGTTATGGGCTGGGGGTTTAAAGACCGTATTCCTGTTAGCAATAACTTCATTAAGAAGAGTTAGTGAAACAGCAGCCATAATAATCTCAGAACCATATTTGCAGATTTTCCAAGACAGAATAGATATTGCTTTAAATCCTAAATTCCTACCCAAGATAGTATAAGTAAGACAGCTGTGAAAATGTGACCCTTTGTACACGGGCCTCTCCCATCCATGAACATGCAGATTTCTGCGTGTTCATGAGTGAGTGAGCCCCGTGTGAATGATGTGGCCAGTGCGCTCGCAGTGAATGGGTGCGTGTGCGTACTCCTGCCTAATACACATCCCCACTCACCCCCCCACCCCCCACTCGTCCACATGCATGGAGCAACTGGGGGAAACGGTGGTTGCTTCATGGGTGTGGATGAGTGGGGGGGTGAGTGGGGATGCGTGTGCGGACGTGTACACACCCTAACCATGCACCAGCACTTCCACGGACCCCTTACCCGGTGGAGCCATGTAAAAACGGCCTGTGAAGAACCATTCGAAGAAGAACAGAAGGTTGCTGCATTGTAAACAAGGTTCTTCAAGATGGCTTTTAACATTCTCACAACACTCACCCTTCCAGCCCCGCATGGAATTTTCTTATATTCCTAGAAAGGGTTGGAAGAAACTGTCATTCTGAGGGGGAGAGTGGTTTTATACTAGAGGAGCTCAAGACCATCACGTGCTCTATTATTTTAATGTGATGAACATGCCATGCACAACCCAGTTGTGAAAATGTTAGGAGCCATCTCGAAGAACCTTCTTTACAAGGCCCAACTTTCTGATCACTCGTGAGGAGTAGTTGTTTGTAAACAAACAGCTTTATCTCCCAGTCCCATCGGTGTCCTGATGCTGCTACTGCAGCACTACTAGGAGGCAGAGGTAGGTGAGGGATGGGGGGACCCCCCATGATCTGGGGGTGCCATGCATCTGGATCTCCTCCAGCCCAGGCAAAGGTACAGGGCAGCCCTTGCAGGTCCAGGGGCCCCTGGTGCCTAGAGGCCCCCAGGTTTATGCTGGGTTCACTCAATGGATGCTATGCCCCTGGAGTAAGAAATATAATATCTGTCTTCATCCTTTCTCCTCAAGTGTGGCAGAGGTGTGTGCGATGGAGATTTGCTTCCTGAAATCATTCCAGAAGCTTCTTTCTGAGCTGTGTACATTCAGGTGAGGTTGGTGCCCGGGAGTGAAGCTATGTGGTGTGGCAAACTTCACAGGGTGGCAGAAATAGCAGTTCATCCTCCCTCCCCTGGCAAAATTTCAAGCTACACCAGTCCCTTGCCAGTAATAGCATCCCTGGCAAGAGAAGGGAGAATTAGACATTCTCCTGAGTCACCAACATCAGTTCCTATCATAGCAGCAGTGAGTAAAAGCAAACATGACAGCGGACCAGTTCAACCTGCTGTGGCTTGTGTGTGCAGGCACCGCCATATTTTTTTACCTGGGATATCCTGGGTTGTGCTGGTGGCTAACCCATGCTGTGATCCTGGAGACCTCAGGGATCACAGCCAGAACTAGGGTCTGCTCGGATCGGGCCAGCATGGGGTTGGGGACATCCAGGTGCATGTCCTCCATTCTCCCTGCCCCAGGGCAATGCAGCCATTGGTCCGGCTGGGTCCATGTGTGTTTTGTGCTCTGGCCCAGCACATGCCCTGTTTGTCCAGGCTGGGTCAGCCCAGGACACAGCATCCTGGTGTCACATGTGCTTTCACCCAGTGTCTTCCATCTAAGCACTAATCTTGCCTGACCCTGCTTAGCTTGGCAAAACTGGCAGGATATTCTGGATACAAAGTGGCACAGCTGTAAATTAGTTTTAAACAAACCCAAACCCAGTATAATGGAATACACACTACAGTCACAGGATGCAGCACTCACAGTCACAAAACTCCAGCTCTCCCCCCACCCCCACTTTATTTCCGACTCGAGTCAAAAGTTCTCCGTTCCAGACGCACACAAAGCAAACCTTCTGGCTGAGGCAAGCCCCTCACCAGTTCCAAGCCCCCAGCCCCCCTGGTGAACCTCTTGGTAGGCTTCTGGTCTCCAGGCCCTTCAGTCCACAGTGACCCAGGCGAGGCTCTTTGCTCTATGTTTTGCTGCTCCTTGGCAAACCCTGATGACACAGAGCTTCCCCCACTCAGTCCTGTGGTCCTTCCAGCCTGAACATCAACTCAACCTTTTATGACTACTGCTCCTTAGCTGGAGAACAGCTTCCTGTCCTGCCCCACTAGGAGAACTCAGTCCAGCCCAATTGGCTCATTAACCATTCACTGATTAGCACTTCCTGGACATAACAATACAGTTGTTCCACTGCCTGCTCTAAAGGGGTGGAATCCTTATAATGGCTTATTTCTATTTATTTCTTTATATTTTTATCTCACCCCTCTCGCCCAATGGTGACTCGGGGCGACTCACAGTTTAGCAACAATATAAAACAATAAAATCACAACACATCATAAATATATAAAATCTATTATGCTTGATGAAGATGGTCCCTGATCCAAAAGGTTTACAGACAAGTAAACATAACAGAAAAGGGCAGGAATGTTAGCCACGTTTAATATAACAGCTAAAGACACTGAGAGAAACACAGTTTAACCAAGGTACACGGTGTCTGTAACAGGGATGGAAATTGAGCTTACCTGCTCACCTGAGCCAGGAACCCATGTTCACTGAAATTTTCCCATTGCCACCAAAGAGGAAAGTGCAATGAACACAGGTCCTTGATCTTAACCCCATCGCCATCCATTCTCTTAATAATAAATAATCTTTATGTTTATATAGTGACCACCTGTCATGGCACTTGGAGTGCTTTACATATAGCTAATTAATACGGATGGGTGAACTCAACCAGTTTGGTCGACTGAACCAAACTTCTGAACCGAATTTTTGAACCGAATTTCCAAACTCGGCTCTGTCTGCCCATCCCTAAAAGATAATATTCCATTTAGTTCAATGGGGTTAGAATTTCTGAACTTTGTTCAGAAGTTCGGACCAAATTCTAATAGTTCGGTCGACCAAACAGAACTTCCGAACCGAATTTCCAAACTGAACCGAACCGAATTTCCGAACTTGGTTCTGTTCACCCATCCCTATTAATAAAAAAACACACCATTTTAATCCTCACAACAACCCTGTGAGGTAGGTTAGGCTGAGAGAATATTGTGACTGGCCTAAGGTCACCCAGTGAGTTTCTGGCTATGGCGAGCCTTGAACCAGGGTCCCCCCTACCTCCCAGTCCAAGTACTGCATACTGAACCTTTACACTACACTTCATGAACACTCTTCATTATACTCCCCTGTGACAGGGGCTTTACCAACTGTCTGCAGGGTAATACCAACGGCTTGCAGCACGTTGGCCACCAGTAACTGAAACCTGTTAAGAGGCTCCTGACCTCTGCTTGGCACAGTCTATATATGACCAGTTCAACTTCAGCGGGAAGGAGAAGAGGTGACTGTCGATAGGGCTCTACAGGCTGGATACCTGAGACAGGGAGCAGCTATGAGCTCCTGTCCAGGCCAAAGGGCTGGAGCAACCCAGAAGCTAGTTGATTCACAAGATTTTGCTGTTATGGGCTGTATATGCTCCTGCTGGTGCCACTGTGAACAGTGAAATACCAGGGAAGAAATATGAAATTTCAGGTCATTTTTAGATGTGTGGGCAATACAGCAGTTTAAAAAATCCACTTTTAGAAAACTTGTACGGGTGGCATTTAGATGCAACAGAAGTCACCTGGCTGCCACTGGAACAGTGGTTTGCACATTGTTTTTAAATCCGGATTTGTCAAATCCCAATATTGAGGTTTGACGAAACCAGGTGAGAAATCAATTCAGGAATACCTACGCAAATTAAAAATGACCAAAAATTGAAGAAAAGCAATTAACCTATCTTAATTCCCTATTGAAGCGGAGGAAATGGAAAACATCATCAAGGAGCTACCTTAAAAACAAGACACTGGGGCCATATGGGTACCCTCCACAATTTTATAAGCTATACAGTAACATCATTTCCCCTCTTTTAGAAAGAGTATTTAACTCTTTTCTTGAGGAAAAGTCTAGAAAGTACCTTTTATGATGAATATATAAACTTATGTCCCAAACCAGGGCAAAAACCTAGCCAACAGGCTCCGATTTTGCATAAAGGATCTTATTGCATCTGATCAGGTAGGCTTCATTACAGGAAGACTGGGTATAGACAATATCAGGAAAGCGGTCAATCTTATGCATATAATTAAAAAACATAAAATTCCTGCTGCAGCAATTTCCCTAGATGCGGACAAGGCCTTTGATCACCTGGAACACTCATTCCTATTTGCCACCATGGAACAAATGGGTATTAAGGGCAATTTTCTAGATCTAGTTAAAATTATTTATAAAAAACCCATTTCTAAAATCATCATTAACAGGGACCAAAGCTTTTAATATGCAGAGAGGCACGTGCCAGGGATATCCCCTTTTGCCCATACTATTTAACTTGGGTCAAGAGCCCCTTGCTCTGTCCATTAGGCAATCTGAAAAAATTAAGGGAATCACAGGTGGGTCAGACTCTCATAAACTAGCCATGTATGCAGATGACATGATGCTATTCCTGTCTGACTTAAAACATTCCATCCTGAATCTCTCCAACTCCTGGAAAATTCAGCACACTCTCAGGCTACAAAGTAAATTTAGCTAAGTCCCAAATGACTTTCTGCTCAGGATCTTGCTTCCTTTTTCACCTCTAAGATAGACAAGATGCGCCTCGACATCGCTTCCCACTCCTCTCCTTTTCTTACTCCCTTCCCCATCCCTCCTTCCCCTCCTTTTCTCCCGTCCTCCTTCCCTCCCACCTCCCTTGAGGAAATCTCCTCCCTGCTCTCCTCTTCAACCCTTCCACTTGCCCCCTTGACTCCATCCCCTTCTGCCTCCTCACCTCCATTGTTTCTACTGTCGACCCTTCCCTCCTGCACATCATCCACCTTTCCCTCTCTACTACTGGCTCCTTCCCCTCCGCCTTCAAGCATGCCACTGTCTCTCCTATCCTCAAAAAGTCCACTCTTGATCCCTCTAACCCTTCTAGCTACCATCCTGTCTCACTCCTTCGTTTTGCTTCCAAGCTTCTTGAACGTGTTATCTACTCCCGCTGCCTCGACTTCTTCTCCACCAACTCCTTCCTTGACCCCCTCCAATCTGGCTTTCGCCCCCTTCACTCTACTGAAACTGCTCTCACTAAGATCACCAACGATCTTCTTGTGACTAAATCTAATCACCTCTACTCCATTCTTGTCCTCTGACCTCTCTGCTGCCTTCGATACTGTTGACCACTCACTCTTGCTGGATTCACTTCACTCCCTTGGCTTCCGTGGCTCCATCCTCGACTGGTTCTCCTCCTACCTCTCTGACCACTCTTTCAATGTATCTCTTGCCAACTTCACCACCTCTTCCCTTCCCCTCTCGGTTGGTGTTCCCCAAGGCTCTGTCCTTGGCTCTCTCCTCTTCTTTCTTTCTTTCTTTCTTTCTTTCTTTCTTTCTTTCTTTCTTTGTATTTATATGCCACCCCCCCCCATACCTACGGCATCTTGGGGCAGCTTCAAGCGCAATATAAAACAATTTTTAAACATAAAAAATCTACAATATCATAATTAAAAACAAATTTAAAACGCCACCCACAAAAATTAACCACCCCCCACCCTCTCCTCCTAAGGCCTGGGCGAACAGCCANAGATACGTCAAAAGGCCAACAGGCCTTTCTCTATTTATACACTGACCCTAGGCAAACGCATTGCCTCCCATGGCTTCCAATATCACCTCTACACTGATGACACTCAACTCTATCTCTCTACTCCCTCTCTCTCTTCATCTATCCAAGCTCACTCCCCCCTCATCCTTCCTCTCCCTCTTCCCTGTCAATCCTCATTGATGGGGTCACCATCCTTCCCATCCCCCAAGCCCGTAGCTTAGGTTTCATCTTTGACTCACCCCTTTCTTTTAAACCCTACATCAATTCTGTTGCCAAATCCTGTCGCTTCTCCCTCCATAACATTGCTAAGATTCACCCTTTTCTCTCTGTCTCCTCTGCCAAAACCCTTGTCATCTCTCTCCTCAATTACTGTAACCTCCTTCTCACTGGCCTCCCCCACTCTCCCCTTTCTCCCCTTATCTCTGTCCAAAACTCTGCTGCCGGGGTCGTCCGTCCCTTCGACCACATGCAGCTCCTCCTCTCCTCTCTTCACTGGCTCCTCCTTCCTGAATGAATCCTGCACAAGCTCCTAGTCTTCACCTATAAATCTCTTCACAACCGTGCTCCCCCCCACCTCTCTGCGCTAATTTCCCTCCGTACTCCAGTCTGTGAACTCTGCTCCTCCTCTGTCCCCTGTCTCGCCCTCCCTTGCCTCCCCTGCTCCCCTAACTACCTTCATCCCTTCTCCCTAGCTGCCCCCTATGCCTGGAACTCCCTCCCTGACCATATCCGCCTCGCCCCCTCCCTTTGTACCTTCAAATCCCTCCTCAAGACCCACCTCTTCCACTCTACCCTCCTCTCCTTGCTCCCCTCACCTAACTCCTGCTGATACCCTCCATCCAGTACAGTCTGTTACCTGAGGTCTGTGTACTCATATCTTCACCACACAGACCAGCCAGCCATAATTCCCGATGTAAAGCACATGCACTTGGGACCTCACATCTTCATGAATGTTACACTCCTTGTCTCTCCCTCTGTTCCCTTTCCTTCTCTCAGATTGTAAGCCCTAGGGCAGGGACTGTGTCTATTCAATTAATTTGTAAATCGCCAGGTACATTGCTGGTGCTATATAAATGCTTGTTAATATTAATAAATAATAATTTTGTTTAACAAACAAGGGTTTTCCAAGACAGAAATAGACAATATATCTCCATTTCAGATTAATAAAATACAATTGAAATACCTGGGCATAAATCTCACCAAAAATGTCAGCCAACTATTAAAATTTTTTTTTACTTACCTCTCTTAGAAGAATTCCATAGATATAGAGACATCTGGAGCTCCATTCGCTGTTCCTGCGTGGGAAAAATAAATTTGGTTAAGATGAAGATCTTACCTAAGTTATTATACACTATGGATGATTTCAGAAATGCCGGGCCTCCCTTTAACCACTGTCTGGGATTTGTTTCAGATCCTGGATGGGAATCAGGCCATCCGTCCTTTAAACGTGCCAGCCTGATGCCTACAAGGGATCAGGGATAGGTGGGGCCATGTGGCGCGACATGCGGCCGCACAGTGTCGCCTCCTTGCACTCCTCCTGGCCGGCCGCCCTCTGGGAGACAGGCGGAGCAGTGGGCAATCCAGCCACTGCACCAGATCCCACAACATGGTCCGGGCCATGATCCAGACCAGCGGAGGTAACAGATGTTACCTTCTGCTGATCCTGGAGCGTGGTTGCGCTAACCATGATTCCGGAGGTGAGGCTGGTCTCAACTCCAGAACCATGGTTAATCTGATTCCCGCCGGAGGTTCACTGGGATGAAAATCTGGCAGGAACCCCTTTAGATGTTATGGGCCCTCCTCCACCACAGGGGATTGACTGTGGTAAAAGGGAGGCCCGTAACATCTGAAATCACCCTATAATAACACCCTCCCTACGTATGCCAAATGGCTATTTTAATGCTTTAAATGAAATCATATCTGTTATCATCTGGCACAAAAAAAACCTAGAGTAAGAAGTTCAATTTTATTATGCTCAGCGAACAACCTACCCGACTTTAAACTTTACCATTGGACCTCTGCACAGTGAGGCCTGAAATTGTGGTTCGAGGCCCCTCTGGAACCCTCATGGGTGGAAATAGAAAGGAACCTCCTGAAAGTTAAGAATTTTAAAGAGCTCCTAGGAGAACACTCGACTTCCACTAGAATAGAGGAGGGGGCACTTCACCCATTTGTGGGAAAAGCCATGAGGATCTCAAAAACCTGCCAGAATAAGTTAGAAATATACTAAGGGAGAACACCATTTACTCCTTTAATTTGTAAAAAAAAAAATGACATTGAATGAAAGGGAGTTACTTACGTTGCAAAAACAGAAAAAGGTGATGCTCAGGCCCGTTGTCTATTTGTTGGGGATACAATAAAGACAATTTACTCTCCAGACCTGTATAGAAGAAAAGATTAACTATGGGTTATGTTTAAAATAGCATTGCTATTTCAATCATCCACATAACAAGAATCACTTTACAAGGAAATCCTATGAATTAGAATTATTACTGTTTGATCATTTTGCCAATCAAAAACTGTTTTCTAGAATTTACAGGGCTCTTGGAGAAGTTATACAATTCCTGGATGCCGGGTACATCTCAAAATGGGGGCATGACTTACAATTAGACATATCCAGAGCAATGATGATACAAATTTGGACCCACCTTAAAAAATGTTCTAGCTCCTTGAAGTTGCGGGAACCACAAATTAAGTTTACTTTAAGATTTTATTCCACACCAGAATGAATATCACAGATAAACAAAGCATATGATCCGAGTTGCTGGCAAGATTGCGGAGGTGGGTGGAGTGCAGGAGCGCACACCCACCCACCCACCGACCACGGCATTCCCACGGACACCCCCTCATTCTGCAGTGTTCAAATGGATGCCCCCCCCACCCCACAAGGGTCTGTTTGAAAAGAGCCTAAGTTGCTTGGTTTTGGGGGGTGGGAGGGCCTTATTATAAGATCATATAGTTTTTTGTTTTCTTTTTAAAGGTGAGAGTGAAATTCCTGTACAGAAAAATACTACATATCTTTCTGACTGTACTATATCCAGGTCAGGAACTTCAAAAGAGGATGTCTTGGTAAATATGCCTCTAGAAAAATATGTGTCTGAAGTTAATCGTGAAAATGTGGAAGGAAGGAGCAGAAATGAAGAAGAAAAATCTGGACATGAAGTGGAAGACATTATATTGGACTCAGAAAGTTGTGAACAAAATCTTGCAATTATGGAAGATGCTATATTGTGTTAGTATTTATATATATATAAATAGTGTGTGTGTGTGTGTGTGTTTTTAAATAATGAAATGAAAAATCAATATATTAATATATATTAATGTTTTAAAATAAGGAAATGAAAAAGAATTAGAACTTTTTTATATAAAGAAGGTGAAATATGATGAAGCTGATTGTGTTCCTGTAAAAAATATAATAGTTGTAAATCTTGAAACGTGTGTGTTAAGTAACTTTCGTCACTGATATAGGAATTTGGATTAATGTGTTTTCTATATTATATTACAAAGATATTGATCTGATTTGTTTTCCAGGAACCAGAAAGATGGGTGGAGATGAAAAGCATATGGCCCTTTTCACACAGACACACTAACACTGATAAAATGGGTGTTACATTTTATTATACATGTTATAGGGCACCCACAGGGCAACACTGTAGCCCTGCAATATGGACCCTTTTCACACGAGATGGGTGTTGCGTGTTGCGTGTGAACACCCAGTGAAATGCACCCCACACACTGCCTGCGGTGTTCACACAGATGCCTCCATCCATCTCCACCCAAGTGAAATTGGGTGGAGGTATCTCATGTGAAAAGGTCCCATGTTGCAGGGCTGCAATGTCGCCCTGTGGATGCCCTGTAACATGTGGAATTCGCTCCCGGAGGAGGCTCGGTTGACACCCACTCTCCTGTCATTTCGATATTTATGTGAAACCTGGCTGTTCCGCCAGGCTTTTGGCGAAGATGAGGGGGGGGTGTTGTTTTTCCCTGCATATAAGAAATTTAAAACTTTTAAAATTGTTTTATTGTTTTATTCTTTTATCCTTGTTCGCCACCCTGGGCTGGTGGGAAGAAGGGANTACCTTCTGCTGATCCTGGAGCGTGGTTGCGCTAACCATGATTCCGGAGGTGAGGCTGGTCTCAACTCCAGAACCATGGTTAATCTGATTCCCGCCGGAGGTTCACTGGGATGAAAATCTGGCAGGAACCCCTTTAGATGTTATGGGCCCTCCTCCACCACAGGGGATTGACTGTGGTAAAAGGGAGGCCCGTAACATCTGAAATCACCCTATAATAACACCCTCCCTACGTATGCCAAATGGCTATTTTAATGCTTTAAATGAAATCATATCTGTTATCATCTGGCACAAAAAAAACCTAGAGTAAGAAGTTCAATTTTATTATGCTCAGCGAACAACCTACCCGACTTTAAACTTTACCATTGGACCTCTGCACAGTGAGGCCTGAAATTGTGGTTCGAGGCCCCTCTGGAACCCTCATGGGTGGAAATAGAAAGGAACCTCCTGAAAGTTAAGAATTTTAAAGAGCTCCTAGGAGAACACTCGACTTCCACTAGAATAGAGGAGGGGGCACTTCACCCATTTGTGGGAAAAGCCATGAGGATCTCAAAAACCTGCCAGAATAAGTTAGAAATATACTAAGGGAGAACACCATTTACTCCTTTAATTTGTAAAAAAAAAAATGACATTGAATGAAAGGGAGTTACTTACGTTGCAAAAACAGAAAAAGGTGATGCTCAGGCCCGTTGTCTATTTGTTGGGGATACAATAAAGACAATTTACTCTCCAGACCTGTATAGAAGAAAAGATTAACTATGGGTTATGTTTAAAATAGCATTGCTATTTCAATCATCCACATAACAAGAATCACTTTACAAGGAAATCCTATGAATTAGAATTATTACTGTTTGATCATTTTGCCAATCAAAAACTGTTTTCTAGAATTTACAGGGCTCTTGGAGAAGTTATACAATTCCTGGATGCCGGGTACATCTCAAAATGGGGGCATGACTTACAATTAGACATATCCAGAGCAATGATGATACAAATTTGGACCCACCTTAAAAAATGTTCTAGCTCCTTGACGTTGCGGGAACCACAAATTAAGTTTACTTTAAGATTTTATTCCACACCAGAATGAATATCACAGATAAACAAAGCATATGATCCGAGTTGCTGGCAAGATTGCGGAGGTGGGTGGAGTGCAGGAGCGCACACCCACCCACCCACCGACCACGGCATTCCCACGGACACCCCCTCATTCTGCAGTGTTCAAATGGATGCCCCCCCCACCCCACAAGGGTCTGTTTGAAAAGAGCCTAAGTTGCTTGGTTTTGGGGGGTGGGAGGGCCTTATTATAAGATCATATAGTTTTTTGTTTTCTTTTTAAAGGTGAGAGTGAAATTCCTGTACAGAAAAATACTACATATCTTTCTGACTGTACTATATCCAGGTCAGGAACTTCAAAAGAGGATGTCTTGGTAAATATGCCTCTAGAAAAATATGTGTCTGAAGTTAATCGTGAAAATGTGGAAGGAAGGAGCAGAAATGAAGAAGAAAAATCTGGACATGAAGTGGAAGACATTATATTGGACTCAGAAAGTTGTGAACAAAATCTTGCAATTATGGAAGACGCTATATTGTGTTAGTATTTATATATATATAAATAGTGTGTGTGTGTGTGTGTGTGTTTTTTTAAATAATGAAATGAAAAATCAATATATTAATATATATTAATGTTTTAAAATAAGGAAATGAAAAAGAATTAGAACTTTTTTATATAAAGAAGGTGAAATATGATGAAGCTGATTGTGTTCCTGTAAAAAATATAATAGTTGTAAATCTTGAAACGTGTGTGTTAAGTAACTTTCGTCACTGATATAGGAATTTGGATTAATGTGTTTTCTATATTATATTACAAAGATATTGATCTGATTTGTTTTCCAGGAACCAGAAAGATGGGTGGAGATGAAAAGCATATGGCCCTTTTCACACAGACACACTAACACTGATAAAATGGGTGTTACATTTTATTATACATGTTATAGGGCACCCACAGGGCAACACTGTAGCCCTGCAATATGGACCCTTTTCACACGAGATGGGTGTTGCGTGTTGCGTGTGAACACCCAGTGAAATGCACCCCACACACTGCCTGCGGTGTTCACACAGATGCCTCCATCCATCTCCACCCAAGTGAAATTGGGTGGAGGTATCTCATGTGAAAAGGTCCCATGTTGCAGGGCTGCAATGTCGCCCTGTGGATGCCCTGTAACATGTGGAATTCGCTCCCGGAGGAGGCTCGGTTGACACCCACTCTCCTGTCATTTCGATATTTATGTGAAACCTGGCTGTTCCGCCAGGCTTTTGGCGAAGATGAGGGGGGGGGGTTGTTTTTCCCTGCATATAAGAAATTTAAAACTTTTAAAATTGTTTTATTGTTTTATTCTTTTATCCTTGTTCGCCACCCTGGGCTGGTGGGAAGAAGGGATGGGATACATTTTTAAAATAAATAAATGAATAAATAAATAGTTAGTTAATTATAATTTATTGTCTTGACCATAGGTCATAACAATTTGAAATACAAAATACAGATCAAAACAAAACAAAACAAAAAAGTCGCAAAAAGAAGACAAATCAGCTCTACATGACCTAAAAGTATAGACTTTCACCTCCTAAATATCAATTACAATTACAAAACAAATAAAGTACATAGAATAAAAAATTAACAAAATGACGGGATTCGATAAATTAAACCCGAATCATAAATGAAGTTAACCAAAATTAAAATCTCTAAAATTAGCCCTGGCCTTCTCGGAGCTCATGTTGGCAGCATTTAACCACTGGGTTGATGCACCTGACCATATTGAGTAGAAAAATGCCTTCCCCTTCATGGGGCTTATGTCGGCAGCACTTTTAACCTCTGGTGGTGGGTGAATATAAGATAAAACATGCCTTGTCCTTCTCAGGGCTTGTATCAGCAGCACTTGACCCCTGTGNGTGAAAAGGTCCCATGTTGCAGGGCTGCAATGTCGCCCTGTGGATGCCCTGTAACATGTGGAATTCGCTCCCGGAGGAGGCTCGGTTGACACCCACTCTCCTGTCATTTCGATATTTATGTGAAACCTGGCTGTTCCGCCAGGCTTTTGGCGAAGATGAGGGGGGGGTGTTGTTTTTCCCTGCATATAAGAAATTTAAAACTTTTAAAATTGTTTTATTGTTTTATTCTTTTATCCTTGTTCGCCACCCTGGGCTGGTGGGAAGAAGGGATGGGATACATTTTTTAAATAAATAAATGAATAAATAAATAGTTAGTTAATTATAATTTATTGTCTTGACCATAGGTCATAACAATTTGAAATACAAAATACAGATCAAAACAAAACAAAACAAAAAAGTCGCAAAAAGAAGACAAATCAGCTCTACATGACCTAAAAGTATAGACTTTCACCTCCTAAATATCAATTACAATTACAAAACAAATAAAGTACATAGAATAAAAAATTAACAAAATGACGGGATTCGATAAATTAAACCCGAATCATAAATGAAGTTAACCAAAATTAAAATCTCTAAAATTAGCCCTGGCCTTCTCGGAGCTCATGTTGGCAGCATTTAACCACTGGGTTGATGCACCTGACCATATTGAGTAGAAAAATGCCTTCCCCTTCATGGGGCTTATGTCGGCAGCACTTTTAACCTCTGGTGGTGGGTGAATATAAGATAAAACATGCCTTGTCCTTCTCAGGGCTTGTATCAGCAGCACTTGACCCCTGTGAGTAAGCAGATATTTATAAAATTAATTTACCTCAGGCCCTAGGAACAAAAATGGAGCAAAGTTAACAAATATAACAAATATTAATCCAGAGGATCTGACTCCTGACCTGGGACAATTATTGTTAATCAGGGGATGTAATACCAACAAGAGAGAAATCCCCCAAACAAACAAATGAGAAGAGCCCAGATAAACCTATCCTTGTCCCAACAACAGGTGGCATTTCTTCCTACCAGACTCTGCTGACCAGGCAAATTTAGCCACAGACCTCATGACATTTTTTTTTTAATTAGCCATTAAGGAAGCTATTTTCCATTTGGCATTCCAATGTTCTTTGCCCTTCAATAATGGAGAAATAAACAACCTTCTCAATGGATCATTAAGCGGGTAATCCAACAAATAATGTTTGAGATCCTCCACCTTCTTTTGAAAACATCTGCAAAGACTCAATTTGTAAGGAGTCCCATTATATCTGCCCATCAGGACTGCTGAGGGAAACTGCTGCAGCCACAATCACACCAATAAATAAACAAACAAATAAATAAAATATAACACCCATTTTAGCAGTGTTAGTGTCTGTGTGAAAAGGGCCATAGTTTTTCTGAGGGTGCAAGTTCTAGAGAGGAGAGTTTGGGAGAAATTCCACAAGAAAACTTTCACGAAGAAGATATTGTTTTGTCTCAAGACTCTTTGTCTCATTGCAATACAAATTTAAGTATTGTAGAAGATGACATGCATAGCGTCAGTACATATGACATAGGCCAGTTTTACACAGCGCTGACAGATGGGGGGTCTGTGGGCACGCCAGTGTGTGCA
>QEPC01006817.1:4612544-4624611 GCA_003113815.1 Sphenodon punctatus
GCAAAGTGGCTTAATATATTAGGAGCCATTGAAGGAAATGAACTACCAAAGAGTGACTGGAAGCTGTTGTTTGACCGATACATTTGAACTGGCGAGCTCGTGTACCTCCTTGTTTGGGTTATAGAACAAACTGATATTGTAAAGTTGACGAAAATACTATGTACAATGCCATTGAATATCAATAAAAGAGTTTATTATTGGGAGAAAAAAAAAGGTCATAGTATAGCTTCATGCATTGCGTCGGCACATATATGCATTGTACAAGTGAGAGAGCATGTAGTTTGCTGGAGAAAATGGCAGAGAAAAAGAAAGTAAGGCAGTGGGAGAAAGAAGAGATTTTGTTTCTGATGCACTGTATCTCTAGAAGCAAACAGAGGGACTTATTTTAGTCAGTAGTTATAATGGGTCCACTGGACGAGCATGGAAATTTGCAAAGAAAAAAGTGAGGAGAGGAGGATATGAGAGAACATTGCAACAGTGCACTGCTTGTTGGAAGAATTTAAAAACATTTTTTTTTTTTTTTAAAGTGTGTCCTGTAGACCTCATGTTCTTGATGACATAGCGTTTTACAATCTGATGAAGGATTTGTGGATTAAAAGCACAAAACGCAAATATGGGGAAAGATTCCAGATACATAAATCAGGTAGATATTTATGGTAAATGTTTTTATTAAATATGTAGCCTTAAGTAAGTAGTATCTTTATTGTAGGAAAAAGAAGAAGAACTGAGGAGGAACGTTCTGGATATGACACTGGTGATATACCAGCAGAAAACACTGAATAAAACATTGAGGAAGAGCCAATGTTATGCAAGTTTTTATTTTATTTATTTATTTCAATGCATTTTTATCCCGCACCCTCCTGTTAATAGTGGCTCAGGGATAGAGATTTATACAAATAGATGTATCAGAAAGAAATTATATCTATAACTATTCAATTTATTTTAGTAAAGAGAAAAAGAATTTCAGAGGAACAGTCATCAGAAGATGGAAACCAGAATGGATCTCGTGCTGGAACTTCAGAACACATGACTACTACAAATGTACAGGAAGAACAAGAGTGTGCTCAACACCATGATTTACTGGAGGAAGAATGTTCTTCTACTTCGGATAGTGAACAATTAAAAATTGTCAAAGATAATGAAGAACCTGATGATGTTGAAACAACAGTATATGATAAGAACTTTCAGAGTGAAGAACAACATTTCCAAGGTATTGGAACTACAGTAGAAATTCCTTACAGCAGCAATTCTCCAGGAAACAAAAGTGAAACCAATCTTGAAAACTCTGAAGAGTGTACTCTCCCAAATTGAAGGAATCTCCTATTGAGTTATGCCACAGATTGTTAAACACTGTGGAAAGATTAGAGAAACAAGGTAAGAGTATACGAAATAACTGTAGACGTTTTATTTTCTTAAGTTATTACACCTATTATTCCAAATTCTTTCTTAAAATTAAAGCTTCATAAACACTATCAGGAGGTTACAGTGGGGCGGGGAGGGTGATTATCTACCATAAGTGCTGCATTATCTGTAGAGGGGGAAATATTTCTTTAAAAAATTGTTTTTGCTCTTTTTTACATTTCGTTAAGACATTCAAACTTGAACTGTAATCAGTACAACAAGAGGACCAAGTTCAGCTGCATAGATGAAAGAATTGCTTGCATGAAGAATAGTTTGCAAGTCAATATTGGAATGATAGCAACTGATGTAGGAGAAGTTAAGAATGGAATGGAGAGTTTCCAAAGTGACATGGGAAATATAACAACGAAGGTAGGAGAAGTAAAGAATAGTCTTGGAGAAGTTAAAACAACAGTAGGCTGCATTCAGGATATTGCTACCAGCTGTGGTGAGACTGGCAATCATCTGTAAGTGCAATCACATACTATGCAAGAGATCGCAGTGGCTGCTAATGAAAGGCAAATCACTACTCTTAGTGTAATATCCCAAATGTTAAGTTTCCTTAGCTGCATTGCTGTAAGATTCTTCTTTCCACAGAGAAGATAAGTGGTGTCTTTTTTTATTTTTGTTTACAACATTTCTTCTTAACGGAATGTATTGTAGTTTTGCACAATTCTGTCTTCAACACTGTAAAGAAAGGTCAATATTTTTGTTCCTTGTTTATTACATTTTATACATAACAATGAGAATGTTCATTGTTTTACATATAACAACATGGCTTTTTATAAACAGATTAAAATGTGGTTGGAGAAGGTAAAGTTCAATAAAGCTATTTTTTACCCAAAATTATATTGCCCTCCTCCTGTTACAGACAACGTATATGTATTGGAGGTGCCAGTATTTCAGTTGTATATACAATGCTGTGCTGTTAATAAATTCAAGGTGTTACATTGCTGTATACTCCAAAGCAAGCCTTGAGCCAAAGACTTTCCGAGCTCTCTCTCACACGGTGATTCGACCTGATCACTCAGCTCAAATGGTTTCTCAACATGATGTATATGCCACGTTCTCAGCACAGATGCGCATGTGCGACATAGGCATGACAGTCGACCTTATCTCAGCTCAAATTCTTCCTCGACATAATCCATAGGGGTGTGCATGTTGTTTTCATTATTATAACGATAATGGAAATTGTCATTTTTGTTACTGCAATAACAAAAACGACAACCGAGAATAATGATTACGAAAACGACACCCGAGAATACCAATACCGATAAATGATTAACAATAAACAATTAATGATAAACTATAACAAAAACAAAAACAACAATGCCATTATAGTTGTCATTATTAGTGCTGTGGCAACTGGGTGTTGGAGGGGAAATGTGGAAAGGGGAGGCGGGAGCAGACATCTCAGAGCCATAAACAGGGTTGAACTCTTGAATTGTGTCTGTGTTGGGAGAGGTGAGCAGCTCAGCAGTATCTGATGGATTTATCGCTGGCCAATGAGCAGCGCAAGCAGGTTCCAGCAGTCTCATGGCACTCTGTGATTTCTCAATGCCTGCTGCCTCCCACAACCAATCAGGGGGGCTCTGGGGGAGTGTACTGCAACCCTTTATAATGGGCGGGTCAGGCTTTCTCTCTCCGTTCTGTGAGAGCTCTGCTTGTCAGGTTGCATTTACAGAACTGTGGTGCTTGCACACAAAAGTTCCTCCCTAGTCCTCATTGTATTACCAATAACTTTCCTTCCTCATACCCTAAATTCTACATTCTCCCTTTCCCTGTCCTTCTCCCCTCCTGTACATTATATATATATAGGTAGTATAGTCAAGTCAAGTTTATTAGACAAAGCTTTCGCTATAGCCATCACAACAATATACACATCATAAAAAGGTTAACAAAATAAACATCAAGCAACTGTGTTAACCTATAATACAAAAATAGAAATAAAACATAAAACTAAAACTAAAAACAACTTATCTATTAAAACTCCAGGTACTCGAGAAGCTGCACCAGTATACCTAACCCATGCCATTCCTTAGACAAACCAGGCTTATCAGAAAAACTATCATTATTTGTCACCCTGAATAGATTTTAAATTTTGTCTCTTTTTGATAATCAAATGCAGATACATTGCAGCCATTCCAAGATCTTGTGAAGCAGACTGTGGGTATTTTCAGACGTTACGAGATCACAGTCAACCACGCTCAATTCCGCGTGGTGGCTGTTATCTCCTAACGTCTGTTGGGGGAAACGGATGTTTCCCCCCAGATGTTACCACGGCGTGGAATTGCATTCACCATGCAAGCAGCCGAAGCGGCGGGGCCGGAGGCCGTCACGTGTTGAATGCAATTCCACACCAGGGTGAACCCCGGTGTCTCGTCTGGTCGGGCGCCACGGCCCGGGATCACCGGCGAGATCCCGGGCCGTGGTGAATCCGGCCCGACGCGGCGGTTGACCGAACTTCCGAACCAAACTGAATTTTCGAACTGAACCAAACTGAATTTCCGAACTCGGTTCTGTTCGCCCAGCCCTACTCTCAAGGGAATAAAGATACACCGCCCTACCCCAGACTCTTAATTAAGGAATAGAAAGGATACACCATTGATGTGTTATTACTAGCCATATCAGTTTGTTTTGCTACATCCAGTAGCCTTTGCATCACTGCCACCTTAATCTTCGGAAGGGATACCTGAAGATGAATAAAACTCCCATACCCCAATTGGATTAACAAAGTACACAGGGATTCAAACCATAAAGGTTTAGTATTGCTTTTAATCATTTCTTTCCAGCAGAGACTTGGCAATGCATCCACCTTCAGTTCTAGGATTCTGAACCAATAGCACAAAAGACTTTGCAACTCCTTAGTTTGTACCGACACCATTCCTGCTTCAGCCCTAAGTAGCACCATTTGGGAATATTTAGGCACATCCATAATGGTACGGAGTACACCATTCTGAAATCCCTCCAACTTCCCTTCAGAATGACCACCCCAGATTTCTGCCCCATATATGGCCTGCGGAATCAGTATATGCTCAAGGAGCCTAATTGCGGGCAAAAATTGCTGCCCACCCTCTTTCCTCCAGAATTTCGTAACTGTATAAGAAGTTCAGGCCATTTTCAGCTTAGTTATTTTAAAATGTCGACTCCAAGTTCCTGATGCTGTAAAAGTGGTACCCAGATAGCAATAGGATTTCACCTGTTCCAAGGTAGCCTTACCTATTCTCCAGTCATAGTAGCATGGCTTGGGGGAAGCATGGCTTGGGGGCACGGTAGTATAGATTAGATATAGATATATATTATAGACATATAGATTAGATTAGAATAGTTATATAGATAATTGATTAGATAACAAATAGTTTTCCTTTTCCCTTCCCATCTCCTTAGATTTAGATAGATATTAGTTGTTATCAAAAACAATATCAATACTGGTACCAAAAATAAAATCTTTGTTTGATATGATAAATGATAATGAAAATGACATTGTCGTTAATAACGATAACGAAAATGACATTTTTAAGTAACAAAAATGACATGGGGGCCTGGTGTACACCCCTAATCCATATTCTAAGTTCTCAGCACAGACACAACGTGCATGCACCACATCAGGATTTCTTCCATTCCACACCCTCTTTTATTAACAATAACTTTTTATTAAAAACACTGCCTACTCCCAAATTCAGTAGCAATTATCTACGTTCTCAGAACAAAGACAACTCATATGCATCACATAAAGATTTCTTCCCTTCCATTCTACAACCTCGTATGATGTATAGTCCACATTCTCAGCACAGAGACAACGTGCATGCATGACATAAGGATTTCTTCTTCTTTCCTTCTAGTGTCTTTTATTAACAATAACTTTTTATTAAAAACACCTTTTCCCCCAAAATTCAGTAGTGATAATTTGACATTGCACTTTGATTTTTGAAACCATTCACATTCAGATACACCACTCAGTAAAGTTAAATTCCCCCGCAACAGATTTTTGTCACAACCTGGAAGTCAAGTGACTCAAAACTCCGATGTTAAAGCTAGGCCGAGATTCAAAATTAGTAGAGCTAAATTCCAGCCCCTATTTACAAGGGTGCATGGTCTAATTTGATTGGTTTGCATGTTACTATCTCACTCTGTCCCTTTCTGGAATGCCCATTCACATGAACATTTATTTAGAGGTAACTACTTCCAAACACACAATTCCTGTGTCCACACAAGCTCAGGGATTATTGTAAGGAGGGGATCAGGTTACTTACCTCGTCAAACAAGTGTGAATTGGGTAGGTGTGTGCATGCTGTTTTTGTTATTACAGTGACGATAATTAAAATTGTTGTTTTCATTGTCGTTATTGCAATAACAAAAATGACAAATAATAATAATGAAAATAGAAATGAAATCGACATTTTGTTTTTGAAATAAAGAGAAAATACTGAAAAACATATTTCCGGATATATCTTTTTTGTTTATTATTCACTTGAGCAGATTGTGCCCCCACTGGAGGGCACTATGTGTACCAAGTTTCAAAACGATTAGATAAAGGGAACCGATTTAAGAAGCAATTGAATGTTGTGATTTTAAGAAAAGCTCCATACACATTCATGGCTATGTCTTCTTTATATTCCATACAATTTGCAGGAAACCTGTAAATGTTATGTCCCTCCACAAGCTTAACACCCCTGCCAATTTTCAGAAAGATTGGATAAAGGGTCCTGATGGTATAAGACATTATCTTTAAACTACATTTCCAGCTGTAACATGTTTATCTTCCATCCTGTTTACAGGATATTTGGCAGGAATGTATAACATACCTCCCCTGTCACCTCTGCCAAACTACAGGTCAATTTGATAAAGGGACACAATTTTATAAGCAATTGAAGTTGTCCCCTTGAAGACCATTATTCTGATAAATAGCAGCACATGCAGTGCCAGTCAGAGGCAGGCACCGGGCATGGTAGAGGGAGGGAGGGAGGCTGTAGGAGGAAGGATGTGGAGCAACCCAAAAGACTGGCAGACACATTAACTGGTCAATTACTGTATGCTTCCAGCTTTACAGGACCAATTGTTAGTGGCTTTGAGGCGGGCATATGGGGCGGCCCTGAGGCGGGCATAGAAGGGACATAACTGAGACTTTGGGCATAGCATCCCAGCAATCAGGAGACATAGTTTGCACATTGAGGATGGCCAATTATCTTCACAATCACATTATGCAGCACTGTGACAGAGGACATACAAGAATCTCTATTGGCTCTTTCCTTAACAGATGCTTTCGACTTCCCAGTAACAACTGGGGAAGAGAAGTTGGGATAGTCACATCATAAAATAAGGATATTTGGTTGACATTTCTGCTGACCACTTGGCGTCACAAACCGATCTTATACCACAATGACATGTAAGAGAATCTCTGGTATAGGCTCCTTCTCTGCATATTCTGTGCAGACATATAAAATTAAGACTATTTATCACATCTTTCTGATATTTGGAAGAGGTAATCATGAAAGTGTGATATACAGTCCTGCCAAATTTCATGTACACTGGTTGGACTACAAAGTTGCTACAGTAAGACGTACATTTATGAGTTAATTGCTTATACCACCAGGACCCTTTATCCAATCCTTCTGAAAGTTGTCAGAGACAGTAAATGTAGGAAACTTGCTAAGTTTCATCTACATTAAATGTGAGACAAAGAAGTTACAGCTATGAGTGGACATGAAGATTTTTGCAAAACTATATAATTCAACTGCTTATAAAATTGAATTCCTTTATCCAATATTTTTGTAATTTGGTACACTTAATGTCTTCCATTGGAGGTACAATTTCTCCAAAATTCAGCCAAATACAACAAAAATTTAAAAAGGTACAGCCGCAAATATGTTTTCCATTGAAACCAATGGAAAATGAAAGCAAAAACGAAAACGATAATTTGATATTTATGAAAACAAAAATGACAAATTTAAATAAGAAAAACGAAAACACCATGGACCCCTGGTGCACACCTCTAGAATTGAGACTACTTTCCCATGCTTATACCAGTCCTCGGCTCTCTCAGCAAACCTCAGTACTTCTGCTCTTCCCTCACCCAGTATGTCGACCTCATGAGCTGCTTGCTATTTTAGCTCACCTGCTGGAATTTTCCTGCAATTTGTTGCAGGGAGATCTTGCAAGGAGAAGAGCTATTTGATTTCTACGAGGCTTGTGTTATGGAGTCAAGTATTGGTATCTGTATTTTTGGTTTTAGTGTTTGTATCTTTTAGTACTGAAACAAGCATTGCTGCTTGTGAGAAATTTTGCCATGTTGCCAACTGGGATCTATTTCCTGACTATTTATCAATTCCTGTGTGATTTCTCGATTCTTGAATTCCGCAAGGTACTGTCCCAATTTACTGACTTTTCACTGAACATGTACCGTTCATTTACCACTTACTGCATTGCTGATGGTACCATTTTACTTCCACATTCCCCCCCCAAAAAATGTCTGAGCCAATCACTGTGTGAATAGCCCACCCCTTAACCTCCCTGCAGTGCCCCTTCACCTCCACTCCAGTGCCTCCAATCAGAACTGTTGTTCTATGTTGTTCCCTTTCCTTTGACCAATCAACAGCTGGATTGCAGATTAGTAAAGGAATCTGTGTAGCAGCCAATGAGTAACAAGGAAGTACAAGGGAAAATGGAGTGCAAAAAATGTAGTATTGTATCAATGGGTGATTTCACACGATACGGGCCTCCCTCTAACCACAGATCCTATCCACAGTCTGGGATCCGTTTTGGATCCCGGGCAGGAATCAGGCCGGTGGAGGTAACAGACATTACCTTCCGCTGATCCCAGATCGTGGTTGTGCCAAACACGATTCCGGAGGTGAGGCCGGCCTCACCTCCGGAACTGTGGTTAATCTGATTCCCACTGGAGATTCACTGGGGTGAACATCTGGCGGGAACCCCATTAGATGTTACGGGTCTCTCCTCCACCACAGGAGATTGACTGTGGTAGGAGGGAGGCCCGTAACGTCTAAAAATACCCAATATTAACTCCGGGATTTGAAATGGACGGCAAAGAAGTAAATGGGATCCCAGTAAACGGACAGTCGGTAAGTCAAGAAACAAAGTTGGTCAAGACATTACTGAGTACCAAGATGTTCGCAATTCAACCAAAATGGTATAGGAACTGGGATATCAATGAGATTTCCCATTTTGGCAAAATGTTGTTTCAGCCCTAATCTACTTGTGTTCACCGCATTTTCTCCATAGCCACCAATATGGCAAAAACAGTGAACATGGATCCCTGTGTATGGGTTATTTTGGGCAGAAGTGCAGTGAGGCTCTGCCAGTTTGATAGGCATATAACGAAAGGAAAATGAAATTGAAACTGCTGCTAAGTCTGCTACTAATATTAAAAGGGGAAACGGATTTGGCGGTGGGGAATTCAGCTAGCTTGGAGGAGAGGTTGTTAACTTGGGGGGATGGAATAGGGCATGGGTCTGGTCCAGAGGGTACAGCTGGCTTGGGAGAGAAAAATGGGGCATGGGTCTGGCTAAGAGGGATCACTGAGGGAAAGTCAGGCATGTGGCTGGCTTGGGAGAGGGGGGAAATGAGACATAGTGCTGACTTGTGGGGGCATTGCTGGCTTGGGGATGTAGGAAAGGGATATGAGTAAGACTCAGGGGGAGTCACTCGTTTGGTGAGGGGGAATGAGGCATGGGGCTGGCTCAGGGGGTTCATTGACTTACAGGAGGAGCTACTGGCTTAGGGAGTATGGGGGAATGAGGCTTCTGGGAACTCACTATTTCTCCCTGGCTGGTCTAGGCTCTCCACTGGTCTGGGCCTGGATGCAGTGCAGGAGACTGTTGTTCTAAGACAACGGCCCCTGCAGGCAGAGATGGCTCACTACAGGCTCCCCAAGCAGCTAAACTGAGTCAGAAAACAGTTGGGTTCTGAGCTGAGCATGGGCTACATTTTCTGGGGTCCAGTTTGTGACCTCAGATGCCGTATTTTCCAGGAAATGTGGGGTTCATTTGGAACCTAAATACACTGCCCTAGTATTTGTGTTTCAGTCTAAAAGCCAAAAGTGCCTTTGTGTTTGTGTTTTACCGAAAACCGACTGCACATTCCTAATTCCTACTTACCCCTGCCTATGAGAACAAAGAAGGATGGAGGTATATAGGCCAGAGTGACTCCCCTATTTCAGGAACACTCATAACAACAAGCTCTGGTTGTTCTGAACTGTGGTGTGCTGCCCCGCCCCCTAGCTGTGGGAAGAGGCAATGCTTTGTCCAATACCCTCCCCATTTTCACAGTGACTTGCCTTTTGTATCAGCCAATCTGGTGTGTGGCCAACTCCACCCCTTTTCAGCTGCTCTGTCACCATTTCCTATTCATTCCCTTCAACCTGTGCAGCGGCAGCATCTTCTCCAGAGGGTTCCGTATTTATATTCAGGGGGAAATGCAGTTGCCAGGATTAGAAATATTTTGTTACCTTTCTTTTTTACTTAAGTACAAGGCATTTTTATCTGTGCTCTCTGGAGACACATGCTACAGTGGGACTGATTTTATCCACTTACTCAATGCACTTTAGTTCAATAATGATTACAGAACTTCTACATAATATATTAGGCATAGCTGATTTCCCAAGGTCTGTAGACCGCCATCTCCTCAAGCATTTAAAATGAGTTGGGGTTTTGTGTGTGTGTGTGTGTGTGTGTGTGCAGTAGGGATGTTATGAATGATACACTCTTCAACAGTCATGATTTAACAATAACGGCAGCAATGGAACAGGAATGAAGGATGCGGGTTTTATCTCCAGGAAAATGGCAAAGGTTACAGATGAGCTGATGCACTGAAAAGGCTGGGCTTAGTGTTGTGTTATGCATTATGTCTTATGTTTGCTGTGCCCTCCGCAGAACTTGCATATGACAATGACATGGCACTTTTTAAGCATGAGGGGTGTGTGTGTGTCAAATTTTCCAAAGGGCTCACAGCCAGATTTCCCAAGAGCTCAACACCTACAATGAAGATAAGAGATTTTAGAGCCAAAGGCACTGAATAGAAAACCTGACTGGATTTTTACCTGAATATCTGGAATGGCATGCTTGAATCAGGGTCATAATCTTTTTGTTAAATGCATATGACTCCTGTCATTAAAAACCTCCGGCAGTAGTTTCATGACCCCATTTTGAGATGTCAGTATAGTCCTGCAACCCCAGACAACAGCAAAGACACGCAAATTATATCAGATATCAGTCTGGATTGTGACCCCCATCCAAGTGTGTAGCTTGAATAGGATCAGTTAGTGAAGGTGCTCCATGACCTACAAGTCTGGGGGCCTCCCTGGTATGGAGGGATGTGAGGAGAGATGCCTTGCCTATTCAGACTTCTGCACCAGGGTCCAATCTAACCTAGCTACACCTTTCCCCCCCATCCGCAGATGGTGTAACCCCACTGAGGGTCTTAACCCACCGTTTGGGAAACCTCTGGCTCAAAGCTTCCTGACCACAGCTGGTCAAAATTTTAGACTGACAAAAAATTGACATGCATATATTTTTAGCTTTCTCAATTTTATTTTTCAAAAAAGCAGGTTATCTTTGATTACCAAAATAGGTAACTGAAAATGTTTAAGTTTGCAGGAAAATCCTAAACTTTTAGTATAGAAATAAGAGGAGCAGCAGCATTACAAGAAGATAGCAAAGGAAGAACCACTAGCTTTTAAAAGCAATTTAAAAATAAATAAATAAATAACCCAAGTCTTGTCCTTTAATGAGACAGTCATGGCAGTAGCGACAGAGATTCCAAAACCAAGCTAATTGCATAAACAAACAAACAAACAAACAACATTTTTGCATTTTAGTACTTTGAACTGTAATTTGAAATGTTCTTGAAAAATTATTGATTTCACAAAAATGTTCAAATCCCCCCCCCCCAAATTTTTTTGCTTAACTTCATAAGGATTTTTAATTTCTGATTTTAATTTCTGCTTACCTTCATCAGCATTTTCCTGCTTAACATTCAATTTTCTGTTTTAGACATCTGAAATTGTTTCATTTTACGACTGGTAGCAGAGTTAGAGAACTTCTCATTGCATAATGGAGACATTTCAGATTTGGGTAGTATTTATTAGTATCATCGCAGTAGGACCTGTTCACATGCTTTGGACCAAAATCAATCTGTTTCCCCAGCTCAGTATAAGAATCATAGGATCATGTCGGACACTCCAGAGGAACTGCAAGAAAGACAGCAGTAATAGGGCCTGGAGTTGCCCCAGTAAAATGTTTTCTCATTTGAATTAAAGATTGGCGTATGCCCTTAAAAGGTAAGTTAAATCTTTATAGGATTATTTGAATATATAACAATAGCTTTCTATTGCAATTCTGGGTATTGGACCTGTGAAGGTCCAATCCATGTTTAAGTTTCACCAAGCTCTTGACCTCTGTAATATTGTGTGGCAGTACGTTTTTGAGGGTACTGAAGAGTTTAAAGATGGCTAAGGTAGGATGCCAACTTTTGTGAATGATAAAACTTTTAAAAGATCCCAAGTGACTTATGAACAACCCAAGTCTCATTTCCAAAAAATGGGTTGCAGGTTAAGTGAAAGGGTGGTGTGGGTCCCATCCCTGCGCCACCCCAAAGCTTCTTTCAGTGTAGCCACTGCCACCCTCCACCTCCCAGTAACCCTAGCCATCCCTAC
>QEPC01006817.1:4640014-4650103 GCA_003113815.1 Sphenodon punctatus
TGCCCCCAACCTGCAAAGGAAGAGGATTGGAGCTGAAAGACCAAGGCAAAGTGTGGGTGCATGGAGCCTAAGTTGTAAGCGAGCACAGTATGCGAAGCCATACAACATCTTTACTGCTTACATGGTGTGGAAGTTAAGGCGGGAGCCTTCACACAATTTCTAGGTTTGTTAAAGTTTGCTTGGTATGAATCTCCCTTAACTAAATTTGTAAAACTGTAGGTTTATCTAATTCAAGATAAAGAAGGGGGCATAAAAAATGTCCAGAATAAAGAAGGGTCTGGCGATTGGAAGGTTATAGTGTATTTCTTTTTCTTTCTACCATTGAAAAACATATATTTTGCATGGTAACGGGTCTAAGGGTGAAACTCAAGTTCTGTCCAATTTATGGTGGCCAGATATGCAAATTTTGGAGGACACTTATGAGAAATACAGATTGCAGGGCTGTTTTTCTCATCCGTGTCCTCTAAAATTTGCATATCTGGCTACTCTAATCCAATTTTCATCAACATCTTAAAACTGAAACAATGTGCACCAGTCAGATATCCACACTGCAATCCACTTGCTTCATCTATGAATTTCCAAACACAATGAACTGAAAGGTTTGAGGGATTTTTTCTGGTACCCATAGCCTTTTGGCGAATCCTTGAAATTAACCTCACTGTCTTTCTCTTTAACTCTCAAGAGCTTTTACCAACAGATCTACTTTCATGCTGGGAAAAAAAATATATCATTCTATCAGTAATGTATGCAAATTAGAACACTGATTAGCATAAAGCTTCTGCTAGCAATGGTGGGGGTACTGAAGTGGGTTGATAGGTAAAATGATCTCCTCAATGATAATTAACTTTGATCTCTTAAATAACGGTTAACTTTAATAATAATAATTTTTAAAAGTACAAAATGACATTTGCATCACAGAAATGATAAAAAGGCAGAACATCAACTTTAGTTGCAGAGTTTATGATAAGCCTTTTTCTCAAAGAGAGTGTGACAATAAAAGCAAAATGAACAAGAATCGCAAAAGGGTCTCAGTTTGTTTTAACATAATGTACCAGTCCTCCTCACATATTATGATGAGAAACTTCATCATACACTAGAGCAATAGCTATTAATTTGCAATGGTTACTCTTGCAACATCCCCCAGAAGAAGACAAGTACACATACTGGGGTTTAAAGACCGCACTCTTTATTGACTGATAGTTAAAGTTGGGGAGAGGGCATTCCTCCTCCTGGGTTCAGCCTAGACTATACTTTTAACAACTAACTAACATCTAACTGCAACATCTAATTTGGGCGGCCCGATATCCCTCGGTGCCACTGAACTTCTAACTGCAGCTAGTTCACTCTCACTCCAGGCACCTGGCTGGTCGGAAAGGTACGGGACCTCTTGTGACCGAAGCAGGAGGGAGGCGGCAGCTGCCACGGGGACCGCCCCTGTCCTCCAGGGTATAGTTTGCCCCTCCCTCCTGGGCCTGGTTTGGAAGCTGACCGCCCCTGCTCTAGCTTCGCCTGTGGCCCCATCTCGTAAGGAGATGATTTAACAAACAGCTAACTCTACTGAACCTGTTGATTAACACTCTGCCACACCAAACTGACAGCGCCTGCTTGGCTGGTTTGAGACCCCCACCCCCTACCTCAAATTAAGTTAACTAGCTTTTCCTTTAACAATGACAGGTACATATGGATGCCCACCTCTGAGAGGTGCACCCCGTCCATCCTGTACAGCTCGGGCCGCAAGAAGCAAATTCCGCTGTGGACGATGTCCCCGCTATGGGCAAGGACCAACTTCTCCACTTCTCTGTTAATCTTCCTACGTACCCTGTCTACTCTACCTGGGCAGATCACGTTGGTCCATTTAATTCTCTTCATCATGTGTGTCCACACTAACTTGGTGGTAGGCAGTAGGCTGCAGGCCTCTGCCCAGTCCCTTTTTATCCTTACTACCAACTCAAGCCTGGTTGATTTGGGAAGATTGTTCTCATCTAGGTGAACTATCAAGATATCAGGGTGCTGCCCCCTGGAAGCCCCATGGATCAGCAGCATCAGCTGTTCCCATCTCATGCCACTTCTGGCCTTCCAGACAACTTCGGCTTTGTCGCTGAGACCCAGCTGCGAGCCCCAGTGGGAGCGGCCAGCAGCTTTGCCTGCCCAATAGACAATACTGTGGCCAGCTATCCAAATCAACTTGCGCTGGCCCCTCGTTCCTGATACTGTTTATAAAACAAATTGTAGTTAATACAGGCGAGCCATCATTGTGTTATGTCAAGGATGTATGATCGGAATGCACCAGATCTCCATCTCCCTATGTCCTGGATTTTGTCGTCCAGCAGCCCACGTGCCGAAGCATAACTCACTGCGCCTATTCGGAAAGAGTGGGACCCAAAATGGTGAGCCAGCTGGTGTATTTTGTGCAGGGTTGATAGATGATGGCAGAGAATGGGTGGCAGGTCAAGGGTGAATCGTCTTTATGTATGAGAAAAGAGCTGTGCAGGTTGGGGCATATAGACATATATTGGCATGTTGCCTCCATCGGGCACAGCTCGGCTGAGCCCGCCCGGTGGAATGTCATCTTTTGGCCCCATGACATTTGATCGGTCTTAGAGCTATGGAGGAGGATGTAGAGGGCCTGGCCCTGGATGGAGATGTCTCTATTGCTAATTGCTCTGGCAGCGAGGTCCCACTTGGATGCTGCTGTTAATTCACCGACTCAGAAGGTCCTGAAGAAGGCTAACTTGAAGGCCACATTAAATAGGGCGGATTCAAATTCACTGAAGGAAACCTGGAGTAGGGAGCCCGAAAATGCTGTGAGGATCTCAGGGGCAATGGGCAACCTGCTGTCTGCTCTGGGGCCTTGCTGGTGCGACCAGAATTTGATCAATTTACTTGTAAAGAAATCTTGATCTGGGGGCGTGTGGCCTGCTAGCTTACTGGTGAAAGACAATGCCGCTAATCTGCCCACTATCATGGTTGGCACGAGGCCCTTTGTGTGCAGAGACATGACAAACTGCAACATTTGTGGTTCCGGGATGGGGAAGCCCAGGTCCCATCCCTTGCCCATTCTGAATTCCTGGAACTCAGAGAATGCCCTATGGCATGCCTCCCTGGTGCTAGGGAACCTTGCACTGCCTCATACAGCTCTACTGTCCAATGCTCCACATGTGCGGTGGCATGGCCTCAGGCTCCTTGCTGGCTTGTGGCACCAGTTGGCAGAAGCGGTCCATCTGGAGGTGAGAAAGTGCATCGGTTATGCCATTGTTTACTCCCAGGACATTCTTAGATTTAAACAGAATGTTATTATTTAGGCACTGCAGCATGAAGGCCCTAACTAGCCCCATTACTCTGGTGGATTTGGAGGACAGGGTATTGAGGACATGGACCACTGCTAGGTTGTAGCACCAGAAGAGCACAGCTGTGTTGGCAAATTCCCTGGGCCACAAATATACCGTGAGCATGATAGGATAGAGCTTGAGGAAGGCGAGGTCTCGGGTTATTCCCAACTCAACCCATGTGGGATGCCACGGGGCAGCACACCACTTTTCCGTGAAGTAGAGGTTGAAGCCCAGGGACCTGGCCACGTCAGACTGGACATGAAGCTCGGCCTCCAGCAGCAACCTGTCTCCGGAGGCCCACCCCATTGAAGGCAGACAGGAATCTGCTCAAAATCAGGAGATCCTCCCTTATGTCTGCCGTCACCCGGATATGGTAGTGGGGGGTGGGGGTGGGGGCAGGTGGTCTGGTACTTTGGCATAGAGACAGGACAGGAAAGCCCGGCCCAGTTCCACCACGTGGCAGGCAAAGTACAGGTTGCCCAACAGCCCCTTCAGTTGCCGCACTGTGACTTTGGTGTGAGTGAGACATTCCCATATCACCCCAAGGAAGGCATGACTCCTCCTTGACAGTGTCCAGTTCTATCTTTAGGAATGTAAGTACGGTGACCAGCCCTATCATCTTTTGGGGGTGAGGGGGAGTCCTAGCTCATCGACCATGGCATGGAATTTTTGGAGGAGCCTTTTGCAGTCCCTTGTGCCTCTGTGGCCCAGGAACTGAAAGTCATCGATATAATGGATGACGTACCATGACCGNTTGTTTACTACTGGGTATAAAAGAAATCTCTCTGCTGTAAGGCAGGGTTCATTGGTAGAAATACCAGTGAGACCCACAGCTGTGTATCTGAATAAACCTGATGGAACGTTCCTGCTGCAGTCTCCTCTCATTTCAGTCTGAAAATCCACAACAGGGAATAGGCAAGGGGGAAAATAAGGAGTGGGGAGGTTAGAGAAAGAGTGTTGAAGGAGGGAGAGGGAGAAGCAGGAGAGTCAGCAGCAGTGGGAGAAGGAGAGGCAAGATGGAGGGTGAGGAAGTGAGGGAGATACGGGGAGACATTCCAGTGGTGGTATTCACGGCAGCAGAGGGGATAAACAGGGCTGTGGGTGGTGCGGGAGGGTCCAAGCGGCGGCTGGAAGAGGCTGTGTTGCACGGCTGTCGTCCCTGAAGCAGGTGCCTATCAGGCCTCTCACTGGCCTCACAATGGCCACAAAACAGCCAGCGCCCAATTGGCGCCACCTGAGGGCTTCCGCCCGGAGGAGCAGGCAGCAGTTATCAGTGCTGGTGTCCCAGGGGGGGAGTGGCTGGGAGGGAATGCATCCAGGTGCTGGAATTAGTTACCTGTAGGAAGAGATAAGCAGGTCACACGGGGAGCTGGCAGCAGGGCTTGCTATGGGGTTTCCTGCACAGTGGGAACAAGCGAGCCGCTCCCGGCAGGGGGAGCGGGCGTAGCTTCCTGACCCGTTATATTCCCAACATGTCGCCACCTTGGGGGGGGGCGCGACACCCCTCAGACCAAAAGGGGTTGTTCATGGGCACCACTCCACCTTTGACCAGGGCATGGCTGCTGTCGGTGCGAGGAACGTTGTTAACATTGCTCATGAACTCCAGCCAGAGGTCTTGGGCATACCTGTCCCACCTGAGCCCAGGGGTTATGGAGGCTTGTTTCTGAAAAGCCTCATCATAACAGAGGCACACCCCGGAGTTGCCAGTGTTGAAGGTCCTCCGAACTATGTCTTGGTACTTAATTAGTTCGGTGGCCATCTGCAACATGACACCCATCAGGACTGAAAAAGCCGCTGACCAGTTGGACCAATTACGGTCTGCCTTGGGCCTTTTAAACTTTTCCTTGTCTCTACTCTTGTCCTTGGAGTTAGGGTCTGGGATGGGGTTGCTGAAGAAAAGGGCGAAGACACCCATGTATTCGTTCTTCCATATCTTATCCTTGGTGGCCTGCATCAGGTGCGTCCTGATTGGGGTGTTCACTTCCACATAGCCCCCCGCCATCAGCGTCACCTCCTGTGCCAAGGGGTAGACCAGCTGGCATGGCATGGTGTGATGCATTCACACTTGGGCCGCATGCTGGTCGACTCCGCCGCATGTGGGTGAGCCCTGGGGTGTGTGGTTATGGGTGTTCCCCCCCTTGCAGCCCTCAGAGCCAACTGAAGTACAACAAGCTTTTGGCCCTTTAAGAAAGCCCAAGGTGGAAGTTTAATCAAGGGCAGCTGAATGGCTCCAGGTGGGTGTGGCTGTGGAAACCAGTGGAGTCTCAACCATAAGAAGGGTGAGCTAAGGAGCAGATCACCAGTCAGCTGGAGAACTCTACCCAGAGGAGACTTAGGGGAAAGAAGCCTGCCTCATGGCCCATACCCTGGGAGCCAACTGGCAAGGTCTCAACTGAGTGAAGTTGTAAGAGGTATATACAAACACCAGTCCTTCACATGATGGAGAAAACTGTGGACCCTGTAAACAAACTGCTTGTAAAGCAGAAAGTACTGAGTGGACTTGTTCCTGGGTAGAGCTCCTGTAAGGACTCACTCTAACAGGGTGCTGTAAGGACTCACCCGAACAGGGCTTTTCCCCCAGGTTCCCCCAGGGCTTTGCCCTGTTACAGTCATTTAGAAGGCTAAGTCCAATTTTCCAACAGCACTAATATGGCTGCTTTACCGCGAACTGCTTTGGCACTGCGGGAGAATATGCTATTTAAATCTAATGCAGCTCCCGTCTTGTGGGAAAGGAGGAAGTGTGGCTCTCCCACTGGCAAGCTCGTGCCATGGACAAGGTAGATCCTACCCTGCCAATTGCATGAGCTTGCCAGCTTGTGGAAAAGTAGCCAAGGGTCTCAGGAGTCATAGGTTTCAGTCCTCCAACTATTTTCTTCAGAGTGGACTATCCAGAGCAAAGTGGTTTTAAGTCAGAGAGATGTTTTAAAAAGTTTTACCGCTGGTGGTTTTTGAGTCTGGTGGGGCAGCAGGTGGGTTAAACCTACCAGGCTAGAAGGCCTAGGGGTGGAGCCTGGCCCTGGGGTGGAGCTGGGACAACAGTAGGCCAGTGGCATGGCTTAACCCAGCAGCAAGGAGTTCCCAGGGTTAACATTGGATGGACATTGCATTAGTTAACTCTGGGAACTCCTTGCTGCTGCGTGAAGCACTGCCACTGGGGGATAGAGAACACTTTTACTGGGGTCCCATCCACTCTCTCTTTCCCACCAGGTCCAATTTAACCATAGCGGGCTAAAAAAATAGATCACGTTCCTATCGCCTGCCTTTATCCTGAACCTTCGAATCCTCAATTTTCATGGCATCCTTGGCCACCTGTAGTCTTCTGAAGGTGTAGGCTTTGGGATAAGCCTTCCTTCTGGCTTGGAGGACTGAGTTAGCTCCCTGTCCTGCGACAAACTCAATCAGAAGAGAATGAAAGGGAAGAGAAGGACAGGACAGAGAAGATGTAGGATGGAAAGGGTTTGGTTTTGGTGCATGAGAAAAGCAAGGGGAAGAGATGGGTTCAGTGGGGGACAGGGGAAAGGGTTCTCCTTGTTGTCTGCAGCCTTCTCTTCTGCCGTGCTCCTACCTACTTTCTCCTCTGTTCACAAGGAGAGCAGTTGCAGGCCTGTATAGCAACCAAACACACCCCATCCAAACCAGCATCCCTAGTACCTACACCGTATCCCCGGCAGCCAAATACCCATCCAAAGAAACAGGCCTTTTTAAAAAAAATGTTTGGCCACTTACATGCCTCTGTTGCCACCAAACCATCCCCATCAAGATTTAAACAATGCATTTCTGTTTCTCAACAAAACCCTAGACAAGATGCTCAAAAGCACACAGTCACATGCAGAGAGGCCAGAAACTACTTTCCAGCAGGAAGCAGCAGTAAAACAGAAAAGTGACCATTTTAAAAAGGAGTAGCCATGACCAGAAGACCCACAAATTTACAAAACGGCCTCTCTGCTCATGCTTGGGAGGGGAGAAGGAAAGCAGCAATGCATCATGCGAACACAGAGCAAGCAAAACAAACCATCTTAAGGCAACAATGTTATGTACAGTCCTCAGCACACCATAAAAGTGGCAGCGAGGATTTCCACTTGTCCCCTAAAACATGCTACACAGCTCTGTTGCAATGTAAGAGGTAGCTTCTGCTGCAACTAAGCACAGAGCATTCATGCAAGGACTAGCCATTAGCGAAAAAGCCTGCCACAACATCCCACCAAACTGCAAAGGGTGAGGACATTTTAAAATGCAAGGAACATTCCAGCAAAGATTGGAAACCCTTCTATCAAAGCCCCTAGGTCCCGCACCTGTAAACCAGAAAACAGACAGTTTACGTCAAAAACAGCCAAGAAAGAGACCAATTTTAACCAAGAGTAGCCATGGCCACTGGGGGCCCCAGAAAATGGCCACAGCCTTTGTCCATGTTTGAGGGGTTTGGGAGAGGAGCGGGAGGAAACTAGCAGTGCACATGCAAACATGAACACAGAACAAGTAAAAGCAAACCAGATCTTACACCAACTGAACCATATTATGTGAAGTCTTAGCACACCACAAAAGCAGCAGCGAGGAATTCCACCTGTCCCCCAAAACGTGCTTCACTGTTACAGCTCTGTTGAAGCTCCATTTTACCCAGCAGCCCCCTTAACCCCAGTCCCATTTTCATCAGTGTCTCCCAACAGCCCCATTCCCCCCTTACCCCAGCCCCATTTTCACCAGCATCCCCATACCCCTTACCCCCAGCCCCAATTTCACCAGCACCCCCATTCTCCCCCTAAGCCCCACAGGCTCCATTTTCACCAGTGTCTCCCAGAAAAATAAGTAAAAATAACTAAGTCACGAATGGGGATGTGTCTGATGCAGGTCCAGCAGCAGCATGGGGTAACAAAGCCACAAACAAGCCAGGCCAACCAGCACACTCTCTCCATCAAAATGGCACAGATCACCAGAATGCCAAAAAAGGAGAGCTCTCTTTTATCTCCACCCTAGGGGGTGGGGTACAGGCAGGTAACCTGAGCCTGCAGCAGCAGCAGCAGCAGCAGCAGCAGCTGTGCACAGGCACATACTGGGCATTTTTACACACATGTTAAAGTTCCAGATGTTTCAATCTTCTGGGTTTACAAGCCCACAAGTAAGTTCCGGATGCATTTTTTCACACACACACACTGCCCTGAGGCAGCCTAAAGTAGCCACAGCTGTAAACATGACAGGCTGCCATGGAAACCAAGTGAACACAGCTGCCTGGAGCAAAGCAGTTTACCAGGAGAACCTTTTACACACAAAAGTTCTGGGAGAAGTTTCACGCAGAAGTTCAAAGATCTGGATGTTTAAGATTTGGGTGAGTGATTTAGACACACAGAAAGTTCACGATGTAACAGCAAATATCCAGGAGAAACGTGTGTGTAAAAACACCCATTGCCTGGGTGTTTGGGTCTGCAGTCCAGACAGCATCTTCCACAGCAGCCCATAGGGCTCTGTGGAACACTGCCCCTGACGATGGGAAAAGCAAAGTGTTTTCCCCCGTTCAGGCAGCATGGGCTTTAAGCCCAGCTGCCCAAATTGCTTTTGTCCCTGAAGGGACTCCTTAGAGCAGGCTCATCAGGAGGCACTGGCCCCAACCCCCTCAGCTCCTCCTCCTCCCTGAGGCCTCCAGCTCCTGTCTGCACACGTACCCAGGGAAGCACAGCAACAACAGTGAGCACTCAGCTCATGCTGATCAGCTGATTGCTGAACATGGAGGACTCAGAGCAAGTCTGAAGCGGGTTGCCGGATTCCCCCTCTGTGCCTTCGGGACTCAGGTGAGTTTTATTTTTCTTCTTTTTTTACCGCAAGTTACTTTTGCAGATAAGGCTTAGCCACTTTTGAAAATGTATCTACAGAAATCAGAGATATCTCAAACTAAAAAATAAAAATAGAAAAAAAGCTAGAGAATTTAATTATAAATTTTGAAAGGGTGGGATTTCAGAGGTTGTCCTTTCATCACCAAAATATTTCTTACACAGTTCAGAAACATGTTACTGCCACAAGAAACACCATTGCTCATGTCTCTTCCTCATTTGGGCTACATGAGACAGAGCTCCCTTTTCTCAGTGCTTGAATTTTCTTTTCCAGGAAGAGGCCTGCAACCTGATGTGAACCTGTCAGGTTGGAGCTGGGTTGGGCTCATTTTTTCCCAGGTTCTCCCAGCTGTGGGAGCTTATCCCATGGATAATCCAGTGACGTAGCTACCGTGGTGTGTGTGTGTGTCTGGGGGAACATTTGCACCCAGGCCCTGCCCTGGAGGGGGGCCATATGCAGGGCCGGCCCGAGGCAGGGCCAGCCCCCTCACCTGCAGCGGCGGCAGCGGGAGGGGTGAGAGAGGCGGGAGGGCGAAGGAGCCAGCGGCACTGGCTCTTTTCCCGGCCACTGGCTCCTCCGCGCTGTGTCTCCCTTGCCCCTTCTGCTGCCACCACTGCCAGGTTGGAATGCAGACTAAGTTCTTCTGCTGCCTCCCCTCCCTGGCTCCAGTCCCTATCCTTCACCTGTCTCTGCCTCCTAGTAGTGCTGTAACAGCAGCAGCAGCAACAGTGGGACACAGATGGGGGGGGAGGGAGATAAAGCTGTTTGTTTACAAACAGCTCCTGCCCATGTGCTGATCAGAAGGTTGCTACCTTGTAAAGAAGGTTCTTCGAGATGGCTTCTAACATTCTCACAACTGGGTTGTGCACACTTACACTATTAAAATAATAGACCACATGATGGTCTCGAGCTCCTCTAGTATAAAAAGCACTCTTTCCCC
>QEPC01006817.1:4650916-4687872 GCA_003113815.1 Sphenodon punctatus
AATGGTTATGGGTGGGGGCAGCATGAACTGATTATGGGGGCACAACTGAACTGGTGAATCAGTGTGAATTGATTATATGGGGGCAGGGCCACAAATGAACTGGTTATTGGGTGGGGGCAGCATGAACTGATTATGGGGCACAACTGAACTGGTTATATATAATGTCTCTTTTCATGGCATAATGCACTTAAGCTAGCTGAATTCTGGGTGTCTGGTGTGTTTGATAGCAGCACCTCTGGACTGGTCGCACCGCATGCATGCACAAGGCACAGGTGGCACCGGCAGCAAGAAGAAACGGGCCCTGAAGGCCAGACTGGCTAAGCTCAGTCCCCTCCTCCAGTAAGACAGTGGACACAGTCAGTCTCTCTGTGCCTGTCTCACTGCCCGCCTGGCTGCCCCTGCAGTGGAACCACTCCTGGGGAGTGGTGGTAGAAGTTCGGCTGGGGAGGTGGGAAGCATTTGGAGGCCATGCTTGTCTGTGGCCACAGTTATAACTCCTAGCTTCTGGATTTTGTATATTTAGAAGCTGTCAGCAGGCCCATCCCATCCCTTAAGCCCTGCCCCATCCCTTAAGCTCCACCCACTTTGAGTTTTCAGAGGGGCCCATAACTTAGGCTTGAGCCCGGGCCCTTCACAACCTTGCTATGCCCCTGGGATAATCATAATGTCATGGTGCTTTGTAGGGAGTGTAGCCTTATTGGAAAGAGGCAGGGGAACAACATTGCCCTGTCCTGACCTTTTAAGGGGCCGTAACCACCCAGAGACATTGGACCTGGGCTCAGAAGATCCTTGCTGCATCAGGCCTAGGCGGACCTATGTCAGGCTCAACGCATTTGGGCACAAGCCTGGATTGGTTTGAGCCAGGTTCTATTTCCAGGGCAAGACCCAATGCTCAGCAAAATCAAGACAATGGGTGTTTTCAGATGTGATGCTGGGCATGAGTTCATCTATTTTAGCATGGATTAATCCATGCCCAATGTCACATTTAAAAACTGCTGCCCGCTTTCACCACGGTCTGGCTCCTGACCTGGGTAAATCCCCAAGTCACAACCCAGGCTAAGCTCCACCTTGGTCAAGAGCTAGCCACCAGACCTGGAGCAAAGCAGGCTATTATGTCTGATAGCCCACCTCACTGAACCCAGACAGGAGTGGTGGGGGGGGATGGGTGCCATGGTGGCCGCCATGGCCACCCATCAGCCAGGGGGAGGTGTGCTGCATGCAGAGCAGGGGCAGGGACTTGGAGACGCAGGTTGCCCTGCTTTTGCCCTGGCCAGGACCTCCCAGGCTGCCGAGCGATCCTGACCAGAGTGACGGCTACCTCCACTGCTTGGAGTAGTCCATGGCAGTGGAGGCAGCCTGGTATGTGTGGAAATACCCAATGAGTCTTTTCCATTCATTTCAATGAGTGCTCATTTAAACTCCTGTCCCCCATGTTGCACAGATGAACCTGCCTAGTGTAACTCATATATAACTGATGTGTGTAACAATTAATGTAGTAGTAACCCATATTAACTGATGTAGCCAATTAACAACTTCACAACGGTCCATTTACTGTAAGATCATTCAGCCACATATTCCCTCCAAAAAGGGGTGAGGTGGGGGGAAACTGTTGTATTCCAGGCTACAATATGCTACAAACAGAGGCACAGTTAGGTGGGAATGGGCCCTGGTGCAGAAGATGGAATGGACCCTTGCTGGGGCACTCCGCTCCAGAGTGCGTATGCATTCTATGTGAATGTGGAAGAAGGATTTCTTCGCTGTCCTCATAGCATCTGCGAAGTCTCATACAGCGGAGCTCTTCTGGGTGGTGAGGGGGCTGGACAGTCTGGCCTCCCTCCTCCTGGAACTGGAATCTTCCAGTGCCTATTGTGACATGTTTGTTGATTACTTCGCAGATAAAATTGCTCATATTCACCACAATTTCGACACCGCGATAGGCGAACCAGAGGTAATGAAAGCTCCACCTTGTCCAGTTTCGTGGGATCAGTTTCAGTGGGTGTTGTCCACGGATACAGTCCTTGGGCTGTCAGAGTCACATCTTGTGGACCTGTGCCTGTTCTGGCTGGTTAAGGCCAGCCAGGAGACGTTGGGGCCATTGTTGGCGGGGGTGGTCAATGCCTTCCTTGGGGAGGGAAGAGTGCTGAGCTGCCTCAAAGAGGCGGTGGTGTGGCCTCTGCTCAAAAAAATATCGCTTGGCATTGACTCAACAGCTATTGGCTGATCTCTAACTTCCCCTTTTTAGGGAAGGTTATTGAGCAGGTAGTGGCTCGGCAGCTTCAGGAGCACCTTGACTACATCAGGTTTCTAGAACCCTTGCATCAGAGTTATGGCACTGAGACTGAGCTTGTGGCTCTGGTTGACAACCTCTGCCAGGAACTGGATCAGGGTCATTTGACCCTGCTGATTCTGTTAGATCTGTCAGCTGCCTTTGATACCATCGACCATGAGATGTTGGTGATTTGCTTGCTGAACTGAGCTGTGGAACTTCTTCCCAGCAGAGGCCCGGGTGGCCCCGGATCTCTCCTCCTTTCAACAATACTGCAAGACCTGGCTATTCCGTCCAGTTTCTGGCGAGGGAGACGGTTAGGGTGGGTATTTTTGATTTATGTTGATTTATTTTTAACTTTATTTCTGTTTTTTTATGTCATCCCCTTTGGTTGTATTACTATTTTATATTGATATTGATCTTTGTATTTATATTATATTTATTTATTTTATTTATTTTACCGATTTATATCCCGCCCCTCCTGAAAACAGCTTGGGGCGGCTAACAATTTTAAAACATAAAAAATACAGCAATATAAAATTTAAAACGGTCATAATAATATTAACAATTAAACAGGGCTAGGCCATAATAAAACAATAAATAAGGGTAGGAGGAGATTAAAAACCCCTAACCCCCTCTCCCCCCCTCCCTAAAGGCCTGGGCGAACAGCCAGGTTTTGCAAACTCGCCGGAATGTTAAAAGGCTTGGGGCCAGGCGAGTTTCCTCTGGGAGGGAATTCCAAAGGCACAGCCCAGCCACCGAGAATGCCCTCTCCATTGTGGCCCCCTGCTTAACACAGGGGACCTCCAAGAAGTCACCCCCGGCAGACTGAAGGAGCCCTCCGTGCCCCAGAGCGGCGAGGTGGTCCCTGAGGTACGAGGGGCCCAGACCGTGAAGGGCCTTATAGATCAATACCAATACCTTGAACCTGGCTCGGCACGATATTGGCAACCAGTGCAGAGTCCGGAGCACAGGTGTTATGTGATCCCAGCAACCCGTCCCCGAAAGGAGCCGGGCCGCCGCATTCTGCACTAGCTGCAGCCTCCGAAACAAGAACAAGGGCAGCCCCACGTAGAGCGCATTGCAGTAGTCCAGCCTCAAGGTGACAAAGGCATGGACGAGCGAGTATTGTAGTATTATAGTATTGTATAGTTTTGTTTTAGATATTGTAAGCTGTTCCTAGCTGCTTTGGCAGGAGGGGCAGGTATAAAATGGATTCAAATAAATAAATAAATAAAATAAAAATAAATAAATAAATGTGCCCTCCCCCTCCCCCCCCCAGCTCATGGGCTCTGATGTTACTGCAGCCGCTGCACCTATTATAGCTGCACCCTTGCCTGCAAGAACGCTATTTCTGTAGTCCCCTTTTTGTAGTCCCTCATATTAATGGATTATTTTAGCCTGAGTTTAGTTTCAGTAAAGATATTTCTTTTTCTTTTGGGGTGATGGTCTTTTTAGAGGGATTTTTTAAAAGCAGGGTTTTGGGGGTTATGGCTACAAATAAGGAAATGCAGCATAGAATGGCATGAAACTTCCAGCCAGACATAAGAGAACATTAACAAGACTTGCTGTGAGGGTGAGCTAGATGAGGAAAAAAAGGGTGTGCGTGTATAGCAACCTTAACTCTCATTCTACGTAGTTTTGTAATGAGGGAAACTGTATATACAGATAGAATTTTAAGTAGATGTTAATTGAAAATAATCTCTTAAAAATATAGATAACTAAAGTTGTGTTAACAGAGTCAATTCATAGAAATCATCTCACAACCTTTCCCAAAGATTTAAAACACCCAGTGCAGCAAGTCTTTGCAATGGGACTGCTGCAACATCTCAATATATTTCTTCAGTAGCTCCTGCAGATACAGAGCTTTCTGTCTGACCACCCTCTCGTTGAATCATTTTTATCCTGACAGCTCTCTCCTTTTGATATGCATGATGTTAAAGGAAAATTCCTGTCTTCCTAATTTCTATTTCCACCCAATGTCAAGGGAGAGGGAGAGGCAAAATTTCAACTTTTTTTAAAAAATGTATCTTTTAAAAAGAATGAATATTTTTTTTACGCTCCTTAATAGGCCCTCGTTGCAATTTAAAACTGATTTCCTGAAGCTCATATATTCAAATCTCTGACGCTTATTTGAAGACACTTCTGAAGGTGCACCCTGCAACCTGTGTGTAGCAAACTCTTTTGAATCTTGTCCTTGAAACAAAAATTAGTGCCCCATGGGAGCGAGGCAGTGTAGACAACCAGTAACTGCCGAGTGACTGAAAGCACAGTCAAGAGTCCTTGCAGCTGAAAAGGGGAGGAAGGGGATATGAGAGAGAGTGTGAAGATGAGAAAAGCCTTCAGGAGCCATTTGGGAGACAGTCACTGGGAAGAAGAAAGAAAGACATGCACTAAAAACAACAGAAACACAGGTGGAAATGGCCTACTGGGAAATCAGGCTGTCAACAAACAAAAGCCGAAGGCCAGAAAGCAGTTGCAGCAGCAGTCCCTGCTACCAGGGCATCAGTGTTCAGTAAATAAATTAGCAGCAGCTTTGACTGTTTGGAAATTAGTAGTGACACCATGAAAGAGGCAAATGACTTGCTTTTATCTGGAGTGGAAGCAGTAAACTTCCAAAGAAATCCTTGCCCATGTAAGGAGAAGCAGAGCTGGTTACATCAGCTCAGGTTTAAATGGGGAAAAAAAAGAAAAAAAGAAAAAAAAAGTTTCATTTCATGTACCAGTGGCTCAGAACTTCATTTAGAGCTAATCAGACCTATCTACCTCGGAGCCATTTCTGACAGCAACTCCCTCTTGAATGGTTTGTCACTCAGGATACGTGAAAGAAAAACAACACGATAAAAATATCTACCTGAACTGAAGGGAAAATTGGGTTGGGTGGTTATGCGATTAGGAAGAGACTTGGGGCCAGATTCAGGTCTCTACAACTCCATTTACTTCAAGAAAGCAATGGTAGTTTGCATGAGATGAGGACATGGGGCTCGCGCTCTCAGCTGGGGTTGCTGAGGATCTGATTTAGGGAAATGCTTAAGCATGTGATTTTGTAAAAGTCAGTGGCATAACCGGGTTCAAAAAGAGATTAGTCTAATTCATGGATTGGAAGATAGGGCAGAAATGGCTGCTAGCTAAGATAGGGATACCCTGTGCGTTAGCTTGTATCTTCTGACTAATACTGACTGCCAGAAGTTAGGAGTGGACAACAGGGGATGGACCACTCCAGAGTTGTTCTGGGTGGTTTGTAGTGTAGATTGAATCCTCTAGATTCAGTCACTGACAGAGACAAGATAGTGGTGGGTTAGATGAGACCCAGTGTAGGCTAATGGATAGGGTCTTGGCCTTAAGACTTGGGAGACCAAAGTTTGAAGACAATCTTATTCATGTACTCACTGAATGGCCTTTGGCAAGTCACTGTCTTTCAGCCTCAGTTTCCCATCTGTAAAATGGGACAGGGTTGTGAGTGTGAACTAGCTAAGAATTGTAAGGCACTTTGAACAATGAACATTCAATGGAAATAATAATACTAGATGGACCATATTGGTCTGATCTAATATGGAAGCTCTTGTAGTCTTTACTTTGAGCACATGTTTAGGTAGTATTGCAATCAAATTAGCTGAAGACTCACTGAAAAAAACTCTATGTCAATGGGAGTTAAAGTTAAGCAGGTGCTTGCACATCACTCCTGAAAAGGGATTGTCTTCCAAGTTACAGGCCTCAGATATAAAGGGTGCAATCCTGACCCCATTCGTTAAAATCCATGACAAGACTGATTTCAAAAGAGTGGGGATCACTCTAAATTTTGATTTAGAAAGCAGGAAATAAGCCTGCGGCTTGTACTTGCCAGAATATAACCAACCAGGACTAAAAATCAAATCTCGGGAATACCCCTTTGCACCATAAAACACCAGGTCTATCACACTTCTCCTTCCTCCAAAGTCTGGGTATTCTGATGGGCATTGCAGTTGATCCTGAAGATCAACAGATTAGAATCTGTCTACTTTGGACAAAGTAAGGGAAATGTACATTCCACAGGTAAGGATCTTTCCTTTCAACTCTTTCTGTTTTATGTTTAGGGGTCTAGCTCGAGTGACTGCTTACCATGGCAGGCAACAGCAAGGCAAAAGATTAATGATTTAGGTAGGTGTTTGGTTCTGAAACATTTATGGCTTTGCATGTCAAACCCATTGCATTAAACACACTCTTCAAACCAACAAGCAAACAGTGTATTCTATGGATCCTTGATTCACAGTGTGCTTTGCACACTTGAGGTGCCAAAGGCAGAGTATGTGATAACAAAAAAATGCATCCCCCCCAAAAAGGCTGCAACTTTCATGTGAACTGGGGATTGACCTTTTTAGACTCTGCTGATATTTGATAATTTACCAGCTATTTTGGACCCCACAACCCAATACACAGACACACACACTCTGGTTATGATTCTCATATCGTTTTTGATTCCTTTCCCACAGTTAACCTGCATATCCTCAACCTTTCATTTCACCTAACTAGCCCTTATCCACCCCACAGTATCAACCCGCCAGGCTGCCTTCCCTGGTCTGGTCTGGCTCCCTGGCTCAAACTTTTAATTCTCACTTCCGAGAGAAACAAATTTACACACATTTTTAATAGAAAGAAGAAAAAATTTGTTTAAAAGATTACCATTATGGGAAACAGAGAGGGCCCACTGAGTTACAGCCAGGGCGGATTTGTGAAGATCATGCCCACCTATAATGAGAATTTAATTCAGCCAAGGCAGACATTTCTTTTGGTATTATCAAGGTCTTTTTTTTTTTTTTTACCACAGTGTTGTACAGAAAGCTCAATAGAAAAAAATGTAACTGTATTGTACTGGATTATTAGCCAGTACAATAAAGTAGATTGAAATCTATCCAATAGCTGGGAACCAATGAGTTATTGTCAATGGCTTTATATCAGAACAGAGGGAGGTCTCCCATGGGATTGATAATGGATCCAACATTAATCAATACACTCATTAACAGCCTACAACAGAATGTAAATTCAATGATCATCTGGTCAGCAAAAGATACAACTTTGGGAGGGATAAATGGTAAAGGGGAATGTTGACCCATCAAAAATATAGATGGAACAGATAAACGTCGAGATTGTGTCAAATCGGTATGAGATGATAGATACTTTTGGGGAAAACGTAATGCCTGCTAGAAATGTAAAATAAGGGGGTACTGTCTTCAGACAAAGCCAGGAGATCAGAATCAATAAGCCTACATGATTTCGCGATGCAACACAATTGCAAAAAAGGAACAATGCTGCTGTAGAACCTTAGAGCTTGGTCATTCTTTCCAGAGAATGGACAAAATTGCCATTTTGCAATGTGCCGATGACTGTATTTGGGGGAGTTCTGAGCAAAATTTATATTCAAGTGTCTAAAAAGTATTTGGAAGAGATGAGGAGTTAAAAGAAGGGTTAATGAAGTGACAGAGAGAGCTAAATTCAAGCCTGGGAAAATCAGAAGATATCCACAGCAATTACACGGACACAGGTTGTTATTAAATGAGCAAGGGGGTTGTCCATGGCTGCTGCATGGCTCTGCCACAGAGCACCCATTCAGGCGGAGTGTGTGTGGAGCAATTCTAACAGTTGGCTCCTGGCATGGTTACCATGACCCACAGATGCTGCTGCCATGGACCATGGGGGAGCAGGAATCACGCCAAGCTGGCCTTTGCAAGTGACATGAACTCAGGCTCCCCAGCACTCTTGGATAGTTCTTGTGAATTGCAAAAGCTGCTTCCCCCGCCCACAGTGCCTATGAGCAGACCTGTCTGCTGGAATGACTGGCTGTCGAGGTTCCTATGGGCAGGGGCTTCATTGGCACACAGTCATTTGGCTTGCCCCTGCACGGAGTACTTTGGATTTCCCAGCAGTGCTCCATGCATAGCCATGAGTGGGTACTCCGTGGCTCACAGGAGCGCACATCTGGCCACTCCACCTTCAGATGGGTGGTTGGATCTGTGGCTCCTGGGTGGCCATGTGGGGTAGCATCTCACTGGAAAACATACATAAATTATCACCACACCCCAGAAGAGGACAGGCCACACTCGTTATTAACCCTTTTAAGCCAAAAGAGGAAACTGTTTTTCCTGCCAAATTGGGTCTCGCAAAGACACCACACCATGCCTATGAGGGCAGCCTGTTGCATGAACAACAGTACTGCCGTTCCTGTGACTAGACTAAGTCAGGTTCTCCTCGCCCCCCCCTCCCCATCCCAGGATGCATGCCTTGGTTTGGGGGAGACACTGATGGGCACCCTGCAGTGGCCCATGGAGCAAGGATAGCAGGATTGCAGGTCTTCCAGGACCACATCTGACCTCAGGCAGTGCGTGTGATGCCACCTACTTCCATGGGATGGGGCCGTGCATCAGGGCACACAAGGCTCATATGACTGGCCCGATCCTGGTACAGAGCCCTAGGATTTAAAGGGGGCATGGGAGGATGCAGTCAGCTTCTCCCCTTCCTAACCCAAGCCACGTGAGCATAAGCCATGGGCCCATATACCCACATTACAGGACTGGCTTGTGTCTCACAAATTATGTGCTCCAAGGCTCGTCAAGTAATGGCAGAGGCGAGCCTTGGAGCTTTAAATTGGGTGCCACAGGGAATCCCACCCCATGAAGCTGCTTGGTACGTGCCCTATCTATTTTGTATCACAGGGCATGGCCTGTCCATGAAGAACCCATGCCCTGCCTTCTTCTGGGGGGGGGAGTGTGACAAACTGCCCTCTCTGCCAATTTTGGTGGGGACAGAGGGAGGATTAGAGATTTACGGCAGAAGGAAAGTGTCAATAGTTATTAAAGTGGGAAGATTTTGGTGTGGAATTATGTTTGTGTATATTTGCACTTTTGGTGCTGCCTTTTTGCTCAGTTTCCTATGTTGTTCTGCATTCTTGCTCATAATCTGTGTCGGTTTGTGTCCCGTGAATCTGAAGGTGAACACTTGTGTTGCACAATATTTTCCTATATAGTTCTGCATTCTTGCTCAGAATCTGTGTCGGCTTGTGTCCGGTGGAGCTGAAGGTGAACTCTTGTGTTCGACCAGCTTGGGTCCCTTAGAGGTAATCCACATTTAAACAGAGACCTTCATGCAGCTCATCTAAGGTGAGGTGTTCCATAGATCATGGACAAGAACATGGATTTTCTAGGGATGGGCGAATGCGGTTCGGTAGTTCGGAGTCCGGCCCGAACTCGGCCTGTTCGGATGACCGAACTCGAACTCAAACATGAACACGAACGTGAACATACCGAAAAAAACTGAACACCGAACGGTGAAATGGCCGAACAGTTCGGTCAGTTCGGATCGAGTTCGGGTGGCAAAAAAAGGTTCACTGGAAGGTCAAACATGACAGGGAGGTGTCAGTCACTGAGGAGCAGACTTCCAGGCACCAGGAGTGGAGAGGCTTGCAAGAAATGAAATATCTTCCTCCCCACTTCCCAACACCTTCTGAGCTTGTCACTGTTCCTGAACAGCAGGCATTGAGTAGGATTTTTAGATTGCTTTAAGTTTCATTTCAGTTTTCTACTGAAATGAAACTTAAACCATAAACTGAAACCTTGTGTTTCACTGTAGACTGTACAGACTCATTGAGTATGTATGTATTTCACTACAGACTGCTCTTCTGTTTGTGATTTCCCCCCATCCCATATCTATCTATCTATCTATCTATGGGATGGGGGGGATGGATGGATGGATAGATAGATAGATAGTAGAGAGTTGTAGGAGTTAGCTTAGTGATAGAGATAGCATTAGTGATTTAGTTTTAGTGTTTGTAGCAGTAGGTCTGTGTACTTAGTAGATAATCCATTTAGTTCATAGCATTTAGAATAGTTAATAGCAGCTAGATTTAGTGTAGATAGATATATATAATATTAGATAAAAAAATAAAATAAAAAAAACCCACAAAAACAAAAATACCAAATAAAAAATAAAAGAAAACCATATAAAACCCAATAAAAAACAAAAAAAAATATAAAAAACCAAAAAACCACCCATAACAACATTTCCCGAACGGCCGAACAGCCGAACGGCCTAACCGAACGGCCTGTTCGGACAACCGAACCGAACAGCCAAACCCGAACTCGGCAAACTAACCGAACGGACGAACCGAACGCAGCCGAACCGAACGGACGAACCGAACGCAGCCGAACCGAACGGACGAACCGAACGCAGCCGAACCGAACGGACGAACCGAACGCAGCCGAACCGAACGGACGAACCGAACGCAGCCGAACCGAACGGACGAACCGAACGCAGCCGAACCGAACGGACGAACCGAACGCAGCCGAACCGAACGGACGAACCGAACGCAGCCGAACCGAACGGACGAACCGAACGCAGCCGAACCGAACGGACGAACCGAACGCAGCCGAACCGAACGGACGAACCGAACGCAGCCGAACCGAACGGACGAACCGAACGCAGCCGAACCGAACGGACGAACCGAACGCAGCCGAACCGAACGGACGAACCGAACGCAGCCGAACCGAACGGACGAACCGAACGCAGCCGAACCGAACGGACGAACCGAACGCAGCCGAACCGAACGGACGAACCGAACGCAGCCGAACCGAACGGACGAACCGAACGCAGCCGAACCGAACGGACGAACCGAACGCAGCCGAACCGAACGGACGAACCGAACGCAGCCGAACCGAACGGACGAACCGAACGCAGCCGAACCGAACGCGGCCGAACCGAACGGACGAACTGAACGCGGCCGAACCGAACGGACGAACTGAACGCGGCCGAACCGAACGGACGAAGCCAAACCGCAATCTGTTCGCCCATCCCTAGGATTTTCCTGTTGGCATTCACGTCTCAGAATGGGACCACTCCATTTCTGATCTCTCTGTCCTTTTCTTAAAAGGAAACCTATGAAACCCCTTTAAAAGGCCAGCCTGGGAATAAAAGTTCATAGCTCTACTAGATACAAAGAACAATGAGCTCAATTTAGACAAGGGTTTCAAAAGCCGTTTCAGACATTTGTCCGTCTACTGATTGTCTACAGCTATGGAAGTTTTAAGTTTACTTACTACCAGAAGCTCTAATTCTTTTGAATTGCAGGCTTGTTCTCACCTCTAAGTCCCCTCCTCTCCCTTTGCCATTGTTTCCAATTACTGCTTTGCTCAGTCTGTAGTTCTAATTCCTGACTTTCCTGATGAAGGACCTGTGAGGTTTGAAAGCTGGCATATCTCCACCAACTGGAGTTGGTCCAATAAAAGATATAATTGTACTTTTTGTCTCTCTAAAAAATTAAGAGCAGAAGAGGGTTTGTGATTAGGGATGGGCAAACAGAACCGAGTTCGGAAATTCAGTTCGGTTCAGTTCGGAAATTTGGTTCAGTTCGGAAGTTCGGTTCGATCGACTGAACGATTTGAGTTTGGTCCGAACTTCGAACTTCCGAACAAAGTTCGGAAATTCAAACGCCATTGAACTAAATGGAATATTATCTTTTAGGGATGGGCGAACAGAACTGAGTTTGGAAATTTGGTTCGGTTCGAAAATTGAGTTTGGTTTGGTCGACTGAACTGGTTGAGTTTGGTCTGAACTTCCAAACTGCATTAGCAAATCCCTATTTGTAATGATGTAGTTTGACTTCAGGCTGCAGAATGTCATGCAAAGGTTTTGCATGAAGTCCAGAACTCAGGCTGAAGTAGTCTGTTAGAAAAACCTCCAATTTTGATTCAAAGAGTTCAGATTATAGAAAAACTCTTTCTCCTTAGGTAAATTGTTCCACCTGCTCATAATCATCATTGAGAAACATCTATACTGTTTGTTCCCCAATTTGAGTTGATCTAGATTAGTCTTCTTCAAGCCAGTTGTTCAGCTTTTGCATGACAAACTAAAAAAATCCTCTGCTCTCAGAAATCTTCTCCAAGTGTAAGGACCAAAAGGTACCATCCAGTTGAGTCATCTATTTTTTATGCATTAGTTATCAGGACAGATCCTGTTCTCTCATATGTATGTCAATGCCAAAACTCTCAATAGGACCAGAACTGGATTTTAATTCATGGAACTCTAGAACTTTTCCATGCAAAATGAGAAATCCTTTAAGCTGCATTTTTGAGTGCAGTTTGTGTGATGTTATTGTCCATCACATCAGAGCCTCATAGACACATTATTTGTGAGAAGGGGATAAAATTACTTGTGCAATTTTCCTCTGCATTAGAAAGAAATCACTGTGAAACCTTTGCTGCCTCTATAAATTGTAAATCCTCATTTTTCTTTTTCCTGGAAGAGAAAAATAAACATATAGATGGCTGGACAAACTTCTCAGGAGTTCAAAGCAATCAAGTGCAAATTCCGCCAGTTAAAATGTTAACAAAAAGGAAAACCTTTGACTGAGAGGTAACGAGAGATAAGCAGTTAGATGGATTCTATAGACAACAAGACACAAACAAATTAAATCTATTCCACTGAAACACTGATATAATTTCCCTCCAGAGAATATCTAAGACTGACAAAATAAACAAAGAAATAACATGTTTCTTAGCGTGTTAAATGTGACAGTCAATGGCATATGGCAAAACAAGACTAAACAGTGTGATAAGTTCTCAATGCGAATACACTGCCTGGAAACCAAGTTGCTGTGTTTTCCTTATACTCTGAACTTCTTGTGATGCTATTGATTCCAATTTCCCACTTTTCATCCGAGACCTGTCACTGCATATACTGAATCTTCTATGTTAACAGATGTCTTTATTCTTCATGACTTTCAAAGAGGCACCTTCCACCAGTGTGACACCCACTTACAAAAATAAAATGAAAACATAGACATGACAGACATAACCAACCAAAATACTCATTCTTGAACACAAGGTCTTGAACATTGTAGAGTGCAATATGGATTTTTTTCCATGCAGGACTAGAGTTCCCATCTCCTAATGTAAGGAACTTCTGGTCAGTGGCAGCACACGCAACCCTTGTATGTTGGAATGGGGTGGTGAACTGTTGTGGGCAAATCCAGCAGTCCCTACCTCCTGGAGGTTATGCACCCCCCTAATCGTTATAATGAAATAACAGCCTGATGGTCTGGGGTTAGGAACTTCCAGGCTGGGCACGGCCACTTCTGCCCCAGACTTTTTGACCCAGATCCCATTTGCAACCAGTATCTCTGCCCCTGACTCACTGCAAAAATTACGGCACTGGCACTACAGCTCCCACTGACTAGCTACTGTCTGATTTTTTAGGTGTTCAACACCTCTGGAAAAAACCTGGTTCATAATGCTTGTTTTTATTTCTTCCTCCATCAAAGAGTGTCCATTGTACATTTAACTAGATTTTTAAAGCATGTGATGGAGACTGTTGATTTCCACGCCAAATAAAAATCTAGCATTGCATAATGCTATATTGCTTTCCACCCATCATCTGATAACAATAATAAGCTCTGTAACTTAAAGGCTTGTACATTTATGTTGGCACTATCAGAAATACTAATGAGAATCAAATCTCCTCTCTCCTCTTGAACACTAACAAACACCATTCATTTCCTACTGATTAGTCTCAACCCAACAAGCATTATGTTGAACCCAAAAGAATATTTCATTTATTTAGATAACGCTGATTGCTCAACAAGGAACGAGTTGTTACAGCTTAGTGTCCTTAGAAATAAAGGAAACATAAAACCATGACCAATCAGCAACTCAAAGATATTTAATACTCCAAAGAGAGTGCCTTGTTATGAAAAACAGCTCTATCATGGTGAATAATGGAGAGGGTTTAATCACACAATGGCACATATACACTTAGAATAAATATTTAACTCCATGTTTTGGAAAGCTAAATGATGATCTAACCCAATGTTCAACAGTTTGTGACCAGCGCTATTCACAGAGCATAATGTGCACTGCAGAACATACTCAATGAGTAGGGGTGTGCACCAGGCCCCCATGTCATTTTCGTTATTCAAAAACTTTTCATTATCGTTATTAACGACAATGTCATTTTCATTTTTGTTATCTTTTTTGGTATCAGTATCGATATCTATTGGTATCGTTTTCATTATCGGTATTGATATTCGTTATCATTATTGATATCGGTACCATTTCAAACAAAGATTTTATTTTTGGTATCGGTATTGTTACTGATTCCTGTGCACAATCTAAGGAAGACAGGGGAAGGGGAAAGGAAAACTATTATCTAATTAACTTTCTATTATCTAATTAATTATCTATATAACTATTCTAACCTAATCTATATGTCTATAATATATCTCTATATCTAATCTATACTACCTATCTCTATATAATGTACAGGGGGGAGAAGGGCAGGGAAAGGGAGAAGGTAAAATGTAGGGTATGAGGAAGGAAAGGTATTGGTGGTAATACCTAATAAATAAATAAATAAATATACAACAGTTCTGTAAATTCAACCTGACAAGCAGAGCTCCCACACACAATGGAGAGAAAAATCCTGGCCAGCTCCTGTCTCTCAGATTGTAAGCCCTAGGGGCCAGCTCCTGTCTCTCAGATTGTAAGCCCTAGGGGCAGGAACCGTGTCTGTTTTATTACTTTGTAAAGTGCCAGGTACACTGCTGGTGCTATATAAATGTTTGTTAATAATAATAATAATAATAATAATAATAAAGGTAAGGTGCGAGTTGAAGATGAAGCCCAGGCTATGGGCTTGGGGGACAGGGAGGCCCCTTGTCCATTCATTTATTATTATTATTATTATTTATTATTATTAACAAGCATTTGTATAGTGCCAGCAATGTACCTGGCACTTTACAAAGTAATTGAATAGACACGGTCCCTGCCCTAGGGCTTACAATCTGAGAGATGGGGGGTGGGGTGGGGGGACACACGAAGGAAGGGGAACAGAGGGAGAGACAAGGAGTGCAACATTCATGAGGATGCGAGGTCCTAGGTGCACGCGCTTGGCTTGGTTACATCAAGAATGATGGCTGGTTGGTCCATGTGGTGAGGACATGAATACACAGACCTTAGGTAACAGATTGTTGGTAGGTATCAGCAGGAGTTAGGTGAGGAGAGCGAGGAGTCAGGGAGGGCAGAGCAGAAGAGGTGGGTCTTGAGGAGGGATTTGAAGGTACGAATGCAGGGGGCGAGGCAGATGTGAGCAGGGAGGGAGTTCCAGGCATGGGAGGCAGGTAGGGACGAAGGCGGTTAGGGGAGCAGGGGAGGCGTGGAAGAGTGAGAGAAGGGACAGAGGAGGGGCGAAGTGCACAGGCTGGAGTATGGAGAGAGATAAGTGCAGAGAGGTAGAGGGGAGCAAGATTGTGAAGAGCTTTATAGGTGAAGACTAGGAGCTTGTGCAGGATTCGTTCAGGAAGGGGGAGCCAGTGAAGAGAGGAGAGGAGGGGCTGCACGTGGTTGAAGCGACAGGCAAGGTGGATGACCCTGGCAGCAGAGTTTAGGATGGAGATAAGGGGAGAAAGGGGAGACCGGGGAAGGCCAGAGAGAAGGAGGTTACAGTAATCGAGGCGAGAGATGACCAGAGCATGAACAAGGGTTTTGGCAGACGAGACAGAGAGAAAAGAGCGAATCTTAGCAATGTTATGGAGGGAGAAGCGACAGGATATGGCAACAGAGTCAATGTAGGGTTTAAAAGAAAGGGATGAGTCAAAGATGAAGCCTAAGCTACGGCTTGGGGGACGGGAAGGATCACAATCTAGAATGGGCAAGGGAAGGGAGACAGTACTGTGGTCAAAGTGGTTTACAGTTTTTATCTTGCTCACAGTCACTCACAACAGCTCCATGTGGTAGGTTCTTGTTCTTCCCATTCCACAGACAGGGAACAGAGGTTGAGAGATAGTGACTTGCCAAGGCCACCCAGTGATGGACTTTAAATCCTGATCTTTTAAGTCCAAGTCCAACGCCTTCTCTACTAGGCTACACTGGCTTTCCTTCACTGAATTCAATCTATTAAAATTCACATACACAAAGCACACCTGGAGGTCGGATTCACAACTATTTGTACGAAAATTCATAACTTTGTTTATTTAGTACATCAATTCAGTACTTCATTTGTTTTGTTATTTAGTATTTATTTTGTCATCTGGTACTTCCTGTCTTTGGCAAGACTATTTAACACCTTTTTAAAAAAAATGTAAATGTGAATTTGATTGGGCTGTTTGTTTGCCCTGATACAGGAGAATATCATGAAAGGTATCCAGTAGCAAAATATTCAAACACAAAAGAGAGCAAAGCAAATAAAGTGCTAAATCAAAGCACAGAATGAACAAGTAAATAAGGTTACAAATTTTGTAACAGTAGCAAATATGAGAATGGACATTCCTTCTTGAAAACAAAACATCTGCATTTTATTCATGTATTTCACAATTTCTTCATCACTAGCACTGATTTTCAGTAGGGCTCAGAATAATGTGTGACTTTAGACCCTTCTGCTCTGTTTAGTGCTTGGTTCTTTTATTTTTATTCTTTATCACTTATAGAGCACTTGTGTTCAAAGTGGTTTTCCTTAGCTTACCCTCATGACAGCCTAGGACCTAGGCAATTATTATCCCAAATGGCTTGGGCCCCAGGTATCTGAAGAACTGCCTCTTCCCCTGTTATGTCATGGCCTCTGAGGTCGACCGAAGGTGGCCTCTTACAAGTACCAACTGCCCATGAAGCTTTTACCACAAAGGCACACAGAGAGACATTTTTGGTTGCTGCCCCACACTAATGGGACTCCCTTCATATGGAGGGTCTGCTTGAGCCCGAACGTGCTTATTTTCTTGAAGAGACCTTCATGTTTGGTCAGGCATTTGGCAGGCAGGGATGGGGTGGATGGGATTGGGTGGTAGGGTTTAAGGAGGAAGATTGGAGGGTAGGGAGTGTTGGGGTGGGCGAGGATAGGGATTAGGTGGGAGGTTGTTGGGAGGGCTGCGGGTAGGGTGTTTTTTTTGTAAATTGTATTTTAATGTTTTAAAATTATAGTTTATGTTTTTTTGTAAGCCACCCTGAGTCTTCAGGGAAGGGCAGGGTAAAAATGTTAGATAGATAAAGTTTATTTGATGTATAGCCGATGGCTGTTACATCCAAACAATAATAACATTATACATTGCAGCTTTCATATATCACAGTAAAATAACCTGTTTTAATTTCGGGTTACACAAATCAAAGTCAAAATAACACTCAAACAATAATTGCTGCAAGACTTACCCGTCTACGGGCCACCGCTAGCTCCCAAAAAGCTACCTGACGAGAAACCAGAGAATCTGCTGGGTTAAGAAGTAACCTTAAGTTAACAAAAGGGTTATTTGGAAGGAGCTGGAAGTGAAGGGAATCCTGTAATTTCTCTCTTAAATCAGTCAGGGCTGGACAATTAAAAAAAATGTGGGCTAACGAGTCGGGCTCATTAATGTCACATAGATCACAAAACCGCCTTTCGCTGGGGATACCCGCATAGCGGCCCTCCAGAATATTAGGAGAAAAAGCCCCACAGCGAAAGCGGGAAAAGGCCTGTCTGAGCTGTACATTCATCCATACCAATAAGTAACTGTGCTTCAAAGATTGTGAATTCGGGGGAAAATAAACCGAAACCACCCGCTGTAGACCAATTTGGGTGTCTTCAGACTGGACCTCCTGGTCAGCCAATCTCTTATGGATGAGAGATTCAGCTGCTTCGTGGCCCACTGCCAATAAGAAAACACTCGAGAACCCCAGATTTTGTATCTCAGTCCTCATTTTGGAGTCCCATGAACTCATAAGATTAGAGGACACAGCTAGCGAGATCAGGGATCTATCCAAGAGTAAAAACAAATAAGTCCGAAGCCGATACTTGATCATTACACGCAATGCAATATGTCTGAGTGAGAATGAGCCGGTTTCGGCTCTTAGTAGTACCTGGGGCGTACCCCTTGGCAGACCCAGGACAGTCCTAAAAATCCATTCTGGAGCACCTCCAGGTTGTTCAGGAAGGCGAAACCCCAGACCGGGATGGCATACGTGATCTGGGGAATCACCTTAGCCCCAACCAATTTCTCCTCCCCCCTCTCTCTTCTTCCATACCTTTGAGGCTCACTCCATGCACCTCTACTCCCCCCTCCATCTACGTGTTGCTGTCATCTACCGTCCCCCTGGTCCTCTCTCTTCCTTTCTTTCTGACTTTGAGTCCTGGCTCACCTTCTTCCTCTCTGTTGATATCCCCACTCTCATCCTTGGTGACTTCAACATTCATGTTGATGACCCATCTCAGCCCTCAGTCTCTCGCTTCCTCTCCCTAGCCTCCTCCTTCAACCTCCACCTTTGGACCAACTCCCCCACCCATACTAATGGCCATTCTCTTGATCTTGTCCTCTCTAGAAACTGCTCTGTCGCTGATCTCTCCTTCGATCCTCATCCTATATCAGACCACTTCCTTGCCTCTTTCAACATTTCCCACTGTCCCCCCTCCTCTTCCCCTTCTCTACGCCCCTTCCGTGACCTTCAAGCTATTGATCCCCTGGACTTTGCCTCCTCTCTCTCTCCCCTTCTTCCTACAGTCTTCTCTTCCTCCTCCCCTGACTCCGCTGTCTCTGCTCTCAACGCCTCTCTCTCCTCCACACTTGACTCCCATGCCCCTCTCTCTTCCCGCCCTGCCTTCTCCCACAACCCCCGTCCTTGGCTCACCCCTAGTATCCGCCACCTCCGTTCTTGCACTCGTGCTGCTGAACGACTCTGGCGCAAATCCCATTCTCACGCTGACTTCCTTCACTTCAAATTCTGTCTCTCCACCCTTACTTCTGCTATCTCCCTTGCTAGACAACACTACTATGCCTCCCGCATTGAGTCCTGTTCTCGGGACCCTCGCCGCCTGTTCTCTACCTTTGACTCCCTCCTCAAGCCTCCCTGTCCTCCCCCTCCTTCTTCCCTTTCTGCTCAGGATCTTGCCTCCTTCTTCACCTCCAAGATAGACAAGATCCGCCTCGACATCGCTTCCCACTCCTCTCTTCCCACTCCCACCCCTCTCCCTCCTCCCCCTCCTTCTCTCATGTCCTCCTTCTCCCCTGCCTCCCTTAAGGAAATCTCCTCTCTGCTCTCCTCCTCCAACCCTTCCACTTGCCCCCTTGATCCCATTCCTTCCCGCCTCCTCACCTCCATTACTCCCACTGTCGCCCCTTCCTTCCTGCACATCATCAACCTCTCCCTCTCTACTGGCTCTTTCCCTTCTGCCTTCAAACATGCCACAGTCTCTCCTATTCTCAAAAAGTCCACTCTTGACCCCTCTGACCCTTCTAGCTATCGTCCTGTCTCACTCCTTCCTTTTGCTTCCAAGCTGCTTGAACGTGTTGTCTACTCCCGCTGCCTTGACTTCCTATCCTCCAACTCCTCCCTTGACCCCCTCCAATCTGGCTTCCGCCCCCTTCATTCTACTGAAACTGCTCTCGCTAAGATCACCAACGATCTTCTGGTGGCTAAATCTAAACATCTCTATTCCATTCTTGTCCTCCTTGATCTCTCTGCTGCCTTCGATACTGTTGACCACTCACTCTTGCTGGATTCCCTTCACTCCCTTGGCTTTTGTGGCTCTGTCCATAACTGGTTCTCCTCCTACCTCTCTGACCGCTCCTTTAATGTGTCTCTCTCCAACTCCACCTCCTCCTCCTTCCCCCTCTCAGTTGGTGTTCCTCAAGGCTCTGTTCTTGGCCCTCTCCTCTTCTCGATCTATACCTCATCCTTAGGCAAACTCATTGCCTCCCATGGCTTCCAATACCACCTCTATGCTGATGACACTCAACTCTATCTCTCTACTCCCTCTCTCTCTCCCTCTGTTCAAGCTCGTCTCATCAACTGTCTCTCTGACATCTCTACCTGGATGTCTCAACGTCAACTCAAACTCAACATGGCTAAAACTGAACTCCTTATCTTCCCCCCTCATCCTTCCTCTCCTTCCTCACTGTCAATAACTATTGATGGAGTCACCATCCTGCCTGTCCCCCAAGCCCGTAGCCTAGGCTTCATCTTTGACTCAGCCCTTTCTTTTAAACCCTACATTGACTCTGTTGCTAAATCCTGTCGCTTCTCCCTCCATAACATTGCTAAGATTCGCCCTTTTCTCTCTGTCTCGTCTGCCAAAACTCTTGTTCATGCTCTGGTCATCTCTCGCCTCGATTACTGTAACCTCCTTCTCACTGGCCTTCCCCGGTCTCACCTTTCTCCCCTCATCTCTGTCCAAAACTCTGCTGCCAGGGTCATCTACCTCGCCAGTCGCTTCGACCATGTGCAGCCCCTCCTCTCTTCGCTTCACTGGCTTCCCCTTCCTGAACGAATCCTGCACAAGCTCCTAGTCTTCACCTATAAAGCTCTTCACAACCTTGCTCCCCCCTACCTCTCTGCACTTATCGCCCTCCATACTCCAGCCCGTGCACTTCGCTCCTCCTCTGTCCCTTCTCTCACCCTTCCACGCCTTCCCTGCTCCCCTAAGCGCCTTCGTCCCTTCTCACTTGCTGCCCCCCATGCCTGGAACTCCCTCCCTGTCCACATCCGCCTTGCCCCCTCCCTTCATACCTTCAAATCTCTCCTTAAAACTCACCTCTTTCGCTCTGCTCTGTCTGACTCTTTATCCTGCTGAGCCACTATTCCTATACCTACGATCTGTTTACCCTTTTCCTTGCAACATGGACCTGCCTGCTGTCATTCTCATTGTAACCAAGCCAAGCACGTGCACTTGAGACCTCGCATCTTCATGAATGTTAGACCCCTTGTCTCTCCCTCTGTTCCCCTTCCTAAGTCTCTCCCCCAGCTCCTGTCTCTCAGTTTGTAAGCCCTAGGAGCAGGGACCGTGTCTATTTTATTACTTTGTAAAGTGCCAGGTACACTGCTGGCGCTATATAAATGTTTGTTAATAATAATAATAATAATAATAAACAATCTAGTGGCAGGCTCAACCAGCCTACCCCCAGGGCCCAAGAAGAACCCAACTATTGCTGTGACAGTGCGCTTTACCTGTGCCCTTACTGCATCAAAGTGTGCCCTCCAGGAACCGGAGGCTGAGAAAAATCACTCCCAAGTATTTATAAAGGGAAACCTGCTCAACAGTTACTCCCTCCATAGACCAGTGATGTACTCTTTGGCATCTAGGGTTCCCCATGACCATCACCTTGGTCTTTCCATAATTGACTGAAAGAACTTCATTCCGGCAGTATGCTCCGAATCGATCCATTACCCGCCGTAAACCTACTAGAGAAAACGATATCAGAACGGCATCATCCGCATATAATAGAGCAGGAATAGGCCTACCTCCAATGGATGGAGCATGGCAGTCACTAGATTTTATATAGGAAATTAAGTCATTCAAAAAAAGGTTGAATAATGCCGGGGCCAATATGCAGCCCTGCCTCACACCAGACTCTACCGGGATGTTAGGGGTTAAGCCTGCGATGTTATTACACCGAACCTGGAGGGAATTACCCGTGTGCAGTTTGACCATTAGAAACAGAAGACGAGGGTCAATAGAAGTCTTACATAATTTGCTCCAAAGTCTTGCCCTTGAAACAGAATCAAACGCCGCCTTCAGATCTACAAAACACAGAAAAAGGTCTTTCTGCTGCGTGAAAGCTGTCTACCAATGCTGACAAGACCAAAAATATGGTCGAGCGTGGATTTTTCTCTCTGGAAGCCTGCTTGTTCCGGTTCCAATATACAAGAAGAGTCTATCCAATGTTGGAGCTTTAAGAGCAAAAAACGAGCATATAGCTTCCCCACTGTACTCAGCAGGCTAATGGGGCGGTAATTTCCCGGGGAAGTTGGATCCCCTTTTTTAAAAATTGGATGAACAATACTGTTAAGCCATGAGGAGGGAATAACTCCCGTCTCATTGATGTAAGTAAACAAAGGGGCCAGTATACCAGCCCACCATTCTGGTGCACTTTTAAAACATTCTGGGGTGATGAAATCGTCCCCAGGAGCCTTACCGGCCTTGAGAGTAGTAATTAACTCTAAGATCTGTTCCGGGGTTACCGGGGGCCACTGTGGGAAACAATCTCTAGAATGTGTCGGGATGCAATAGCCGTCAGGAGAAGCATTAGAAAAGAATCCAGAATAGTATTGTACCCACTGCTCTGAGGATATCGGGGGTGATTTATGGGAAACATTCCACTTCCCAGCTCAACGAATACATTCCCAGAACTTACGGGTGTCGCCAAGGGCAACTAGATTTTGAAGGGTAACCCAGCTTTTACGCTGGAATTCCAACTTCTTAGATTCCAAAAGCTTCCTATACTTGGATCTACTAGATTGAAGCTGGGTCCGTAGGACCCTAGAAGGGTTAAGACTTATTTTCCTTACTATTTTCCTAAGTGCGGCTCTAGCAGATTGGCACTCTTTGTCAAACCAGACATGCTTCGATTTTGTGGCAGTTGAATTTTTTAACACTGACATAATTGAGGCCAGCTTACCAACTATTTTCTCATAGTATTCCAAACTGTCATCGCCCATTTCCTGAATACCTAGGCAACAGGCTTCTACCTCAGAAGAGGCCATGATCTTTACCAGCTCTTTCTCAACTTTTTCAGTCCAATTCACACGTGCCATGTAAGGTACTACTTGGTGGGAGTCCGATGATACCCTGGGGTCTCTTAGCAAGTAGGTCTCATGGAAGAAAGAAAATGATAATAACAAAGGAAAATGGTCAGATTCTGCCCTGGGGAGAACTTGCAACCAACTAATATTTTGCAAGAAAGCCTTCGACGCAAAAAAATAATCAATGACGCTGGATCCATGGGGGGAATGATGCATAAAATTTCCCTTCAAATCACCTCTCAGGCGGCCATTCAATAAAGCCAAATCAAAGCTATCACACAGGTCATATAAGTGTTTGGCCTCCGGGCTTGAGATCCCATCACACAGAACTCCTCGGAGCCAAGATTGTTGAGGCTGGTGAATTATCCAGCAAATTACTAACCAAAGTGGCCACATCGTTCCCAGTTCTAATATTAAAGTCTCCTCCAATTATGATAGAAGAGAGAGGAAAAGACTTTTTAGCCTCAAAAAGCAATGCTGTCACTGTCACCCAGAAATCCTTGGGGAAATAAACTGATGATGACGGAGGTAAATAAACTAAGCCAATGAGTAATTGTTGTCCACTAGGAAAGGTGAAATGGAAAATTGCCAAATTTGAGCCATAATAAGCGACTTGTACTGCTTTAATCAGGCTTTTCTTTGATACTAAAAGTGCCAACCCACCACTTGGGCGGCTACATACAGCCGAAGGGGTAGCTTGAGCACAATGCACTTCAAACCCTTCACAGGAAAAATCAGACAAACACCAAGTTTCTTGAAAAAGCAACATATCAAATACTTTAATGAAATCATAAAAATCCCTATCTAACTGACATGACTGCCATCCAGCAATGTTCCATGAGACAATCTTAAATCCCTGGAAATCAGACGGTAATTGTCACAAGCAAACATCTTGGCTGGCTTGTTGTACTGGGCACCCACCATCTAATAAACTGGTCCAGGATGTCATAGGTGAGCTATCCACAAGCTCAGTCCTTTGTAAACAGGAAACTACCTGCAATTGGTCGGTTAAACTAGCATCGGGGAGCATGGTAAAAATGTTAATAAATAAATAAATAAATTTTACAGCTGGGGAACTGAGACTGAGGGACAGTGACTTGCCCAAGGTCACCCAATGAGCTCATGACTAAAACAAGCTTTGAACCCTGACACTACACTACTACACTGGCTATCCACGTCTAGTCCTAAGAATGGACTATGTGTAAAAACAGACATGACGGTGGCCCGGTGTGACCAGCTTTGGCCTGGGGACCACAAGCACATCTGTTGAGGCACCCCTAGATGTTGGTCTGGGATTTCCCCAGGCCTTGTTGGCAGGGAGCCTGGGATATGACCTTGGGAAACCTCTGAGGTCACAGCCTGGGCTAGGGCCTGTCCAATTGGGCCAAAAGGAGGGGAATTAAGGGGGGGGAGGGAGGGACACCCTCTTGTGAGAGGAAGGGGATGGGGGAAAGGTGTCCCTTTCCTCCACCTGGCTGTATACTGGCCCCATTTTTATGTAATTTTTTCCCTTAATGATGTGGTCTCTTATATATGGCCAAAGTAGACACCCATCCACCTAAACTTGCAGACCGTAATATATCCGTCCTTCTTTATTCGGATGATACGGTTCTGATTTCCCAGACGCCGATTGGCCTGAAAAGAAGCATGCAGCAATTTATGGCCTTCTGCCAGGAGGAGAATTTGATGATAAATTTTTCAAAAGCTAAAGTTATGGTTGTGGGTAGTAGGAAAGTAGTTCACATTTGGCGTATGGGCAACCATTTAATTGAACAGGCTCCCATTTATAAGTACCTGGGTGTAGTACTCTCAGCATCTAGGAGCTGGCAGTCCCATTTTGATTCAGCCTATGATTTAGCTCTAAAAACCTCCCGTACCATTCAGAGTTATTTTTTCTCGCACGGAGGTCATCTGGTCAAACCGGCCATACGTTTGTTTAGAGATAAGGCTGTAAGCCAACTTTTATATGCATTTCCTGTTTGGGACCTAGCCTTTTTAAACACCATCGATACCTTGCAGAACAACTTTCTTCAAGCCATTCTAAAAGTCCCAAGAGGTACCCCCCAGGTGCTGCTGAGGGCCGAGACTGCTTCTCCATCTTTGAAGTCTCAGGCTCTTTTTGCCTGTATCTAATTTTGGACGAAGATCTATGTATTTCCTTCTAAATCTTATTCTCATATTAATTTGGTGGCCAAAGCCCTTGGAGCCAATCCCTGGTGTGAGTCTGCGCCATAACCCACGTGAGGGGTAAGTTGCCATTGAAGGTATTTTAATGGCGCCTAAGGCCTATGCAATTAAGATTTGTACAAATAGATGTTAGTAATTGTAATTGTATTTTATATTTATATTTTTATTTTTTAATTAATATTGCATATTGTGTTTTGATTTACATGGTTATATGAATTTTATTGTTTAACTTTTGCTTAAGTTATGTTACAGCTAAGGTTTAAACAATCAAACTGGAACAAGGATTTGAGAGGAAGTGGGAATTAGGGATCCAATAAACCAGGGTGGGAATAATTAGTGTGCCTTTTGGCCCCCTCCTCCTCATTTTGTTTCATTTGGTTGTATGGTGTGTGTATAAGGAGAAGGTACCCGATGATTGTATATATCTGGGTAATCTGGGAGTTGTTTATCCTTGCTGTATTGTGTTTATTTTGTTGTTGTTTTGTGTTTTTGTGTGTGTTGTTGGCCATGGCGCAAGCTAGAGCCTAATAAATTTTTGAAAATGTTTGATTTGATTTGGTGTGAGTCCATAGAAAGGGAAGTTGGGAACTTAGGTTTCTCCAGCCCTTTTCTTCGTTCATTTGATTGCAAGTGTGCACTGGCAATGGTTAAACAGAGGATTGGTGACCAGGAAAGACAAACTGAGCTTGTAGCCTTGGTTAGCCTGAGAGTGGCACCTCTTTACATGAAAATCAACCCTTGCTTGAGAGAGCCTATGTATCGCATGCATTGGTTTGACTGGCGTAAAATGCAGTTTCGGTTTAATTCATTCCCGTCTGCCAACCTTAGTGGCAGATATACAGGCATACAAAGAGAACTTAGGTTATGCCCGAATTGTTCCCTCGGGCAAGTGGAAGATCTAACCCATGTGATATTTGTATGCCCAACTTATGCCGACTTGAGAAGGAGGTTTCTTGGCCAGATACTCTGTAATCAACTTCAGGTGAATTATGATTTAATATTGGTTTGGCTACTTAGTGCCAAGGACCCACATGTCACCAGGTCCATGGCCTCCTTTCGTCCTGGCGTTCTGGATGCCAAACGGAGCCAATTTTCTAATGCAAGCTAACTTGGAATTTGAGTTTTGCTGACTCGACTTATATATTTACGATCCTTTCAATTGTGTTTTTCACTGGATTCTGTGGCTAATTTGACCTTTTTATTTATTGTTTGTAGTTTATTTTATTATCCAAGCTATTGTATATATTGTATATTTGAAATGACCCTCAGGTCTCTCAATAAAGTTATTACCTACCTACTTCCTCCACCTGGCTGGACAAACCATGGGGGGGGTCCATGTTGGGGGGGTCATGACGGGGACAGGGACTGTAGCAATAGGGGTCTTCATGGGGCACGGGAAGTATGGTCCTAGGAAGAGGTACTGTCATTGCGAGTTGAGGGCCAGGTGGTTTATACCTGCCCCTCTCTCGGCTCCCCTTGTTTCAAGTGGCTGGGAGGCAGAGGTCCTTGGGGCACCTGGCCTGTTGCTGGTGCTGCTGAACATAAGGTCAGTAACCAATAAGTCATCTATTATCTGGAATTTGATCCTGGATTGGGCTGCTGACTAGGGGTGTGCATGTCATTTTCGTTATTACAACAACAATAATGAAAATTGTTGTTTTCATTGTCGTTATTGCAATAATGAAAATGACAAATAATAATAACAAAAATAGAAAAAGGCATTTTGTTTTTGAAATAAAGGAAGAAAACTAAAAAACATATTTCTAGCTATAACATTTTTGATTTTTATTCAATTCTGATGAAAGTTGGTGTGCTTGTACCACCAATGGAAGGCACTATGTGTTCCAATTATTAAAAGGATTAAATAAAGGGAACTGATTTTAGAAGCAATTGAAAGTTGTGATTTTAAGAAAAGTTCCATACACATTCATGGCTACAACATCTTTATCTTCCATCCAATTAACATGAAACCTGGGAATACTATGTCTCTCCACAAGCCTAACACTCCTGCCAATTTACAGAAAGATTGGAGAAAAGGTTCTGATGGTATAAGACATTAACTTGGAAATACATTTTCAGCTGTAAAATTTTTATATTCCATCCTGTTTACAAGACGTTTGGCAGGAATGCATCACATACCTTCCCTGTCATCCCTGCCAAACTACCAGACAATTTGATAAAGGGACCCAATTTTTATAAGCAATTGAAGGTTTCCCCTTGAAGACCATTATTCAGATAAATAGCAACACATGCAGTGCCAGTCAAAGGCAGGGGCATGGCAGGGGAAGGGAGGCTGCTCCGAGCAGCTTTTCAAACCGCGCTCCAAACATTCGGGCTAGGTGGAAATGTGCGCGCTCACCGCATTCACACCAACCCGGAAATGCGGGTTGCCGCCGAAGCAGCTGGGCAATTTAAACACGTCTGAATGCCACCTAAGTCTCATTGAATTAAATCTCATATACAATTCCACACGGCATAAAAGTCGTCCATTTCCATTCGAAGTTCGGCCTGGATCCGCTCCATAGTTAAAGTCAGCCAGAGTCTTTGTTGCCACTTTTTTATGAATGGTTTGACAGTCAATTTCCAATTGCACACAATGGTGTATATTGCAGTGAGTCGCAGTTGTTTGCATGCCCTTTGTCTTTCTTTTGTTATACTTAGTTTAGGTAAGATACCCAACAATGCCACTTCCGGTTGTTGTGGAATGTCTATTTGGGCTATCTGATTAAGGTAGGTCCAAAACTCAGTCCAAAAGCTTTTTACATGTGGACAAGACCACCAACAGTGAATCCAGGACCTCGCTTCTGAACATCCCTGCCAGCACCACTGAGGGTACTGCACATTCATAATGTGAAATCTCTGTGGGGTAAGATATATTCTGTATACCGTTTTTATTTGTGGTTCTAGAATTGATACAGATCTTGATGACTTGTGCATGACTTGCCAAATCAATTCCATGTCCTTAGTTTCTTTTTTTTTTGCAGGCCCTCCTCCCAAGCTGCCACATATCTGGCGTCAGGAAAGTTAACCAATTTATGTAATACTCTATATATTGATAACACATGTAATTGCAGAGAGTCTCCATATAATACTTTTTCTATCTCATGGGGACTTCTTATAAAATGGGGTTTACTTAATCTGTGATTAAACTTATTTCTAAACATTAGCATATACCATGAAGTCTATTTTTACCCCAGTTTTTTCCTGGATTGTGTCTAGTGTTAGAATGTCCTGACCCACAAAAAGGTGTGAAGGCCACTTGAGGCCTTTCCCCCTCACTGCTTTTTGGTACTGGAGGGGATACCAGTGGATCTAATCCAATCCCCGAATATGGGCGTATAGGGTGATATTTGTCTTTTAGTATTTCTGCTTTTTTAAGACTGGCTTCCCATACTTGCAGAGCATACCATACGAATGGGTGATCTTTATCCTTCTGAGTCTGTAGAGATTGCCCATCGGTTAAGAAATTAGCAAACTTGTTTATCCCACAGAATTCTTTTTCAATTCCGTTCCAGTCTGGAGACTTATTATTATGGTACCAAATCTTAACGCTCTGCAAAGCTGAGACCCAATGATACATCTTAATATCTGGCATATTTAGGCCCCCCTTCTCCTTGACTGTAAACATAATCGCACGCCTTATGTGCGTTTTTTTCCTTTGCCAGACTACCCTAGCTATAATTTTGTTGACTATATCGAAGTATTCTTTAGGTACCTTTATTGGCAGAGCAAATGAGGTGTATAGAAGTTTTGGCAATAAAGCCATCTTGATTAAATTTGTTCTGCCAATCCACAAAATTTGTATCCTGTTCCACTCTTCTTCCTTAGCTTTTATCTCTTCCAGCAGTGGCAGGAAATTTAATTTATATAATTCCTTTCATTTTTTAGGAAAAAGAATGCCGAAATATTTTATGTAACTACCTTGAACCTTGAATGGGGTGGACAGCATTCTTTCCCCTTTAGTTAACTTTTCTTCATTAAACAATAACATTTGAGATTTATCAACATTGACCTTATATCCAGAAACCTTCCCAAACTGTTGAATAGTTTCTAATAAGTTGGGAACAGAGCACGGTAGGTCAGACAAACACAACATCATATCGTCAGCATACATGGCAAGTTTATATTCCACTTGTATTTCTATCCCCCTAATCTGCTGCTTTGTTCTAATGGCATTAGCTAATGGTTCAATTGCAATATTAAATAACAGGGGGGATAATGGACATCCCTGTCTAGTTCCTCTAGTTAATTGAATTACTTCTGTTGTTTTACCCTCAATAATAATCTTTGCCCTTGGAGATTTGTATATTAGGTCTATCCATTGAAGAAACTGTCCATCTATTCCCATTTTTCTCACTGTTTCAAGTAAATATTTGTGCTCTACCATGTCAAAGGCCTTCTCCGCATCCAAAGATATTATAGAGGCAGGGATTTTCTTGTGTTTAATGTGGGCTATGATGTCGATTATTTTTCTGATATTATCAATGCCAAGCCTGCCTGGAATAAATCTGGTCTGATCTGGATTAATTATATCTGGTATGATCACCATCAATCTAACAGCCAAGATTTTGGTGAATATCTTTGCATCAGTATTAATGAAATTGGCCAATAACCACTACACAATTCACCATTTCCCCCACTTTTTCGACAGAGCATTATATTTGCATCATAGAATGAATTTGACATTGGTTGAAGGCTTAAGAAGGCATTGTAAACCCTCATTAGAATTGGACATAAGCTAGTGAGAAAAGTTTTGTAAAATTCTGCCGGATATCCATCAGGTCCGGCCGCCTTATTGTTAGGTAATTTTTAAATAGCTTCCTTTATTTCTTTTTCTTCAACAGCCTTGTTTAAGAAATCTTTTTGTGCTTGTGTGATTTTTGGCATTTTAATTTTGGACAAAAACCCTTTTATATTGTCCTGTGTAGGTTCACCTGTTTTATATATTTTTATGTAATATTGAAGAAAACATTGTTCTCTATCTTTTCCTGTGAGCATTGCCGAGTCCGGGGTGTCTCTTATGAAAGGTATGGTTGGTTTTTTGCCTTTTTTTCTTAATCAACCAGGCCAGGACTTTATCAGCTTTGTTCGCCTTATCATAATAGTAGGCTTTTTTATATCTTAATTTATTTACTATAGCCTCTCATTCAATCAAATTAATTTGAGTTTTCGAAAAAAGCAATTCGCTCTGCGTTTATTTTAGGTTGCTTGGCCAGTTGTTATATTTGTAAATACAACTCACTACTTTGTGCCTTTTTCTCTTTATTCAGGTGAGCTCCCAGAGATATAAATTGCCCTCTAAGAACTGCTTTTGCTGCTTCCCATAGCACCATGGGTGAAATGTCTGGCTGGTCATTATGTTGCATATATTCCTCAATTGCCTTTTGTATTTGTTGTTGTATCCATTTTTTCCCCAAATAAATTTCTTTTAACCTCCACTCTTGTGAGATGTCTTTTCTTTTTATTTTAGTATTTATTTCTAATACCACTGCATTGTGGTCTGAGAAGGGGATAACCTGAATATAGGTTTTGTCACAAAATGGTATCATTAGGTTATTAACCAATATATGGTCTATTTTAGATGAGTTTTTATGTGGGTTGGAGTAAAATGTAAAGTCTTGTTCGTGAGGGTGGAAAGCTCGCCAAATCTCCTTCCACTGATGTTCTTCTATTATTTGCAATATTCTCTCTTGTTGTTTATTTAATTTTGCCTTTTTAAAAAGATCAAGTGGCGAGAGAGGGGCATTAAAATCCCCTGTTATAATAGCTATACCCTCCACTTTGTTTGTCACTTTAGGTATTAAGACACAGAGAAAAGCCCTTGTGTTATTATTTGGGGCGTATAGCGTTACTATTGTATATTTGTCTGGCCGTATCTATCCTTTAAGGATTAATAACCTCCCTTGAGTATCTCTTTCTATATCAGTTATATTCATGTTTAAAGACTTAGATATCCCCACCAAAACCCCTTCTTTCTTCTTACTCGCATTTGCATGGTATATTTTATAATACTTATTATTGAACCTGTAATTGTCTTGCTTTAGGAAATGTGTCTCCTGCACTGTAAATATATGTGGGCAATTTTTTTTTAGATATTGCCAAACCCTTTTTCTTTTAACCAGATTATTTAGGCCACAGACATTGAATGATATTATTTTTAAATTATCCACTGCCATGTCTAGAGTTATTTATCTTACTCATTTGCTTGTGTTGCTTTATAAACCCTTGTGCCCTACCTATTCGTCTATAGCTTTCCCCACAGTGACTGTTTTTACTTTCCCTGATTCCCATGTATTTCAGTGTGTTGACTTCGCTTGATCCTTTTAATCCTCAAATTATATTCTATCACTAAATCATTCCTTCTACTATAACTAATACCAACCAAATAATATTTTCCCATCCTCCCACCTTCACCCAACACCTTTAACTAACCAATTAGGTTAACTTATGAATCCCACCAATTAAAGAAACTTTGGGGGTCCCCTCAATGGAGTTATGTGCCATTGGGGCTCTTGACTTCATCCACACCCTTTGCAGTTAACTTTCATTACCTCTTATACCAATATATAACTTTACTATGCAGACACATAATTACCTTTAATTATATCCCAGCATTTTAATCTTCAGTCAATTATTATCCTTGCGGTTATTTTCTACAAAACTTTGCAGCTCAGACTGTTGTGTGAAATACCTTCTTTTACCTTGATGAATGAAGGAAAATTTCACAGGGAAGAAAATCTGAGCTTTAATACCCGTTTTATGGAAGGCTTCTAGGTGCTTTTTCCACCCTTTTCTTTTCTGGACCGTTTCAAAGGCCAGGTCAGGGAATATAGAGATCTTATGCCCTTGAAAATTGAGCTCTTTGGTGTTTCTGGCAGCTCTTAGTATCTCCTCTTTTACTTGATATCGAAGGAATTTAAATATTACAGCCCTTGGGGGATCCTGATCTTTGGGTCTGGGGCGAAGAGATCTGTGTGTGCGCTCTAGCTCTAACGAGCTTAATTCTTGTTTGTCTGGAAGGATTTCCTTTATCATGCGCTGCACCAGTTTCCCCACTCCTGCTGTTTCTGTGCCTTCAGGGATTCCCATAATTCTTAAATTATTCCTGTGAGATCTATTCTCTAAATCTTCTAGTTGCTCTTGCAGTATTTTAATCTCCGCCTCAGTATGTGTGACTCTCTGTTCAGTATGCTTTTCCCTGTCCTCCTGTTCACTCATTCTGTGCTCTACTTCCTCTGTACATTTAGTGATACCCTCCATTTGAGTCTTTAATTCTCCCACGCTTGACTAAGGGTGATTTCAGACGTGACGTTGACACGGTGAACCACGGTGAATACCCACCTGGGGTCACCGTGTCCCGCACGTCTGTTTGGCGGCCGCCAGATGTTGGCCACGCTCAATCGGCACATGGGGTCAATTTGAACCACGCTTCCCGGGCTAGCCGGGGGAAGGTCCCGGGAAGCGTGGTCAAACGGACCCCGGGCCGTGGCCAACAAAAAGTAACGTCTGGCCGCGTGCCACGGCCCGGGATCCCCGGCGGGATCCCGGGCCGTGGCACGATCGGCCAGACGCGGCGGCCGCATTGGCCCCGCCGCCCGCCCGTCTCCTCGGAGGGCGGGCGGCGGGGTGCGTGGAGGGGGCGGGGCCGTGCGGCCGCACGTTGCGCCGCGTGGCCCCGGCCCCTCCCACTTTCCCCGCCGGGATCCCCCCGGCACATCTGTTGGGCCGTGCAGGGGTGACCCCGGCGGGGAACGAAGACGTTGGTTCCGGTACGGGGCCAAAGGGCCCCGTATCGTCTGAAAGTACCCTAAATCGCCGAGATTCCCTCCTTGTTTACATTTAAGTCCTCTTTGATGGACCTAAAAAGGTCCAGAACCTGCGGTAAAGTGGCCAGGTCTCCCATGTTGTCTTTCAAAATGGCGTTCACCATCTTAAGAGAAGCGGCCTCACCCTTTCTTGCGTGCGGTGCAGCTGGCAATATTTATCAATCGTAGAGTCCGCTTCTTTTTTTTCTCTTGACTCATACCTTGTGTTGCTGTATGTGTCTGGAGATGTGTTGTTCTTGAGGATTCACATCTCAAAAAACTGATTTTTGCATCGGGTCGGAGGGAGCTCAGACGCGCATGTCCAGCTTCCCGCACATTCCCAGTCGACCCCCCTATTGGCTCTTTCCTAAACAGATGCTTCTGACTTCCCAGTAACAAGTAGGGAAGAGATGTTGGGGTGGTCACAGCACAGAATGAGGATATTTGGTTGACATTTCTGCTGGCCAATTGGCATCACAAACCGATTTTACGACACATAAGAGAATCCCTTGCATAGGCTCCTTCCCTACATATGCTGTGCAGACTTATACAATGGAACCCTTTATCACATCTTTATGATATTTGACAGAAATGATTCTAAAAGTATGAGATACAGCCCTGCCAAATATCATGTACACTGGTTGGACTACAAAGATGTTACAGTCAGACATACATTTATAGGTTAATTGCTTATACCACCAGGACCCTTTATCCAATCCTTCTGAAAGCTGACAGAGATAGTAAATATGGAAAGGGGTATAAGTGTACCAAGTTTCATCTACATTAAATGTGAGACAAAGAAGGTACAGCTAAGAATGTATATGAAGAGTTTTGCAAAATAATATAATTCAACTGCTTATAAAATTGGATTCTTTTATTCAATATTTTTGGAATTTGAAACACTTCCTTCATTCCATTTGAGGTACAATCCCTCAAAGTTGCAGCCAAGCATAGTGGAAAACAAAAATGTTAGAGCCAAAAATGTGTTTTTCATTGAAACCTATGGAAAACAAAAACGAAAGTAAAAACAAAAATGACAATTTGATATTTATGAAAACAAAACGACAGATTTAAATAACGAAAACAAAAAACAAAAATGAAAATGACATGGGCCCCTGGTGCACACCTCTACTGATGACATTGTCTGAATTACAGAGACCTGACTGGTGATGTGTTAGGGCCGATCTTGGCTGACCTTGTTCCGGCCGGGTATTCTGTCCAGCACCAGCCCAGTCCAGAGGGATGGGTGTGTGTGTGTGTGTGTGGGAGTGGTGTAGTCATTATTATTTTTTTGCGGGGGGTGGGTTTGCTGGTTAGGAGGTTTTTTGGTGCAGACTGAGACTGGGATAGAGGGCCTCCATCTTGTGGTTGATTTGGCACAGGACAGATTAGGGATACTGCTGGTGTACCATGCACCCCACTGCCCAACGGTGTTCCTAACTGCTTTAGCTGCGCTGATCTTGGGGTTGGTCTTGTGATCACCCAGGCTTACTGTCCTGTGGGATTTTCGTTTCCACGCCAAGATTAGGTTGCATGGTGCATAGCAGGAGTTCATGGCCGCCATGGAAACCATGAGCCTATCCCAGGTAGTAGTTGGCCCAACTCATGAGGGGGCATACTCTAGACCTGTTGTTCTGCACCGTCCTGCAGGCGGCGGGGTCTGATGGTTGAGGGTGTTTCTAATTCACCCTTGAAATGGTTGGACCATTACCTCCTTTGGACTTCTCTCCTAGCGTGCCTGCCTGACCATAGGGGTGTGGAACCAGTTAGGATGGTCTGCACACAGAGTCTGATGGACCCAATTGGGTTTCAGGCAGCTCCGGAGGAGTTATCAGATGACCTCAATGGCCGCTTCATCTATGCTCTTGTGACCTTCTGGGATGACTAGTTGGCCGGGGCTATTGATCGAGTGGCCCCCAGGCATCTGCTCCTGCCATTTCGGCACCAGAGATCCCCATGGTTCACAGATGCCTTGGGGCAGCTGAAGCGTGAAGGGAGACGGTTAGAGTGATGGTGACATAGTACTTGTGCTGAAAACGACCAAAAGCATAGATCACTTTTGAAGACCTATATTGTGGCTGTGCGGGCAGCAAATAAAAAGTTATTTGCTGGCATCATAGCATCTGCAAAGTTGCATCCAGCAGAGCTTTTCCAGGTGGTGAGGGGTCTGGTCAGTCCAGCCTGCCTCCACCTGGACCTGGAGTCATCCAGGGCTCACTGTGATATGTTTATGGCATACTTTGCAGATAAAATCACTTGCACTGAATTCGACTTTGACTCTACCCTTTCGGGTACAGTGGCAGAGCCAGAGGTTAGGAATGCCCTGTCTGGTCAATGTTTGTGGGATCAATTTCAATTGGTAACACCTGTTGATGCGGGAGATGTGCTTGTATCTGTTAGGGCCACAAAGTGTGAACTGGATCCATGCCCTGCTGGCTAGTGAAAGAAGCCAGCAAGGAGAAAGTGGGGCTGTTGCTGGCTGCGGTAATCAGTGCATTTCTTGGGGAGGGGAGGCTGCTGGACTCTCTTAAGGAGGCGGTGGTCCAGCCTCTTCTCAAGAAAACATCTCTTGACAGGGATTCCCTGGCCAGCTATTGATCTGTCTCTAATCTCTCCTTTTTAGGGAAGGTTATTGAGTGGGTGGTGGCCCATCAGTTGCAGGCACTTCTAAACCACATTGGTTTTTTGGATACATTGCAATCAGGCTTTTGACTGGGTTATGGCAAGGAGACTGTGCTTGTGACCTTGGTTGACGATCTTCACGTAGAGTTAGATAAGGGACACTTGACCCTGCTGGTTCTACTGAACCGATCTGTGGCTTTTGATACAGTGAACCATCAGGTGCTGATGACTACCCTGTGGGACCTTGCTAGGGTGAATGGGATGGTGTTGCAATGGTTCCATTCCTTCCTGGAGAATAGATCTCAGCAGGTGGTCCTGGGGGATTGTTCATCTTCCCCCAGGGTCTCCTGTGTGGGGTCCCTCAGGGTTCTATCCTGTCCCCCCTCCTGTTCAATGTGTATAATGCAGCTGCTGGGAGAGGTTGTATGCAGATGGGGGTACGTTGTCATCAATATGCTGATGCCACTCAATTGTACCTCTCCTTTTCATCTGACCCAGGCCCGGCAGTCTCAGTGTTTCCCAGTGTTTGGCTGTGGTGGGAGACTGGATGAAGTCTAGCTAACTGAAGCTGAATTCCAATAAATTGAAAGTAATGCTCGTTGCCTGGGTGGGTGATCTGGGTGAGGGAAGGTCACCTTTCATTGATGGCGTCCATCCTGTGTTGGCATCTCAGATATGAAGCCTAGGGGTGCTCCTGGATCTGCAGCTGCGCCTGGAGCTCCAGATGTTGACTGTGGCCAGGAGTGCCTTTTACCTGCTACATCTGGTGAGGCACCTTCGTCTGTATGTCTTGGACTCCAATCTAGGCACCATCATCCAAGCATTTGTCACCTTGAGGCTGAACTACTGCAATGCACTCTACATGGGGCTGCCCATGGTGATGATCTGGAAGCTTCAGCTGGTGCAGAATGTGGCAGCCCAAGTGCTCTTGAGCTCTGGACTGGCTGCCTATAGTCTTCCGGGTCAGATTCAGCATGCTGGTTTTGATCTATAAAGCCCTAAAAGGTCTGGGTCCTAGCTATCTGAAGGAACACCTCAGTTCCTGGGCGGCTCCTGTGGTTGTCCAGGGGCACCCTCCTGGAGGTTCCTTATTATAAATGGGTGGTGACTGACAGGCGGTGTTCACGGCGGCGGCACTGGTGCTGTGGAACTCACTCCCAGTGGGTATCTGTCTCAGCCTGGATCTCCTTACCTTCCGATGTCAATGTGACATGGCTTTTCCACCAGCTGTTTGGTGGGGGGATAGGTGAGGGGGAGTTCTGAGGGGCGGGGTTCTGCTTTTTTGGCACACTTTTTTGGTTGTTTTTACTAAATTTGCGTGTTTTATCTGTTTTTGTCTATTGTACCTTCTTGTATTTATCTTATTGCTGCTTGCTGTCCCGAGCTGCTGGAGACAGGAAGGGTGGGGTACAAATTAGAACCGAATAGTAGGGGTGGGACCCCGGGCCCAATACCGGCTACCGGATTTACCGGTTACCGGTTTCCCGAAAACCGGATTCCCGGTTTAAATCCGGTACACCGGTACCGGATTTATTGCATTGGTTTCAATGGGGCGCTGTGTCCCCATTGAAACCAATGAAA
>QEPC01006817.1:4701317-4730059 GCA_003113815.1 Sphenodon punctatus
ATGCTATGAACTAAATGGATTATCTAATAAGTACACAGACCTACTCCTATAAACACTAAAATTAAATCACTAATGCTATCTCTATCACTAAGCTAACTCCTACAACTCTCTGCATCATCTATCTATCTATCTATCTATCTATCTATCTATCCCCCCCATCCCATATCCATATATGGATATGGGATGGGGGGGATAGATAGATAGATAGATGCAGAGTTGTAGGAGTTAGTTTAGTGATAGAGATTTAGCGTATGCCAAATCCTCTCACGACCTGGCCCAGCAGCTGCATATACACATTGAACAGGAGAGGGGGCAGAATGGAGCCTTGTGGGACCCACACGTGAGACCCTGGGGGGACGATAAATGCTCCCCCAGCACCACTATCCTGAGTTCTTCCAGACAGGAAAAAGTTGAACCATTCGAGAATGGTGCTGCCCACCCCTGCTTGGTCCCACAAGCGAGTCAACAACATCTCATGATCAACCATGTCAAAAGCAAGTAAATAAAAAAGGGGGGAGGGGAAAGGGGGGAAGAGGAAAGAAAAAGGTGAAAGAAAGAAGAAAAAGTAAAAGAAGAGAAATATTCCTTCTTTTACTTTTTCTTCTTTCATCTTTGTTTCTTTCCTCTCCCCCCTTTTCTTCATTTACTTTTCTTCCCTCTTCCTTTCTTTCCCATCTTACCCTTCCACCTTTTCTTTCTTTTTTCCACTTTCCCCTCCTTTTTACCCCTTCTGTTTTTTCCTTCCCTTTTTGCTTTTTTGTTGCTTTTTTGTTTTCTTTTACAGTTTTAAGACTAGTGTATCTAGTGATAGATTTAGATTTTGGATTTCAATTAGATAGACAGACAGACAGGCAGACCATTCTTGATATATAAGAGATTTTCACCACCAGAAGGTTCTCTGGATGACAGCAAACCTTTTTGGTTTTCATGCATATATCGCAATGTACAAGGTATTGTGAATTGCTATGCTTCTTTTTGTCTTTATATTCATTTTATTGATTATTGTTATAAACAATATATGGATTTTGTAATTTTAGTAGAATACCATCATTTGAAATTATCCCCTGAAGACCTCAAGCAGTCGAAACATGTTGGGTGCTCCTAAGCTTTGGTTTCATTATATAATGGACTTTTTGATTCAAAATGTGTTTGTCTAACATAAACTCTGGTTCATTCTTTTGTGATCTTTATTTGCCATTATTTGTACCTGTTTGCACTTTTTTGGATGCTTTCTCATCTTAATATAATTTCATAATTTGTGTTTGTTCAATATGAACTCTGGTTCATTGTTTTGTGATTTTATTTGTAATAATTTGTACCTGTTTTTACTTTTTTGAATGCTTCCCCATCTTAATACAACTTCATAAATGTTATGAACATTCTGTGATTTTTGTTTGTTCTTTGGTATTGGACCATCATGGACCTGTTTGTATTATAGTCCCATCTCTCTTTTTGATAATGGGAAAGAGCCAACATAGTTTTAGCAAAGAGAAATCATGCCTCACTACTCTACAGGAATTTTCTGAAGGTGTCAACAAGCATGTGGATAAGGGTGAACTAATCTATATAGTGCACCTAGATTTTCAGTGTGTTTGATAGGATCCCTCACAAGAGACTGGTGAGGAAATGAAGTTGTCATGGGATAGGAGGCAGTGTCATGTTGTGGATCAGTAAATGGTTAAAAGATAGGAAACAAAGAGTAGAACTAAATGGTCTGTATTGGGACCAGTGCTGTTTAATATAATGACCTGGAGAAGGGAGTAAAGAGTGAGGTGATCAAACATGCAGATTACACAAAGTTAATCAAGGTAAAGTGGACAATTGAGAGGAGGTATGATAGAATTTATAAAATCATGAGTGGCATGGAACAAGTAGATCGGGAATTCTTATTTACTCTCTCAACTAGTAGTAGAACTAGGGGACATTCTATGAAACTAACTGGGAGCAAATTTAAAACAAATAAAAGGAAGTATTTTTTCACACCCCCTTCCCCTTGAGCAGTTTTCTGGTTGTGCTCGCTGGTGATCTCCTTCCTAGTACAAGCAAGATAAGACCAGCTTTCATTGGTTCTGCTAGTTCCATTGTTCTACATAGTTGGAAGCTGACAAGGCATACATTTAATGCTACAATATGCATAGATCCTGATAACAAGCTCTTCCCCTGGCCACACTCATGGATTATCACAGAACCCTAATCACGCATGACTGCATATCTCCTAGTAGTCCCTGTCTAGGAGGGACTGTCCCTATTCAGTGCTGAATCCCACTATCCCGTCTCTTTCATGGGAGTCAGAGTCCCTCTTCCATAAGGGAGACAAAAAGGTTCAGGCACTTCTTTCCTAGCTGCCCCCCCGGAAAAGCACTTGAGGGGACAACAGGAACATGATGANGGATACCGGTAGATCCGGAATTCCCACCCCTAGTATTTAGTATATTATATTAATGTGTGTTTAATTTCTATTGTTATAAGATGGGAAGAAGAGGAGGTTGCTCTCTATTGAGAGTAGAGGGGAGGAAGAAGGGTGATGTTGAGATTAATGTATATTTGCTTTTGGGGTTGAATATTGAAATGTATTATGCTGATTGAGATGTATATTAAGTATTTTGTTGTATTTGCAGGGAGGTGTTCCCCCCTCCCAGTGAGAGCGGGGGTGGGGGTGGTAGGATTAGCTATGGATTCTCCCCTGGTGGCAGCAGGGGTAGAATATGGACGGGTGATTTTGTTGGTAGGATTGTTTTGTTGTATTATGTTGATTTATATGCTATTATTGTTGTATATTTTTCCTTTTATCTGTTAGCCGCCTCGAGTCGCCATGGGCAAGAGAGTTGCGGGGTACAAATAAAAGGTGATGATGATGATTGATGACTCAAACCAACCTTGTGCGTGCATGGTGCCACAGACAGTTTGTGTGCACATATGACATGCACACACAGACCTTGGATCAGGGTCATAGTGAACATAAGGACTGCCATACTGGATCAGATCAAAATGGGTCAGAAACAAATCCAAAATAGCAGAGTTGTTTCTTCAACCTTTTGAAAGAGCAACCTCTCCTCAACACATGCCAAAAACTTTTGGAACATTACATTTTGTTGTATTAGGGTGGTTTTAGATGCGACAACTAATGCAGATTAGAGAAATCTAATGCACATTTAAGGTGGAATTTTCAAGATATAAAATCAGTTTCATAAACCCCCGAAATGGGGATTTTATGAAACCGGTTCCCCAAACTCATGGATTAAAATGTGTTTTTAACATTTAAACAGTTAATGTGGATTTAAATAGTGCTTTAATCTGCATTTCTGCTCGTGAAAAAATTTAAAGCATTTTACTTTAAATGCGGATTAATTCTAAATCCGTGACAACACACACGTATAAACATTAAATCTGGATTAAAATAAGAGCAGTTTCAATACACGATAAGTACTAATCTGCGATATTTGGTGCTCATCTAAAAATGCCCTTAATCATCCAACAAATATCAGATCATCAAATCTTATCTCCATTTATCAGATGAACTGTGGGTCTGCTGCTTAATGCAAAAAAAGATAATTTCAGATGATGCAAAGTAGGCTAAATTGGTCAATGCGTAATTTGTTCCTGTCTTTTCCAAAAAGGTAAGCTCTGATGTGATATTTCACAAAACTGATATAAATATGAATGGGGAGGAGACACATGTCAAGATAACTAAGAAGTACATCAAATAATACTTGGCCAGTTTGAATGAATTCAAGTCACCAGGGCCTGATAATAATCCTAGGATCCTGAATGAGCTAACTGAAGAAATCTCAGAGCCAATTGCTATTTTATTTGCGAGCCCATGGAGAACTGGTGATGTCTCCGGAGGACTGGAGAAGAGCAATTATCATGCCTTAAAAAAGGAAGACCAGGTAATGATAGACCAGTTACCTTGACTTCAATACATGAGAAAATTCTAGAGCATTTCATAAAACAAATGATTTGTAAATATCTAGAGGAAAATGGAAGTTGATTATGAGAAACTAACATGAATTTTTAAAGAATAAATTATGCCAAATCAATCTTGTTTCCTTCTTTGATAAAGTTACCAGTTTAGTAAATAGGGGAATGCAGTTGGCATAATATATCTTGACTTCAGCAAGTTTTTAATTTAATTCTATAGAATACTCTCCTAAGCAAGATGGAGAAATGTGGTCTAGAAGGAACTACTATAGGATAGGAACAAATGAACTGGTTGAAAAAGCAAATCACACTTAAAAAGTAATAATTGATTCCTTCAGTGCTCAATGATAGGGTCTGGATCTGGAGGCCAGATCCAGGAATTATATTAGGCCCAAATAAAAACAGCTCTGATCTGTATTTGGCCCATGTACTGGGGGTTCCCCAACTTTGTCATAGAGATCTTGAAGAAAAACATTTGTAAATACAAAAGTCTGTTCATACATCTATTTATTTTCTACAACAGGCTCTCTCAATAATGCTAGAATTGTTGACCTTTAATATGATCATCAGCAATATGATCACTTTTACTATTAAGCCCTATTTTGCTCTGTGAGGGATCCACTAAGTATCATTTTGAGTTGAATTGCCACCAAACTGATTGCAGAAAAGCATGCAAAAGTAGTGAAATGATAAATACATTAAAGACATAAATAAATACAGCTTTGTTTGGATGAAAACTGAATACAGGACTGACTAACAGAGTAAAGTAAAGTAAGTTTTACATTACCCAGCTGCGCTTACAATAATATACAGAAACTCTGTGAATCATTTCATGGTTTATTAAATGAAATTTTGTTTGCAACTGGCAAGTTAGGAAAATAAACGTCCATGTTTGTTTTCATTTTACGTTTCCTTGGTTTGTCCAGCTCTTCGCAGTCTTGTTATGCCAAGCATTGTCCTCGGGGGCTCATTAAAAAGACCAGTGTTTGCTACCCTGATTGTCCAGGGAAATCAGCAACAGATTGCCATTAACCCCAGGAGGCTGAGAGCTGGAAATTCTTGATGAATTCCCCATTGCCGGCAATCGGATCCCTTTTAGCCTTCGGTGCCAAAGGGTTAATATTGCTGTTGTCAGAACTCCAATAAAACAGTGTGTGACCACTACGGGATACTGACCACTTAATACAGCACTACCTGCCAAAATTGGTTTAAGACTCAGGAGATCAAGGGGCAGAAAAATACTGCTTTTTCTAATGTACACTGTATTACCACTGTTTACTTACAATTCTCTCTTGGATGGAATGCCTATTCTTAGTAAAATGACATTGCTTCCTATATGCTCAGAAGTCAGAACTGTAGCAGAAAGGTAGTTATCTCTGGTACCTTGTGATTACTAAATGTTCCCTAACAGGAGTTCCCTCTTAGTTGTTCACATCACATCATGAATTAGTGCAGGTGGAGGTTCCATCAAACGTGAGTTTTCAACCACAAGACATATTGTTGTTTGATCACCAACGCTAATAATATGACTTTAAAATTTTTTTTATTACACCTCAAACCAGCAAGAAATTGTCTTCCCACAGACAGAACAGAAAAATTGCGCCAAATGTACCAAACAGTTACATCACAATGTAACTCATTGGCCAGTATGACTTACTTACATTCCCCCTGCATCTGACCCATACATAGAGAATTTGCAAATCCATCCTGTGTTGAAATGGATGGCATCATCCTAGGTGCATTTCTGCATGAACAGATGTTTATGCTACTGTGTGTTTGTGGATACCCAATAGGCTCTCCCCATCAACTATTTCCAAGATGATATCCCTTGATGCAGTGTATCCAGTTGCAGGAGAGAGAAGCCAGCTCCAGGCCCATAGCCTCAGAATAGAACGGTTGGGCCTGTGTTGGCAAGGCACCATTCCAGAGAGAATCCAACAGAGAAAGCACCCCCTAGCTCAGTCAGTCCCTTCCCCTGCCTTTATTTTCTTTCTTTCTTTCTTTCTTTCTTTCTTTCTTTCTTTCTTTTCTACCCAGCTACCTTCTCTTGGTGGAAACAACATAGAGATGAGCAGGAACTAGACTCTCCCTTCACCAAAATCCAAATCTCTATTGACTCTGGATGACCAACAACTGGTAGTAGGGCAGTGTACTTCTAGTCTAGGCATAACAGCAGCTACACACTAGCCACAAATGTGTGGTGTTGTCCATGGACGTTATTTTTCATATACCTAATCATGTTAAGCATATGTGTTTGCACAAACAGGTGTTAACAACCAAATGTATGTTTCAAGCTGAAATGAGTAGCTGGCATAATGTTCGGAAACACTCAGAGGGTGTGACCAGATGTAATACCACTCACTCATTTGGGTGTCTGTTCCCACCCAATTACTCCACTTGGCCCTTTTTAAACAGGCCGTGTAGGGGGAGGGGTGTCAGTGTGTGTGGTGATGCACACCCATCCTCCACCCATCACCATGAATGGAGCAACCTCCCTTCCCGCTGGCTGCTCTATGCATGGGTGATGGGTGAAGGTGGGTGGGCATGTGTGTTTTGCAGAAGCGCACACATGCCCACCCCCGCTGCTGTACACACGGGACTCACCCACGCATGTACACGCAGATCCCTGGGTGTAAATACATGGGTGCCACCTGTGTAAAAAGGGCCATTGTTTGCCCACAACTGTTGCAGATGCACAATGAGGAGCAGCTCCTTGCCCTAGCCCTGTGGTTTCCAAACTTTAACCTATGGTGCCACACTCCACATGCTGCCCCTACAGCCTATACTGTGCCACTACACCGTCTCTACTCCACCTGCTGAGCTGCTGTGTACTAGCTAGTCTCAGCACAGACCCGGCAACAGTGGGACTAAGGAGTTCCTTTGCTTCATCTAGTACGTAGCACCTATTAAGGCAGCACAGGCTCTTCTGGAGGAGAAGAAAATGGAGAACAAAGCTGGGAGGAGAGAAAATGTGCCTATGCAGCCCTCTGGGCACTGGCAGGGAGACAGTGGCACAGTCACACTGCTGTCTCCCAGTCCTTTTACCCAGCCTTGTGCTGCCCCTGGAGCGAATTGGTGCCGCCCCAGTGTGGCACGCTGTCCAGTTTGGGAATTGCTGCTCACCTCTAGCCACTGTGACATCTGGTAACAGTGGCTACTGGAAGGGCTCCAGGGACATCACCAAAGGCAGGGGGCAAGGTTAGAGTTAAAACTGATAGCAAAAAAAGGATTTGTATTTTTGATTGCGTGGCGGTTATTCGGTAACTGTCCAGTAAATACAGAGGTTATCCGCCAAACCGGAACACAGGATATTACAGTTAACCGATTACCTACCTCATTACCACATAACCAAAACAGTTTGGACAAAGGCAGGGAGTAAAAAATAAATAAAAATCCAACAGTAATTAAATGGGAAGGTGATAAACAGTAAGGTGATGAATGGTAGTCTGTAAATGGTGATTCAGTAATCTGGTTACCTAGATGATTGGTGGATACCAAACCAGATATCATTCGGTATCCGAATGGATACTGCAATATCCAGTTAGTTTATGGATAGTAGTGAATACTCATTTCAGTTCTGGGCATCCAAATGGATACTACAATATCCGGTCAGATTACGGATAGTATGAATACTCATTTCAGCTTTGGGCATGGCTTACCACCTATTGCTATTGCGTAGCAACTGGCATAAGCAGTAGCTACCTGATAGCATATGTCTGGGCAACCAACTAGGAGCCCAGAACTGTAAACCTGGAATACATTTTTCCTGTGTTTCCCATTATGTCTGGTGACATCCACAGTATGCAGGTAAGGAAATTAGGGTGCAATTGGTACACGATTAAAGTTAGTGGGAATCTAGCCATTGAATTAAATGGAGTCAGGATTGCTTCTTTAGTTCAGTCTATAGAGGTTCACAGTCTTAGCTTTGGAGGTGTGAGTTCAGTCCCTGGTGATGATCAAAATGGTTGTTGTTGCAATACTATGTGCACATTAGAAAAACAATGTAAACTCGCATGCACTATTATCTAAATCTGATGGCTATAGAGGACTACCTCCAGCTGTGTTCATTGTAGGCTTGATGCTCAACAGAGAACAATTTCTTACATGAAATAGCTCTTTATGGATATGAATGATTCCTGCTGTGCTGACATTTGCTTACATTGATGCCACGAGGCCAAGTTCTGCATACTCGTGCAGCTGCATGTAAGCCAATGAGGTTGTAAATTGCAGCCATGTCAGTTCTGAGAAGGCATCGCCTTAACATTGAAAACATCCAGGAAGGGAAGAAAGGCAATAGGGATATCAACTGCAATGTTGATTGCTTTTCTGATGGGTTATAATGCTAAACCAGTGTGCCATATCTTGGTATGAAATGGAGTCATAGAGTTAGTGGAATACATGGCAAATATTTGAAAGCAAAATGGATGGAATCTGACGTCAAATCTGAGCGTGTGTGTTTTATGTTGCTGCTGTGGTTTTAAATGAAGTTTCCTAATATGCTTTATAGACTTTGGAGTTGTCCCTGATGCAAGGTCTAGCTAAACAAGCACACAATGCCGAGAGATTTTCTGCAAGGTGAAGAACTGTAACACATAAGAAAAAATGGTTTATGTCCTAAAAGTCACCTACAAAGGAAATCCTTCAAGGCAAACCATGAACAGAACATAAAAGTTGCATATTGAGGCAACTATGTTCTCATGGAGCTAGGGTCGAGGCCACTGATGGATGGAAGGAGGGAGAGAGAGTTTTGCTGAAGGGTGAAAGCACAAGAGTGGAAGTGAGAAGATCTGGGCTACATTCCAGCTTGCAGTCTATCTGTATGATCTTGGGGAGGTCAGCTTTCTCTTCTTTCTTCTGCCCCTCTGTAGAATTGGGATAATGCCTCTTACCTACATCACAGGGCTTTTTGAGACTCAGTCCATTACTGCCTGCAAAGTGCTTTGGGATCCTTAAAGAGGAGGAGTTGTAGGAGTGCAGAGCAATCACTGTGGATGACCTTATAATCACAGGGAGGGATCCGTTTGCGAGACTCACAGAGAGCTACTATTGCATTATTCATGACTAGCCACTGCTTCTTTGGCAGGCTAATATTACTCCCCTCCTCCTTGCTCTCCCCCAGCATTCATAACAAGAATTCTGTATTCTTAACTAAACCGCAGAGTGCTTTGTAGTGGTCAGTAATAGGATTCCTTCAAGTCCTCAGTAAAGTCCACATCACAGAAAGTGCAATCAGCCATCCAAGGCAAAGAGTTCCCAAGATCTCCTCTTACAGGGCATTGTAAAAGTTATAAATAGATAACTTTCGCTCCCTTTGTGCCTTCCAGCCCCGTTTCCTTCGCTAGGGTAACATATTTGTCATTAGGACACACAATACGTACTTAGATGTTTCACGTTCCTGCCTGGATCAGATGGACCAGGCAGAATTTGGGGAACAGACAGAAAACGTGAAATATTTTGAAAGTGGTTAAACAAGTGTTAAGAAGAAATTAGCCATGGCAGCTTACTTGGTAGTTTGTTGTGGCTCCCATTTTCTAATACATCATATTCTTTTATTCCCCTAATTACTTTTTTTGTGCATGTGAAAGACAATTCCCAAGGAAATAATACTTCATTGCTTTGAACCATTGCCAACAATATGCACCACAACTGCTGAAAAGCAGAAGAAAGGATCTGGCATATCCATTAGAGCTTTGCAAAGGCACCTTATTTTTTCTTTTCTTTTTAACCTTGGTTTTCCCTTAATACCAGAGTTGATTAAATGACTTTCATTTCTTTTCTCACAACTTCTAATTCTGTTGTCAGGCTGTTAATTTTGGAGGATTTTTAAAAAAATGTTTGGTTGATAATAATTATCTCTCATATGTTTTCTGTCTCATTTGTTAAAAAATAGCAGCAAAAAGGGATCTAAGAGCTCTTTCAGATGTGCACAATTTGAGCGTATAAAAATGTGTTCTCTTTGAAACACACAATCTAAAATTGGTTTGCATTCCCATTGCCCAATTTGTGCGCTAATCTGTTCCCACGGTCTCTTAAAGCTCCCCTCTTCACCCCACCATCCCCAAAGCTCCCCTCCCCTGCCTCTTTCCCCCACCGGCCCTGATCTTCCCAAAGCTCCCCTCCTCACCTCTCCCCGATCACTGTCACTGGTCTGGTGCTTCCCAGCCGGCGGACAAATGGCCGGACGTGCACGCTCAAACTGCGTGCACTAAGGAATCTTCCGACGTTCAACTAGAGCAGTCAAATTTACAGCCGCTCTTGTAAAGGTAGGTTTCCCTTACCTGGCAGTGTGCTGATTTGAAAACCACACTGCCTGGGAATTAATTTATTTATTTATAAAATCATTTACTACCCGCAGCCCGGGGCAGCTTACAACGTTAACACACATAAAATAAAAAAACAAAAAAAATACAATAAAATATTATAAAAAGAAAGGCACAAAACCAAAGCCACCACCTCCCCATCCCCTCATCCCACTCTACACCCCATCTCCCTTGACAAAAACCAGGTGAAACAGTCAGGCTTTACACATATGACGGAAAGAGAAGAGATCCAGGGTCACCCGGGCCTCCACTGGGAGTTCCACAGCCTAGGTGCAACCACCAAGAACACCCTCTCCAGAGTGGCCCCCCAGGCTACATGGGGGACATTGAGAGGGGAACCCCAAATGGACTGCAGAGGCCGCTCCAGGGCGCAGAGAGCAAGGCGGTCCTACAGGTAAGTCAGGCCAAAGCCATATAGGGCTTTATAGGTAAAAACAAATACCTTGAATCAGACCTGGAAGTCTATAGGCAGTCAGTGCAGAGCCTGGAGCACCGGTGTAATGTTCTCACGGCGACCTGTCCCCATAAGGAGATGGGCTGGAGCATTCTGCACTAGCAGTCTCCGGACCGTCACCATAGGTAGCCCCACAGAGTGCATTGTAATAATCCAATCTCGAGGTAATGAAAGCATGGATGATGGTGGCCAGGTCACTATCTGAAACATATGGCCAAAGCCGTTGAACCAGATGTAATTGGTGAAATGCACTCCTCACCCCAGCCCCCACCTAGAGATCCAGTTGGAGCTGCAGATTGAGGAGCATGCCCAGACTACGGACCTGGGATACCAGCGGAGGGCGGACCCCATCAATGATGGGAACCGCCACATTCACTGCCCGTCCCACCACCATCACCTCCGTCTTGTCAGATTCAACTTCAGTCAGCTCACCCTCATCCAACCCCCAACAGCTGCTAGACATTGGGTGAGCACAGAGACTGCTGGGTCTGGGTCAGATGAAAAGAAGAGGTAGAGTTGGGTGTAATCAGCATATTGACGACACCGCACCCCATACCGTCTCACGACCTCACCAAGTGGCTGCATATAGACTTGAACAAGAGCAGGACAGAATAGAACCTTGCGGGACACCACACGTGAGGTCCTGTGGAGATGAAGAACAATCCCCAAGCACCATATGCTGAGTTCTCCCAGCCAGGAATGAGTGGAACCAGTCAAGGATGATCCCGCCCACTCCAGCTCAATCGCGCAAGCAAGTCACCAACATCTCATGGTCAATGGGATCAAAAGCAATCAAGAGATCTAACAAAATTAGCAAAATTAACTACTCTGATCATTTTAATCATTTTATAAATCTGTATGCAGCTGATCCTACACCCCCTGTTACTTTGACCCCCGGGGAAATGTTACCCCCGTGGGACGCTGTTCTTCCCTTGGAAAAAGAAGAAGTAATTGATACCCTAAAGAGGGGAAAGGCAGCTGGGCCTGATGGATTACCAGCCGAGCTGTTTCTAACTAACAAAAAGTGGTGGGCACCTGTACTGGCTGCCCTTTTTACAGGGATAAACCAAACTGGGTCCTTACCAGATGGTTGGGAACAGGCTATAATAGTGCCAATATATAAAAAGGGCTCACCAAAATGCGCAGGGAATTATAGGCCTATTAGCCTTTTAAGTATTGTCAGCAAAATGTATGCTAGATATCGCCTAGGGAAATTGCAGGACTGGTTGGATAAAGAAAAAATCCTCAAGGAAGAACAGAATGGTTTCAGATCAGGGCAGTCCACTACTGACCACTGCTTTGTCCTTAATTATTTAATAAATAAATATGCTAGGGATACGGGGCTGTATGCGGCATTTGTTGACTTCCGGGCCGCATTCTGTGGGCCAAACTCTCTAGAACTTCTATTGATAAAAGGTTGCTTTGGCTAATTCAAGAATTATATTCCAATACTTCCCTCTGAGTCAGGTTAGATCAGGGGGGAATATACATCAGGCAGATTGTGACTGAACGAGGGGTAAAACAGGGTTGCGTGTTTGCCCCAACGCTATTCAACTTCTATTTGAATGATCTGATTGGGGAGGTTACATCGCTCCTTAATCATCCCCCTGGAGTCGGGGGTAAGGATGTTGCTGTTCTCCTTTACGCAGACGATGCCATCTTGCTTGTCAGGTCCCGGGTGGGCCGTAAGAGGCAGTTGGTGGCACTGGGCCAGTTTTGCACACACAACTATCTGGAGGTCAACTATGGCAAAACTAAAATAATAATCTTCTCAAGGAGATGGAAGATACACAAATGGACTCTAAGTGATCAGAACCTAGAGCAAGTTAAGGTTTATAAGTATCTAGGGCTAATTTTCCAGGCTAACGGGGCTTGGGTAAAGCAGGCCAAAGAGGCGGCCAGACAAGCGAGGACTGTTGGAAAATCCATCCTCCAGTACTTCAGGACCAACGGGGGTAATCTAGTTATGCCGGCAATCAGGGTATATAAGGCTAAGTGCCTGACACAATTGTTATTTGGGGCACAGATCTGGGCTTTGGGTAGGTTTTCCCTCCTTGAAAGGATTCAAACCAGATATTTAAGATCTATTCTAGCAATACCGGACTGCGCTCCATGCAGCGCTGTACGATTAGAGTGTGGGATGATCCCGATGGAGGCTTAGATCTGGTGTTTGACCTTGAGCTATTGGCTAAGGTTGGGCTATGGGAGGGTGGCCCCCCCTGGCTGTGTTAGCCTTCTGGGAAGGTACCAGGGACCCCTGGGTATTGCAGACTAAGAACAGACTTGGAAAGTTAGGACTTTCCGCTGACTGTCTAACCTCTCTGGGTTATCTGGGTGCTAGGACCCTTGTTAAGCAAACGATAATTGTCATCAGTATGCAAGAGGAGATAGCAGATGCAAGGGGGAAGAAATCCCTGACAAATACTTGGGAGATTCTACCGCGGGTTTATGTGCCTTGTGCTGCACTCTATTTAGGATTTGATATGAAATTGCAACCCCGGAGATGTTTTACCATGACTAGATTAAATATACTCCCCCCAGGTATCATGGAGGGGCGATGCTTGGGTATCCAGCCCTATATATGTCAGTGTCAATGCACAACTCAGGTGCCTGACACTGTGGACACGTATTAATTCATTGTGAAATCTATAATGACCTCCAAAAATGCTGGTTATTACACCCCTCTAGGGACACCTGGCCAGGGACGGATGAGAGGCTGCTACTATATTTACTGGCAGGGGAGGAGGTTAAAGTCACAACAGCGGTGAGAAATTTTCTGTTCAGGGCTCTTATTAGGAGGAGTCGAGCTGGCACAGAGAACCACCCTTGAGTGGCAACTCTTGACTGTTAAGGGTATTAAGATATATGTTCCCATTGTGGGTTTGTAAAATTTAATGCTGTAGGTGGCTTTGGTTCAATTGTATGTTGTATTGGTCAGTTGTGTTTTATGTTATGGCTGTGGCTAAACACTAATAAACGTATTAATTATTATTATTATTATTATTATTATTATTAAAAACTACTCTGATCTAATTCACAGTGAAGGTCATCGACCGAGGCCACACGTGCAGTCTCCGTGCCATAGCCTGGATGAAAACTGGACTGAAAAGGATCCAGAATGCCAGTGCGGTTTAGATGCCCCTGCAGCTGCTGGGCCACCACCTGCTCGATAACCTTCCCTAAAAAGGGAAGGTTAGACACTGGCCGATAACTGGTGAGGGAATAAACGTCAAGTGATGGTTTTTTGAGCAGAGGCTGCATAGCCACCTCTTTGAGGCACCCTGGCACTCTGCCCTCCCGAAGAGAGGCATTGATCACTCCTTGCCAGCAACGCCTCCACCATCTCCCAGCTGACCTTAACCAGCCAGGATGGGCATGGGTCAAGTTCACAAAAGGTGGTCCTAAAAGCCCCAAGAACATCCCCCACCCCAGTGGATGACACCAACTGAAATTGATCCCACGAAACCGGACAAGGTGGGGCTTCCACAACCTCTGGTTCACCCACTGCAATAAGTGTGATGTTGAAGTTGTGGTGAATCCGAGTGATTTTCTCTGCCAAATAATCACCAAACATGTCACAGTAGGCATCAGATACCTTGGATTCCAGGCGAACGGAGGGAGGACCGATCAACCCCCTCATCGCCTGGAAAAGCTCCACTGGACGTGATTTTGCAGAGGTTATACGGGCAGCAAAAAACTCTTTTCTTGCTGCCCTTTCAACTACAGCATAGGAACATAAACTAGCTCTATGCTGCAATCCATCAGCTTCAGCATGCAAATGGCACCACCGTCGCTCCAACCACCCCCCTTTCTGCTACAGCAACCTCAGGCCCTCCCGTAAACCACGGAGGCCTGAGGAGCCATCACCGAGGGAGCAGACACCTTGGAGTCGTCCGGTCGATGACCTCCAACAGTCAGGTATTCCATAAAGCTACGAGGTCAATGAGTGGGTGGTCATCAAGATCAGCGGGTAACTCCCCAAGAGCTTTCCAGAACCATTTGGGTTCTATTAGTCTCCGGGGGCGAACCATCTGAATAGGTTCTACACCACACCACCCCCGGGGGCAGACGCACCAGGAGACATGCTCGCAGGAGGTAATGATCCATCCATGACAAGGGTTCTACTGACATCAACAAATCCCCCGCTTCAAGGCCAGTGCAAAAATCGGATCCAGGGTACACCCCCTGTCATGTGTTGGGCCGTTGACAATTTGGAACAGGCCCATGATTGCATAGAGGCCATGAACTCATGCTCTGCACCACCAGAGACTGGCGTCAGCAAGCATATATGTTAAAGTGACAGTTCCCCAAGAGTACACAGAGGGCTTCAGACGAGCATGAAATATGCACATTAAACAAAACAGTGCATATTTCATGCACGTCTGAAAGGACTCTAAATCACAGGTGGGGAACCTTTTCATTTCTGCAAGCCACTATGAACATTAGTTCAAGCTCTACTGGCCAGATAGGACTTGGTGGCAGGGATGCTTAATGAGAGTGCTCAGGATAGGGATGTGAGGGGAGGGTACTGATAATGGATCTTGCTATGGCTCTATCCCCTCTCCTTGAATGCATGTCCTCATCTCTACTCCCTTCCCCTGACCTAAGTCTTTCAGTGAACATAGGAACTGGATCCATGGGTCAAAACCAGGAACTGGAAAAGAGTCAAATGAAAACAAGCCATATTCACTGGGGCCAAGAAGATTAATCAGACTGATCAGGCCATGCGTGTCAGCCCTGTGCAATGCCAAGGCCTCATGATGGACTGGTGGTGAAGGAGCAATGCCCCCACAGAAGGAAAATGTATTATGTCACCTTACCTTCAACAATGATGACTGACCAACATCCCTATGACCCTTTTTACACGGGCCATGGCTGCTTGGGGGTGTACGCGCATGGGTGCCAGTGCACACGGGCGCACACCCACCCACCTACCCTCCACATTCCCACACATGGAGCAACCTCCATTTTCCCCGGTTGCTCCATGCGTAGGAATGCATGTTATGCGGGAGCACACATGCACCCCCACTCACCAGCTGTGGGATTTACACGAGACAGTACCACGCATGCCCACGCAGATCCTCTGCATGGGCAGGAGTGGCACCATCTTGCGTTAAAAGGGCCTATGTTAGGAGGAGGGTGCCCACATACCTTCATGTCACAAAGGGCCCCATCTTCCCTGGATCCAGCAGTGCCAAGAGCACACACAGCCTGTTGTTTGTGCATGCAAAGTATTTCATTTCCATGAATATATATTTTTCCCTTTCCCTTCTGGGGAAAGGGATATAACAAAAGATACAGGGCTCATTTCGAAATCCCTGCAAGTTGGATCCTTCCAAAATTCCAACAAGATTACACAGCAATCTCATCTGGTAAATATTACATTCTGTTCTTGTCTTTGCTGAAGTTTTTACACAACTTGACAGCTTGTGGTATTGTGCCCACATTTCAAAGTGAAGGTTTGCAACCATCTGGCAGAGGTTCAACATTCCATTCGACATGGACCACAGTGTCTCCAACATACAGTGTGTGCTTCCACCAAGTGAGGTGGAAAATAAGCGTTTTCCTAGAGAAGTATGGAGCCCTATGCAAGCTATCCTGCTTTCATAATTCATCTAGACCAGCTTTGGCCTCAGTGACATTAACAGTCCCCTCACTGCTGTATGGATGGGGCTCTATGATTGTACTCTGTGAAAACTGCCAATTAAGTCACGTAGGTGCAGTCCACAGCGAAAGGGCTGAGATCACCCATATCCTGACCTTTGTTTCTTTTTGTTTTTCCTGATTTGAAATTATTTATGTAGCTTGGGATTTTTCCTCTTCCTTCCCACATTTTAGTTACTGAGAAACTCCCTCCATGCCCACACTTAGTCATACAATTAAAAGATTTGTGCACATCCCAGAGAAATTCAATGTAGTGCAATAAAATTTATGCAGCAGTACAAGGTACAAGCTTAAGAGTGTTTTCAGATGGCACTGAATACCCTGTGGGCATCTGCAGCAGTACTATGTGGTTGCCACAGTGCTACATCATAGTGACAACTTCTGTAATGTCGGAATGGATACACCATGGATCTATCCACTGTGCTTCTATTGCATGGCACCTCAAGATTACCACATGGTAGATCTGTTCAGATGGCATGGAAATTTGCTAGCATGTAGTAATCCTGTAGCAACCCTGAGATGTAGCTAAAGGGGCTGTCCATGGTTGTATATGGTGATTAAAGCAAAGGGGAATAGGGGGAATTAGTATCCTTGCTTTTTATTATTTATTTATTTTTTTAAATTGCGGCCTCGCCCCTCCTGCCAGAGACAGCTCGGGGCGGCTTCCAATTACTAAAAACATCAGAATTAAAACAACACATAAAAGGAGGGAAAATAACTCAGCCCACCCCACCATACCCAACCCCCCTCCGCCTGCCATTACCCATCTCCCCTGCCAAATGCCTGGAGGAACAGCCAGGTGTTACAACTTCTCCGAAAGGAGGGGAGATCTGGGGCCAACCGGGCCCCTACTGGAAGGGAGTTCCACAGCTGAGGTGCGGTCACCGAGAATGCCTTCTCCTGCGTGGCCCCCTGAAAGACTCGGGGACTTCGAGCAGGGCACCCCCAGATGACCGCAGTGGCCGATCCAGGACCTGAGGAGTGAGGTAATCTCACAGATAGGTAGGGTCCAGGCCATTTAGGGCTTTATAGGCCAAGACCAACACCTTGAATTGAGCCCAAAAAAGTACTGGCAGCCAGTGCAGAGAACGGAGCGCTGATGTAGTATGCTCCCAGCGGCCCAGTCCCACTAAGAGACGGGCTGCCACATTCTGCACCAGCTGCAATTTCCGAGTCGTCACCATGGGTAGCCCAACGCAGAGTGCGTTACAATAGTCTAATCTGGACGTGATGAAAGCATGGATGACAGTGGCCATTATGGTAGCCATTAGGTGGGATACATAGGAATGCATATGCACACTAGCAAGTAGGCTGCTTAACTGCATAGTAAAACAGCTCATCAAGACACAAATGTGTTATTTCTGGGATACTCAGTCAAACTTCTCAAAACCAATCCTTCAGAATAGTAAAGAATCATCCCATTGCTTTTATTTTCATCACTTAGTAAATTGATCATGCCATCATTACAGATTGTTTCAAACAAAAATGTATTATTTTATGTACTACATATGCTGTAACTCCTGTTTACCTTGTACATGGACACCTGCTCACAAATTTTCGTTTGTCTGGAGGACTGACTACCCTTCTGTCCCCTACCTAACTTGCATCCATGTAAATCTCTACAGAGCCAGGCCCAGAGTATGACCTGGGGTAAGCTTACACATAGTATGGCACATGGATAAGGATGCTTAAGGGGTAATGCCTGTTGTTGCTTAGTCAATTAGGCCTAGCTAATGTCTCTCACCTGGAGTAGGGGAGAAGGCTGTGAGGAAGGACTAGAAGTTGAGCAGAACACTCAGTGAGAAAAGGATTAACATAGAAGTGCAGAACAACAAAAGCACTTAGCGGAAAGTAGTCCTGGCGAGTGGAGGACCACAGAGCCAGACCGATGCTTGCCTTTGTACAAAGGAGTGAGAGGATTGTGGATTCTGACATGATCTACTTGGGTCAGACATTTGGCCTGACTGAATGGGACCCAACTTGACACCAGGAGTTGACTGATGTAGTTGGTTTTTTTGAGCCCAGGCACAATGTGTCTGCCCCCCACCCCATGGAATGCTGTAAAATCTCAGCGCTTGATAAGGGGCGGGCTATGTTGGAAAAGGGACCATGCTAAGGCATGTCTTCTGCCCCTTCCTAATTTGACCACGACCTTCCATGGCATGCCATGATGTCACAACGCTCTATAAGGGGCAGGGTGGTGTCAGGAAAGGGAGAGGGCTGAGGCGTTCCCCCACCCCCCATTCCTTTGCAACGTGACCATGCCCTCTACAGAACACCATGACATCATGGTGCTTTGTAAGGAACAGCCCCCCCCCCCAACCCCTGCAGCTAAAGTGCCTGGCCGAGTCCCAAGAGCTTGGACGGAGAATGCACTTGAAGCCACCAGGTCCAACAAGACCAGTTGGGTACTGTTGGTTTCAGATCAGGTTGCAAGCCTCTATCTGCCTCACAACTGTCCTATTTAGGAGGGACAGTCCCTCTTTGGGTGCTGAATCCCATTGTCCTTCTTTTGAAAATCCCTCTTTCAAGAGAGAGAAACAAAAAGGCCGGTATTCAAGTCTCAGGGCTCTCTTTCCTGGTTCCCTCCCAGGAAAAAACACTTAAGAGGACAATGACGAGATAACAGAATGACAGAAAAGTAAGTGGGATGTTAAATGGGAGCGTTTCTGTTCTTTATGCAGTTGCATGGGAGGTGTGTATGCACTGTGCACACACATGTAAGTGAATATGGGGTGGGGCTTATTTGCTGAGGGGGGGCACTTAGTGGATGGGGAGGGACTTGTCCCTCTTTGGATATTGAAAATGCTGGGAGGTATTCCTTTAGAACATCAGGGCATTGAGCATTTCATATTCATAAATGCATTTTTCATAAAGAAAAACATGGAGCTATGTTTTGGGGCCAGATCCTCAAAAGACTCAAAGTCAGAGCAGCCAGAATAGGCTGTAGTATAACATCCTTTCACCTCGAAATCCCCGGAGATGAATGTCGGCTTTAACCACCATTGTGTGGCTGACATAGAAACATCAGTGTATTGCAGGTAATGTTCAAGAATACGAAACAGGAATACTAGCCAGACGTTTGGCGTTCCCTTCCCTTCTATGAGTGTGCATTTCATTTCTGTTTCCCTACTAACTAAAATGAAATTTCCGAATTTCGTTTTAGTTGTCAGGCAAACAGAAACAAAATTTAATGCAAACAGAATTCTGTTTGCTAATTTTGTTTTCATTTTGCCTCTCACGCTGGCTGACATGTGCCCAAGAGAAAAGTGGACTGTGGGACTCCTTGTCACTTTGAAAGGCCACGTGCCCGTCTCCAGCATCTCACAGCTGTGAGGCACTGGAGAGGGGGAAGTGGCACCCATCCTTTCGAAGTGACAGGGAGCTGGCCTGGCGGCAGCGGCCACCCCAACTCCCTGTCACTTTGAAAGGTCCTTTCCCTCTCTCCAGTACCTCACAGCTGTGGAACACTGAAGAGGGAAAAGTGGCCTTTCAAAGTAAAACAAAAACAAAAACAAAATTAAAGCAAAATGAAAGTACATAATTTTTTTTCCACAGGGAAACTAAACTAAAACAAAAACAAAATTGTGTCCTAGTGCACACCCCTAAGCCCTTCCACTAACATGCTGTGTGAGATTCAGTGAAACACTTAAGCTTTCCAGGCCTGAGGCTTAATTAATATTTATGAAAGAATTGAAGTGAATTTCCATGGCAAATATTGTATTCAATAATTTTGCCCACTTTGAGTTGGGTCTGACAAAGCAGATATAAAACTTTATTTGGCTCCCCTTTCATTTGTGGAAACAAATATCCATTTTAGGTTCTTCAGCTTGGTTATTTCTATCACTTTGGTATTTCAGTTGCTTCAGTTTGCCTTGCAATTTGGTTGCTTTGGTATTTTGGTCATTTCGTTTCCACACTAGTGACTTTCACAGCAGTTTGGTGTCTAATAGCTCCCGGAAAACCGCCGCTGTTGCTGCTGCCACCGAAAGAAGCTGGGCCAGGTGTTCCATCAGAGGCTTGGCCCCTCCAGGACTTTGTGCTGCCAGCCTCAGGTGTCAATAAGCCCCCCTCTCCATTGTGGAGGAGTGGGGGCAGGGCCAGGGTGCACGTCCAGGACTACCACGTCGGGCGTGGCCAAAAGCAGCCTGACACCCAGCTACTGGGGAACTGCCGCCACCAGCATTGTATGTACTGCCGCTGTCCCGGCTGGTGCTGTTGCCACTGCTGCTGGAAGAAGTCAGGTCAGGTGTTTCAGTCAGGGTCCTCCAGGACTTTGTGCTGCTGGCCCCAGGTGTCATTAAGCCCCCCATCCCCTGTGGATGGGTGGGGTCAGGGTGCACAGTCAGGACTTCAGGGTTGGGCCCGGCCAAAAGCAGCCTGCTGCCCAGCCGGGCCGCAGGTGGTGCACCTAAGGGCCATGCTAAAGGGCCCTTAGGCATGGCCCTTTGGGGAACCGGGAGGGTCATGTGTGTGTGTTTCTTTCTTTTGGTTGGGGTGGCAGTGCTATTAGTGGTGGGGGTTGGTCATGGTTTGTTTTTAGCGTGGGGGGGTTTAGAGGTGCTGTTCTCCCAGTGAGGGGGGGCAGTGGGACTGGGTTAGGGAGGAGAGGGTTGGCCCCCTTGGTGTGAGGGAGGAGTATAACTCCTTTGAGAGGGAGGGTTATCCTCCTATGAGAGGGGAGGATGGGGGGGTACCCCTCGGGGGGCTGGCGGGCCAGCCTCTGGGGAGTGCCAGGGGATGGACCGGGGAGGGGGGGGAATCAACAACCATTGGGATCATGATGGGCTTGGGGAATTATGGTCCCACCAGAAGGCATGTTAGATCTGTGAGATAGGACAGATACCTGTCCCACTCAATAGCCCCCGGACATATGGTGTGGTGATCATTAAAAAAGAAGGCCCCTGGCCTTGGCTTGATGCTGGTGACTGCAACATCAGTTGCTAATAAGTCCACTACAGTCCAGGAGCTGATCCTGGATCAGGCAGCAGACTTTGCATGTATTACAGAAATCTGGCTGGACACTGAGTCGGGGCCTATATATGGCTGATCTTGTTCCAGCTGGGTACTCCGTCCAGCATCAGCCATGGTTGAAGGGACCGTGGGGGATGGATGTGTGTGTGTAGCCATCATTTTTAAGCAGACATGGTCTGTGAGGAGATTTCCTGTGCAATCTATCATAGGAATTCAAGGCCTCCATCTGGTGATGGATTTGGCTGGAGACAGAGTAGGGTTGTTGCTGATATACCGTGCACCTACCTGTACAGCAGCTTCCCTGCCTGCTCTGACTGAACTGGTGTCAAAAGGTGGTCTTGAGGTCCCCCAGGATGGTGGTCCTGGGGGATTTCAACATCCATGCCGACGTCAGTCTTGGAGGGGTGGAGAGTGATTTCATTAAGTCGCCATGGCAATCATTGATCTGTCTCAGATAGTTGTTGGCCACACATATGTTGGAGGACATACCCTGGGCATGATATTTTGCACTGGCCTTGAGGCGGGGGATCCATTAGTGGGGAAGATTTCAGCAGTGCCCTTGTCATGGACTGATCATTATCTCCTTCAGGTTGGTATCCTGGCACACGCCAGTCCCCAGAGGGGTGCAGAGCCAGTTCACTCAATGAGTAATGGCTCCCAGACATCCGCTCCTGAACCACTGACAATGCAGGTCCCCATGGTACATGGAGGAGCTGCAGTGGATGAAGTGAGAAGGGTGGCGGTTAGAGTGACGGTGGCGGCATTCTTGTACTGAAGCTGACCGATTGTGACATGGAGTCTGGTTACATACCTATGCTATGGCAGTGCAGGCAGCAAAGAAGGCTTTCTTTGCTGCCCTCATTGCATCCTCTAAGTTTCATCCAGCTGAGCTTTTCCGGGTGGTGAGAGGGCTGCTCAGTCCAGCCTCCCTCTGCCTGGATCCAAAGATATCTAATGCTCACTGTGACTTATTTGTAGACTTTTTTGCGGATACAAATCACTCATATCCACCACAGCTTTGACATTGCACTTTTAACAGTGGGTAAACCAGAGGCAGTTGAAGCCCCATCTTATCCTGTTTTATGGGATCAATTTCAGTGTGTGTCACCCTCTGATGCGGAGGATGTTCTTGGGGCTGTTTGAGCCACTTATTGTGAATTGGACCCATGCCCATCCTGGCTGGTCAACGCCAGCTGGGAGACATTGGGGCCATTTCTGGCCGGGATAGTCAATGCCTCCCTTAGGGAGGGCAGGGTACCAGACTGCCTCAAGGAGGCAATGGTGCGGCCCTGGCTCAAAAAAACATCATTGGACATTGATGTCCTGGACAGCTATTGGCCAGAATCTAACCTTTCTGTTTTACAGAAGGTTATTGAGTGGGTGGTGGCTTGTCAGCTTCAGGTGCATCTGGATTGAATCAGTTTCTTGGATCCCTCGCAGTCGGGCTTTCGACTGGGTTATGGCACTGAGATTGCTTGTGGCCTTGGTTGATGACCTCTCCCGAGAGTTGGACCAGGGTCGTTTGACCCTGTTGATCCTATTAGATCTTTCAGCTGCATTTGATACGTTTGACCATGAGTTGTTGGTGACTCGGTTGTGGGACCGAGCCAGAGTGGGTGGGACTGTTCTTGAATGGTTCCGCTCCTTCCTGGCTGGGAGAACTCAGTGTGTGGTGCTGGGTGATTGTTCATCTTCTCTCCCGGGCCTCACATATAGAGTCACACAAGGTTCCATCTTATCCCCTTTCCTGTTCAACGTTTATATGCAGCCTTTGGGGGAGGTCGTCAGAAGGTTTGGTTTAAGGAGTCATCAATATGTTGACGACACCCAATTGTATCTCTCTTTTTCATCAGACCCAGGCCCGGCAGTCTCAGTGCTTAGCCGGGTGTCTGTAAGCTGTGGGGACTGGATGAGCCGCCTGAAGTTGAATCCCAACAAGACGGAGGTGGTCATGGGAAAAGCCGGGGGAATGATGGCCCCCATCATTGTTGGGATCCATCCCCCCCCCGATATCTCAGGTCCATAGTCTGGGGTTGCTCCTAGAACCGCAGCTTCACCTGATGCCCAGGTGGCAGCTGTGGCCACCAATTTTGCCAATTACATCTGGTACGACAGCTTAAGCCGTATGTCTCAGTCTCGGACCGTGCCACAATCATCCATGCTTTTATTACCTCGAGACTGGACTACTGTAACACTCTCTACGTAGGGATACCCTTGGTGACGGTCTGGAGACTGCAGCTGGTGCAGAATGTGGCAGCTCATCTCCTTAGGGTGATGAGTCATCATGAGCACATTACTCCAGTGCTCTGTTCTCTGCACTGGCTGATGATAGTCTTCCGGGCACAATTCAAGGTGTTGGTTTTGACCTTTAAAGCCCTGAATGGTCTGGGCCAGGATCGCCTCATCCTCCAGGTCCTGGATCAGCCTCTGCGGTCGGCTGGATGTGCCCTCCTTGAGGTCCCCCGGGTTTCCTGGGTGTCAACCATGAGGGGGGCATTTTTGGTGGCCGCTCTGCAGCTGTGGAACTCTCTCCTGCTGGACATCTGTCTGGCCTCAGACCTCCTTGTCACAGAGGAACATAGGGTCACACATGTGTGATACTGGCCTAATGTAGACTACAAGCCTAGTAAATATGTAAAGCAAAACATACAACATGTATGTAATGTTACAATTGAGAACTGTAAAACCCAAATCAGAACTGTGACACGTGACCAAGCTCCAGGAAATGCAAAGAGATAAAAAGAATGTGTACTTGGGAACTATGGCCAGACAGACCTGTGGAGATGCAAATCAACTTTCATGTTTGCCTGGGTTGCCTACGTGACAGGCCTCACATTTCTCCAAGGTGGGAACGAGAAACAAAGAAACCATGAAAGGTACTTAAAGAGGCCATTAGCCACCTTCAGGCTCTCTCTCGCTTAGCCATCTGGAGCAGTTGCATCTGCATCCTAAAAGCTGTCAGCAAGTGAGGCTGGAAACCATGAACTTTGCTTTCTAGCAACCCTAAGACTGAAGACCCAGTCGCTTACATCAAGGACTGAGAAGAACTTATGAACCTTTGTACAGTAAGATGCTTATTTAGGAATTCAACCAGTATAGATCTGGAATGCGTTCAGGAACACTGAAAACCTTTGATTTCTAGTAACCACTCAGTATCAATAATCTTGCTTATGTGATCAATAAACTTACTTCTTATCTTTATGAAGAAGTGTCTGTGTCTAACATTGGAACACAAGTGAGCAACAAGAGTTCTCAAGCTCTTCTGAACCCAGAGAGTAAAGAGTCTGTAAACGGGAAGGATCAGGCCCTTGAGTGACAAAGGGGTTGCCCTTGCGGGAGGCTTGAATCAGCCAGAGAGAGAAAACTGGTTCAAGTGGGCTATACGCGAGGGAAACTGAGTCACTCAAACCCGGTAAAGTGGAGGTGTGGACCTCCAACCCGTGACACTTCTCTCTTTCTGTAGACAGTATAAGACCTGCCTGTTCCGCCGGGCCTTTGCAGAGGGAAATGGGTGAGTTGGGTTAGGGTGGGAGTTCTTTTTGCATATTTTAATGTTGGACTGATGTGTTAGTTTTGATGTTTTCAAATTTTATTTGTTTTTATAATGTTAGCCACCCCGAGATGCATAAGCAGGATGGGGCAGCATAAAAATGCAATAAAATAACTAAAAAAAAACCAAATAATAAATAAATATTGCCGAAACAAAGTGTTTACAAATGTGATGCAGTCTGGGCCCGGCAGCTGCCCAGCTCGACCAGAGCAGATGGAAGCCCCATCCTGACCCAGCATCGGTGGTCGCCATGGCAGCCTGTTATTGACCTATCATGGTGCTGGCTGTACCGTGCGATGGTCATGCGGCACTTTCCGCCCATCCTCCCAAGCCGGGGCAGGCCACAGGAATGTCTGTTCCCGCCATTGGAGCTGCCCTGCTGGGAGGTAGCCAGTGGCAGCCTTCGACTGAGGGCACCTGGGGCAGTGCCCTACCCCTGTTCTCCTCTCCATCCCTCCCCCTGGTGCTGCACTGACAGAACGCTCACTGACTGAGTGCTCTGTCTCTGCCGGGCGGCTGAAATTGACATCGGAGCACCACGCTGCTCTGACTGCTGCAGGGGTGAGTAAATGGGGTGGGGTGGGGGGTTATTTGAAGCTTGATGTGCATGTAGACTGTGTTTTCTTCCATCCAATATTAACCCTGGAAACTCCTTGCTGCTGGGTTATGCCAGTGTTAGGGGTGTTTCCCTGTGTTTTGGGTTTATAAATTATTAATTTTAAGCTTGATGTGCATGTAGACTGTGTTTTCTTCCATCCGATGTTAACCCTGGGAACTCCTTGCTGCTGGGTTATGCCAGTGTTATGCCAGTGTTTTGGGTGTTTCACTGTGTTTTGGGTTTACAAATTATTTATTTTAAGCTTGATGTGCATGTAGACTCTGTTTTCCTCCATCCGATGTTAACGCTGGGAACTCCTTGCTGTTGGGTTATGCCATGCCACTGGCCTACCATCTCCCTGGCTCTGCCTACCGTCCCCCTGGCTCCGCCCCTAGGCCCACCGGCCTTAGTGCCCCAGTGCCCCTCCAACATCAAAACCCACCAGCCGCCCCTGGGGGTAGCCCTCCCCATTCCCACGCGGGATGATGGAGGGCTGTCACATATGTTAGTACCCAAAGTGACCGAAATACAAACTTGACTGAAATACTGATATGTAAATACTGTATCCACGACAAATAATTATTTGGATATTCAGTGGGCTCTCTGGAAATGCAAATAATATTCACAAATATAAAAATGCCTGCTTGTTTCAGCTCTAACTTTATAAAACACTTTGGATGAAGCTTACTATTACAAAGTGGGAAAGTCTGTGTAAATATTATACAGGTATTGGTGAGGGAATGTGTCAAACACACCATACAAACAGCAATATTTGAGTCATTTTAGCATTTCAGCGTGGCTTGCCAATGTCTCAGGGCTGCAGCTGTTACAGATCTTGTTATGGCATTAGGCTGACTCAGAGTGATTCCCTTCCAAAGGATTCTGGCACTGAGCACAACCTTTCTAATACCTCAAGTCAAAAAACCATCGTTAATGGTGTTGATGACAAGGAGGTATCCAAGATGGGTGAGCCAAACTCTGATGTGGAGCGTGAGACTGGGATAATAAGGGGAAGAGGGGAGCCATGAACCCCCTTTGTCACTGAACTGGCAATACATCTTTTCCACCGCAGAAACATACCATTGTTTAGAACAACTGGTAACAATTTGGCCATATACAAATGTTACCCACGTGCTGTATTTTGAATTGTTCCCAGACGGTGTTTGTGTTTTCTGATGGGAACAATCACAACAGTTATACACACTGAGCAACTTTGGGCACAGCAAGATAACACTTGAGAACAGGTTAGAGCTGGATGAAATGTTTGGAACAAAACCTTTTCTTTCAATTAACAAAAATAACCTTTTTCTGAAGCTGAAGAGATTCATGATCCCCATCGCCCCTGCCCCCGATCAGACAATTTTTTTGTTTTTTCTAAAGAATATTCAGCCCCTACCCCTCTTTTTTTTGGTCAGTGGCCAAAAACTTTTTGTTAGCAACTGCTAGTAATAAAAAAATGTTTAATTAAAGAATCCTTGCTGAAAACTTGCCTCTTCTGTCAGGTGTTCCCTAACTCCTCACCCACTGTCATGGAGGGGAACAGGGTATCAGGGGAACGAGGATGGGGATGGCCCTTCCCACCGAGATAGAGACAGGGAGGAAACCCAGAGGGGAGAGAAACTTACGAGATAGAAGACCTCTCAGTATGTCTTGTAGACCCACAGTCTACTCTCCCCATGCAGCCAGGGAACCCAGCATCAGAGACGATCTAATTAATCATTGAGGTCAGATGGAAGAAGGTAGATCCTGCACCAAAAGGGAAAGGGAGAACTGTGCGTCTGAGGCTACAGGAGAACAGAGAGTATGGAAGTTGCCTGGATGCACTACCCCTAGTACATAACAAGAGGGGTTCAAGCACAGAGCTAAGAGGGGAGCAGGAAACCGGTAGACCACAGGGACACAGAACACACAATATGCAACAAGAAGGGATTCCGCACAAGGCTACGAAGGGAACCGGGAGTAGGGGAACCGGGAGCGAACTAGGACACTCCAGACACCATACACAGCACAAGGATTATGCACAGAAACTAGGGGGTAGTGGGGGGAAGAGGGAATGAACTAGGACACACAAGACACCATGCACAATACAAGGATCACACACAGAGACCAAGGAGGGAGTAGGGCAAATGGGAGCGAACCAGGACACTCAAGGTGCCAATATACAGCACAGGGATCATGCGCAGGAACTAAGGGAGGAGTAGGGTAAGCGGGAGTAAACCAGGACATTCAAGACACCACACACAACACAGGAATCATGCACAGGAACTAAGGAGGGATTCGGGGAAGAGGGAACAAACTAGGACACACAAGACACCATGCACAATACAAGGATCACACACAGAGACCAAGGAGGGAGTAGGGGAAGCAGGAACGAACCAAGACACTCAAGGCACCATACACAGCACAGGGATCATGCACAGGAACTAAGGGAAGAGTAGGGGAAGAGGGAATGAGCTAGGACAGGCAAGACACCATACACAACACAAGGATCATGCACAGGAACTAAGGGAGGAGATGGGGAAGAGGGAATGAGCTAGGACAGGCAAGACACCATACACAACACAAGGATGATGCACAGGAACTAAGGGAGGAGTAGGGGAAGAGGGAATGAGCTAGGACAGGCAAGACACCATACACAACACAAGGATCACACACAGGGATTTAAGGAGGGAGTGGGGGGGGGAGGAGCGAACTAGGACACACAAGATACTGTACACAGCAAGGGAATCACTGCAACTGCTGCAGAGATTGAATTACACTGTACCATACACTAGGGGTGGGAAAACCGGATCTTCCGGTATCCGATAATGCCGGTACTGGGCGTACCAGCATTATCGGATTCAACCCGGTAATCCGGTCTGTTTACCGGATTCCCGGTACCGGATTTTTGTTACATTGCTGCCATTCAAATGAATGGCCTCAATGTAAAAAAAACCCACAAAAAAACCGCGTTTCCCTCCCCCTCCAGGTCTACGCGGGTGGAAGGGGGGACAACCCCCACCCTCCCTGCCCAGCCTGGATTTAAACAAAAAAATTCCCCTAAGTGTCCCCTGCTGCGGCTCCGGGCCGCCGCCGGCAACCCAGAGCCAGTCCACCAGCACCAGCGGCCGTCTCTGCAGCCGCCGGTAAGTATTAAATACGTGTACTGTATGATCCCTGGGGTGGGGGTGGGGTTTAACACCCCCCCACCCACCCCAGGGATCACCCTACTTCCAAGTTCCCACCCAGGGATCATACCTTCATTGAGCTCCGGCGGTCCGG
>QEPC01006817.1:4730163-4770404 GCA_003113815.1 Sphenodon punctatus
TCTGAAGCCGGCAGCCACAGCCGGCGCTGAAGCCGCCGGATCACCAGAGCTCAAAGAAGGTATGATCCCTGGGTGGGAACTTGGAAGTAGGGTGATCCCTGGGGTGGGGTGGGGTGTTAAACCCCCACCCCACCCCAGGGATCATACAGTACACGTACTTAATACTTACCGGCTGCTGCTGGGATGGCCGCTGGTGCTGGTGGGCTGGCTCTGGGTTGCCGGCGGTGGCCCGGAGCCGCAGCAGGGGACACTTAGGGGAATTTTTTTGTTTAAATCCAGGCTGGGCAGGGTGGGTGGGGGGTGTCCCCCCTTCCACCCACGCAGCCTGGGAGGGGGAGGGGGGAGGAATTTTTTTATTCCATTGATTTCAATGGGGACAGTGCCCCATTGAAATCAATGGAATAAATCTGGTACCGGTAAACCGGATTTAATCCGGGAATCAGTTTTTTTTTGGAAACCGGAATCCGGGAGCCGGTAATTGCGCTGGGGTCCCACCTCTACCATATACACAGGACAGGTTCCTAAGTGGGGAAGAGGCGTTGCACCACCAGCTTCCTGAGGCCACACCAGAGTTTAAATATCATTTGTGGTCAATCAGGAAGCTGGAAGGCCAGACTGGGGGAACAAGCCCCAGCTGGGGGAAGGCGTGGCAATGCAAGGGACAAGAGACAGAGACAACATAGAAAGGAGGAATACAGAGGGGAAGGTCCACCAGGTGGCGCAGGCCCCAAAGGCGCTGCTCCCACATCCCAAAGGTATGGGTTCGTGCCTGGGATCTATACTGAGTCAGACCAATGGTCCATCAAGCCCAGCATCCTGTCCTCCCAACAGTGGCCAATCTCGATCGCATGGGAGAACCAACAGTCACAATGGGCAACCCATTCCCCGTTGTTCACTCCCAGCTCCTGACAGTAAGAAGTTCATCCCGTAAGCTACTTGGTTAATAGCCATTAATTGACCACCTCTCTAAGAATGTATCCAGTCCCTTTTTAAATTCAGCTATACTACTGGCCTTGACAACATCTTCTGGCAACAAATTCCATAAGTTAATTATGCATTGAGTGAAAAGTACTTCCTTTTATTTGTTTTAAGTCTGCCAGCAGTTAGTTTCATGGAGTTTTCCCTAGTTCTAGTACCATTTGAGAGGATAAATAACTTGGGGTGTGCGAACATGGAGCAGTTTGGTGTTCGGCCTGTTCGGGGTTCAGCCGAACCCGAAACCGTTTGGTTCGGTCCATCTGGACCAAACTCATTCGGGGGGGAGCTGAACCCGTTCGGGCGGGGGGGAACCTGATTTTCCCTCCCCCCTCCAGGCTGTGCAGGTTTTCTCTCCCCCCCCGACCCAGCCTGGGATTATTTTTTTTAACAACCCCCACCCCGGATCGCCCGTGGCCCTACCTGGTGGTGCCCGTGGTGGTGCTCTGGAGCACTTCAGGCCGCTACTAGACCTTCCGGGTCAAACCAGAAGGCCTAGTAGTGGCCTGAAGCACTCTGGAGCGCCACCCCCGCTAGACCAGTGGCCGCTATTGCGACCACCACCAGACCCACAGCAGGAGCCCGACCTACCTGGTGGTGCCAGGGCACCGGCCTTTGGTCTGGCGGCAGCAGCGGGGCTGGGTCCGGCAGCAGCAGTGGAGCGCTTCAGGCCTGTACTAGGCCTTCCGGGTCACCTGACCCGAAAGGCCTGGTAGAGGCCTGAAGCGTTCCGCAGTGCTGCCGGAACCACCACTGCCGCAGGACCCGGGGCTGAAGCCCCGGCGCCACTAGATAGGGGGGTCCCTGGGGTGGGTTTTTTCTTGTAAAACAAAAAAAAAATTAGTAGGCTGCATGGGGGGTGTGAGCTCCAGCACCCCTTCCACCCACACAGCCTGGAGGGAGGGGAAACCAGGTTCCCCCCCTACCCCCCACCCGAACGGGTTTGGAAATACAGGTTACTTACCAGTAACTCTGTTCTTTGAGATAGCTCCGCGTATTCTCACTCTTGGGATCCTCTTCCTGCTTTGCAGGCACCAGAAACCTCACTGCCAGCAGTCTCCAAGCAGAAGAAAGCCTGAAAAAGACTAGAACACGATGAGGGCTCCTCCCCCCTCCCCCTCCCCTCCTGTGAAAGCGCGGGCTCCAGATCATGCAAGAACGGGAGTCTATAAAGGGGGAGGAGTCCTCACCGTCTCAGTTCCTTCCAACCCCATCCCGGGAGACCTGATAAGCAGGAACTCTGAGACTGAGGGGAAGGTGGGCAGATTGTAAGAATACGCGGAGCTCTCTCAAAGAACAGAGTTACTGGTAAGTAACCTGTATTTCTTCTTCGAAGATCTCCACGATTCTCACTCTTGGGAGAATGAGTAGCAGTTCAACGCACCTACCTCCAGGAGGAGGGAGTCGAGGAGGTTAAGCGAACAAGGAGTGTAGAACTGCTTTTCCCACTCTGGTATCTGATCTAGCCGCTAGGTCCAGCAAGTAGTGTTTTGTAAAGGTGTGGACTGAGGACCAGGTAGCAGTCTTGCAGATGTCCAGAATCGGTACCCCTCCTAGGTTAGCGAGCGAGGACGCCACAGCTCTCGTAGAATGTGCTCCTAGTTGAGGTGGGGGAGACATCCCAGCCTGGTCATAGCACCACTGGATGCAAAGGAGTATCCATTTAGAAACTCTTTGAGAGGTGATCTTCACACCAATTCTCTGCCCACCATAGGAAATGAACAGGGAGTCAGAGGCCCTGACTGATTTCATTCTGTCTATATAGAAAGACAGGGCTCGTTTCACGTCCAGGGAGTGTAGAGCCTGCTCTGCTCTAGATGCATGAGGCCTCGGGAAGAATACTGGGAGGGAAATAGTCTGATTGAGGTGGAAGGGAGAGACTATCTTGGGAATGAAAGAAGGGTCCGTATGTAGATCCACCTTATCTCTAGAGAAACAAATATAAGGGAGAGAGGCCCTAAGAGCCGTCAGCTTACTGACTCTTCTCACTGAGGTAATTGCTAGCAGAAAGACTGTTTTGATTGATAGGTTCTCCATCGAGGAGGAGGCCATAGGCTCAAAGGGTGGCCCCATTAGTTTAGAAAGTACTAAATTAAGGTCCCATTGGGGGACTGGGCAAGTGGTTGGAGAAAAAGTATGTAAGAGGCCCCTCCAGAACGTCTTCATAAGGGGATGAGAGAAGAGGGACTTGCCATCCTGTGGTTGCAGTCGCGATGACAGTGCCGACAGTTGTACCTTCAAGGAGGAGGTAGACAGAACTGATCCTTGCAAGTGTAGAAGGTATTTAAAGACATGAGTCATGTTGAGAGAAGTCAGTGGTAGGGAGAGAGAATTGCACCACTTAGAGAACCTTGTCCATTTGGCAGCATAACAAGCTCTTGTTGATGGTAGTTGAGAATTCAGTAAGATGGCAGCTATGTCCGGAGAGGTCTGATCAATCAAGGAAGTATCAACCAAGCACAAAGGTGGAGGGTTCCTAAGTCGTGGTGTAGAACTGAGCTCCGTTGCCAGAATAGGAGATCGGGACAGAGTGGGAGATGTAGGACCTCTGAGGCCATTTCTTGAAGAGTCTGGAACCAAGGTTGCCTGGGCCAGAATGGCGCTATCAGGATTACTTTGGTGTGTTCTGCTCAAATTTTTGAGAGGACTTTGTATAGTAAAGCATAGAGGAAGTCCCCACTCCATGAGATGGCAAAAGTGTCTGAGATCGAGCCGGGTGCCGTGCCCGCACGGCTGCAGAACCTGGGTAATTTTGTGTTCTCGTCTGTGGCAAACAGATCGATGGAATGTTATCCCCATTTGGAGAATATGTCGTTGAGGATGGAGTCATTGAGACCACTCGTGGTGGTCTGAGGTACGTCGGCTGCGCTGGTCTGCAAGGGTATTCTCTTGACCTGCCAGATGGATAGCTGTCAGGTGTATGTTGTGAATACTCCATGTCCAGATGGCTTGTGCCTCTAACGAGAGATGCGTGGACCATGCTCCACCCTGCTTGTTCACGTACCACATAGCTGTTGTGTTGTCTGTGATAACAAGGACATGCTTTCTGGCTATGTGGGGCAGTAATGCCTTGAGAGCCCAGCGGATGGCCCTGAGTTCAAGCATGTTTATATGAAGAGCTCTTTCCGCTGCAGACCAGAGACCATGAACCTCTATGTTGTCCATGTGGGCCCCCCAACCTGTAAGGGAGGCATCCGTGGTGATAGATACCTGTGGATTTTGGAGGAGGAAAGGTATGCCCTTGAGTACCCGACTCGGGTTCATCCACCATAGCAGGTCAAGGTAGACCTCTTGTGGGATAGAAATACTGAGGCTGAGAGGGTGAAGGGATGGTCTGTACAAACGGGCAATCCACTGTTGGAGCATTCGCATATGAAGGCAAGCATAGGGTGTTACTGCAGTGGTGGAAGCGAGGAACCCCTGTAAGCATAGGAAGAACCTCACGGTTCTGGTCGTTTGGGAGGGTAGATCTAGGATTATCTGTTTGATGGTCTGGAATCTGTTCGGGGGTAGAAAAGCCCTCACTAGATGAGTGTTCAGGATGGCCCCTATGAACTGCAGACGTTGCGATGGTATGAGGTGAGACTTGGGGAAGTTGATTAAGAAACCCAGACTCTGTAGCAATTGGAGCATCTGATTAAGATGGCTCAGGGGTTCTTCTTCTGAGGGAGTCGCTATAAGCCAGTCGTCTAGATAAGGGAAGACTTTGATGTGCATCTTTCTTAGGCGAGCGGCGATGACTGCAACGCATTTTGTGAAGACTCGCGGTGCAGTAGATAGGCCAAACGGGAGTGATGTGTATTGGTAGTGTTCGTCTCCTGCAATGAAACGTAAGTATTGTCTGTGTATAGGATTAATCGAAATATGAAAATATGCGTCCCTTAGATCAAGAGAGGCTAACCAATCTCCTTGTTGGAGTCCTAGCATGATGATAGGAAGGCAAGTCATATGAAACTTGAATTTTTAAACATATTTATTGAGGTTGTGAAGGTCCAAAATAGGTCTGAACCCTTCGTCCTTTTTGGGGACCAGGAAAAAACTGGAATAAAATCCTGCATTCCGTTCTGTAAGCGGGACTAGTTCAACAATTCCCCTGGACATGAGCGTCTGTACCTACAATAGTATTTGAGTTTTGAGGGGGGAGCCCCTAGGGGGCTGGGGAGGGGGGGAGGGAGTGGAACTGAATAGCATAACCCTGTTTGATTATTTCTCTGACCCAGCGGTCAGAGGTGATGGAAGCCCAATTGTTGTAAAAGGGAAGGAGATGGTTAGCGAAGTCGGGTGGATGCTGAGTATCACTCCTGATCTGGGGCATATTAAAACCGCTGCTTGGAGTTTTGTCCAGATAGAGGGGTGGAGGAGAATTTGCCTTTCCCCCTTTGCTTTGTAAATCTCTTTCTGGGCTGGGAAGAGGAATTCTGAGGTTGCTGAAACTGATACTGAAGGGAGAAGCGCCTCGTAGAGTTAGAGGAGTAAGAGGGACGCTGTCTAGGCGGATATGCATATGGGGAGTGGGAAGGGTAGAACCTGCTTTTGAAGGAATGAATAACCCCCATATACCTGGCTGTTTGTGATGTCTCCTTTATTTTGTTTCAGTGTGTCATCCGTGCTGAATGCAAACAGGCCCTCTCCATCAAAAGGTAAGTCCTCAATGTGTGTTTTATTTTCTGGGGCCAATGCTGTGGAGAGGAGGCAAGCACGCCTTCTCAGGGTAATGGCCGAGATCATTCCCCTGATATTAGAATCTGCAGTGTGCATGGTGGCAGTTAACTGAAATTGAGCCATCTGCATGCCCTCTCTTTGCAGAGCAGCAATCTGAGAGGGGTCTGTGGCCCTGCTCAGTTGAGACCATAACCAGTGCGGATACCCGCACATTGCAGAGGCATAGCTTGCAGCTCCAAGGGAAAGGGTCTCTGAAGAGAAAATCTTCCTCCCAATAACGTCAAGGCTTCTACCCTCTCTGTCTGATGGTGACATTTGGAGTCCCCCCCCGACCTTGACTTGAGGGAGGCAGCAGCAATACCAAAGAGTTAGGGGCTGGATGCTTATAAAACAGGTTTGCACCTTCCTTAGTATCGCGTATAAGGAGTCTGCTAGCTTATTTGAAGGGGTGGCCAAAGCTGGTTTGGCCCAGATGGTTTTAGAGGGTTCCATCAGCTGGTCGAACATAGGTAACATTATATGGCCAGTTTCCCCAGTATCCCAAATACTGGTCCTGACTGTGTTTTCTTCACTACCTTAGTAGGAAGTTTGGGGAGGGCTGAAGCGAGCCTCTTTAGCATTGACTGATAAGCCTTTGCATCCTCAGTCGCGAGGGTGAGGTTAGGGTCAGAGATGGCATCATTTGGGGGTGGGGGGAAGATATGGTCTCATCTTCCTCTAGGGGAGAGATGGAGGAGGAGGAGGAGGGAGATTGGGAGACTACAGAGGAGATCTCCTGGTGTTGTGTCTGAAGCCCTTGTGTCTGTGCTTGCCCTGTAGGATCACCAATGATGGAACAGAGGAAGGCGGATCCCATAGGTTGGACTGACTGGTTGTCCTGTGGCTGCCTCTGCGGAGCCGGCGGTACCGTTGGTGCCGGGAGCTGCACGCGGGGTGGCTCATCCGGGAGGGCAGGCGGTGACATCTGGTAACATGTTACCGGGTCTGGTGGCGGTCGAGAGATGGTTGCTGTTGGAGGTGCACGGGGCAGAGCCGGTGTGATGTATCTTGATTCCTCTGTGCCCACTTTTCTGACACAATTAGCCACCTCAAAATTGTAGAAGTCAGACCTGGCCGGATAGGGGGACCTGCTTGGGGAGTGGTACCTGTAGGGATCTAGGTAATGGTACCGAAGGTACCAACTACCCCCATATGAGGAGCAGCAGGAACAAGGTGATCCCGATCTTTGGTCTTTCCGGTACCGTGCAGAGAAGTCATGGTGTCCCGTCAGAGATCCTTGCTCCTGTGCCTCGCGTGTCCTCATCTCTCGGTGGCTTGACGGGAAGCGGGAGAGATGGTGTCAGTGGTGCCCCATGTGGGAGGGAAAGCGGGAAACTCTATGCTGCTCAGTTTGGTGCTGAGGCTCAGCTTGGCACTGTGTCTGTGACTCCAGCGGTACGTTCGGTACCGGGATAGGTGGTAAGATGGGAGGGGGGGAACGGTGTCCCTTGTGGTTCAGAGAAAACCGTCTCCACCTCCAGTGTACAAGGTGTTCTCGCCTCCTCCACGCTCCTGGAGCATTTCTTCTTTTTCCTCAGTTCCGTCTTCTTAGAATGATGCTCCTTTGTGCATGAGGTGGTCTTCAACAGAATGTTGGTACACAGCAAGACCGGTGCTGGAGGCGCTGGTACCAGGGCGGTCAGTGTCGGGGACACGATCGGTGCCGGGGCTGCACTCAATGCCGGGGCTCTGACCAAGGCGTCCTGAGAGCTCTGGGACGGTACCTCGTGGTTCATGGTGCAGGTGGAGAGCCTAAGAGGCCCCTCTTCACCACCCTGAAGCACCTGCTGGGTTAATATGTCCTGTAGCCAGCATGCCCTTGCTCTTTTAGTTCTGGAAGAGAGACTCATGCATAAGTTACATGTGCAGGTGTTGTGGTCCTCTCCCAGGCAGACAAGGCACTCGTTGTGACAGTCGCTGACGGAGAGCGTCGCGGGGCAGAAGCTACAATGTTTAAAGTCCTGTTGTTTGGGCATAGTCCAGCCTGCCGCAGCAGCGTGTTGAGTCCTGGGGGAGAGCCCTGCAAGCTGGAGGAAGAGCACTGATGAAAGTTGTTTTTTTTAAAAAATCTTCTTTCTTAATCTGAAAATCTATTCTTCTACTTCTTTTTAACTACTGACAGAAAGTACTGAGAAATACCAAGGTGTTCCAAGTGTGACGCGGTCAGAAGGAACTGAGGTGGTGAGGGCTCCTCTCCCTTTATAGACTCCCATTCTTGCACGATCTGGAGACCATGCTTTTCATGGGAGGAGAGAGCGAGAGGGGGCAGAGCACTCATCATATTCTAGTCTTTTCCAGGCTTTCTTCTGCCTGGAGACTGCTGGCAATAAGGTTTCTAGTGCCTGCAAAGCAGGAAGAGGATCCCAAGAGTGAGAATCGCAGAGATCCTCAAAGAACCCGAACTTTGTTCGGGCAGTGGCACTTTGGGTTTGGGGGGGTTCACGGACAGGCCGAACACCCCGAGTTCGGCCCGAACCCCAAACCCCCAAACCGCGTTCGCACATCCCTATAAATAACCATTCCCTATCTACTCGTTCCACACCACTCAAGATTTTATAAAACTCTTATCATGTCCCCTCTCAGTCTTCTCTTCTCTAAGCTGAAGAGACCCAGCTTGTCAAGTCTCTCTTTGTACAGAAGCCGTTCCATACCCTTTATCATTCTCGTTGCCCTTCTCTGTTCCTTTTTCTAGTTCAGTTATGTCTTTTTTGAGATGGGGCGACCAGAACTACACAGAGTATTCCAGATGTGGTTGCACCATTGATTTGTATAGAGACATTACGACATCCTCAGTTTTATTCTCTATCCCTTTGTGAATAACTCCTAACATTCTGTTTGCTTTTTTGACTGCTGCTGCACACTGGGCTGAGGATTTCAGTGTATTGTCCACAATCACTCCCAGATCCTTTTCCTGAGTGGTAACTCCTAGCTTAGTACCCAGCATTGTGTACTCATAGTTTGGGTTATTTTTCCCTATGTGCATCACTTTGCACTTGTCCACATTAAATCTCATCTTCCATTTAGATACCCAGGCACCGTCTCGTAAGATCCTGTTACAGTTCCTCACAGTCGGCTCGTTCCAGATCATTAATTAATATATTAAACAGCACCGGTCTCCATACAGATTCCTGGGGCACAGTACTTTTTATGTCTCTCCATTGTGAAAACTGACTATTCAGTCCTATTTTTTCCTTCCTATCCTTTAACCAGTAACCGATCCATAGTAAGACACTACCTCCCATCCCATGACTTTTTAATTTTCTCAAGAGTCTTTTATGTGGGACTCCCCCATCTCAAGGCTTCACTTCTATATTAGCTGTTATAGACCAGTTCTCTAAGATGGGCCACTTTATTCCCTGTAAAGGGTTACCCACGGTGCCACACACCGTACAACTACTCATTCAGAACGTCTTTAAGTTATATGGCCTACCCCAAACAATTGTCTCAGATAGGGGTCACAGTTTATCGCCCGCTTCTGGCATTCCCTTTTCTCAGCAGTGGGGGTCCGTTTGGCCCCCACCACTGCATACCACCCACAGGTCAATGGTCAAGCCGAGCGAGCCAACTAATCCCTTGAACAGTACCTGCGCTGCTATGTAGATTACCTTCATGACGACTGCATTACCTATCTTCCCCTAGCCGAATTTGCATTCAGTAACGCACCTAACGCCTCTCTTGGTTTCTCCCCTTTCTTTATCACCTACGGCTATCACCCATGCCCATCTTTTAGGAAATCCCCACCGTAGAGGTTCCCGCAACCGGTGCCATGCTTCAACAATTGCAAAAGAATCACGCACTCGCCTGACGTTTGTTGCATGATGCCTGCCAACAATATAAGCAATTCGCCGATTGTAAGCGCCATACTGCCCCCCCATTTGCCACTGGTGACCTCGTGTGGATTGACCGCCATCATTACCCATCCCCTTGACCATCAGCGAAACTCGATAACAAATACCTGGGACCCTTCCCTATAATGCGGTGGGTGAACCTTGTCACCTGCCATGTGGCACTGCCGCCTACGGTTCGCTGTCATCCTGTGTTACATGTGTCCCTTCTCAAGCCCTACCATCCTCCTCTCTTCCCTGATTCTCTACGACCGGCTCCTGTGACGGATATCGCCACTGCTCCTGAATACGAGGTTGCCATTATCCTTGACTCCAAGATTTCTCGAGGTAACTTATACTATTTGATTGACTGGAAGGGCTACGATATTTCTGACTGTTCATGGGAACCAGCGTTGGCAGTCCATGCTCCCCACCTTGTCTGGCTGTTCCATTCCCGTTTTCCCCACAAACCTGGTCGTTTCCGGGGGTGGTACGGGGACCCTTGGGGGTGCTATTAGAGCCCGTCTCGTTGCCACCATTACTGGCTCGTGCCCAGTCATGGCCGCAGGTACTCAGGAGTCCCCGGGGGACACACAGCAAGGGCAGAGATAGGGGAAATAGCCCAACTACCTGGTGCCTTAGGTGCGGATACACCCCCGCAGGCACCTCAGAGTGATACACCCCTGCAGGCGCCGCAGGGCGGCGGCGAGGATACACCCCCGCAGGTGCCTCAGAGTGATACACCCCCGCAGGCACCGCAAAGTGACACCGCGGCAGGGCCTTCCAGGGAGTTGTGTCACTCTGCGCACATACGCGCACAGGGGGGACAGAGTCACCCAAGTATAGGGAGAGGCCAAGGAGCACAGCATTGCTGGTGATCAGCGACGCTGTGATACTGGCCCCCTTGTGTGTGGATTAGCTGTAGAGTGAACCTAGAAGCCGTAAGCCATGAGAGTACGTGAATGAGCGGAAGAGCTGAGTGGAGAGTGACTGTGTGTGTGAGCGGAGGTAAGAGTGCGTGGTTGGAAGGTGTGGTTCCACTATATCCTTCCCTTCTTGTGCGGATCCGTCCTTCTCTGTGTACCGAGGTTGTGAGTACTCTTGTTCCCTCCATTTCATTCTTGGTTGTACCCTGCTTCTCTCACCATTCCTGCACTTTCTCCCTGTTCCCCGAGCACTGTGTGGGTGAGTGGGGGTGCAATAGAGGGTTACGGGTGTGGTGCATGGTGTGTGAGCAGGGGGGGCACGCTCAGGGCCTTACTGTTCCCGTTACCCCTGTGATGATCGGGTCTTCTCTCTTACAGGAGTAAACAGGCCAAATAAGAAATTGAGGGGTTGTTTGTCCCCGCGTTTAGAGCTAAGTCCCCTAGAGCGCAAGAAGTGTGTCTGGGTGCCTGTGGCGTTGGGTCTCAGGGGTCAATTTCCCTTCCTTTCCCTGTCTATCCCTAACACCTATATAAAACACCTATATAACAAATGTATTCTTGTCTCTTCTCTTGTGCTTCTCCCTTTGTTATCCATCCCCTTGTCCATTCGAGATTGTAAGCCCCTCATGGGACCTGTCACTGACAACAACTGTTCAGCACCAGGCACTGTGTTGGTACTATATAAATTAATAATAAAGGGAAGATATTTCTGTCTCAAAATTTTGGAAAACTGAATTTTGTATTTTCAAAATATTTTCCAAAACCCTCCCTTTAACCCCTCCAAAACCAAATTCAATTGACATACAATTATTATAGTATTGTAGAATTATGTTTATAGTATCATAGAATTGGAAGGCACCTAGGAAGTCATCTAGTTGAACCCCCTGCTCAATGCAGGAAATCCACAGCTACAGCATCCCTTACAGATGGCCGTCCAGCCTCTGTTTGAAAACCTCCAGCAAAGGAGAGCCCACCACCATCCTATGCAGTCTGTTCCACTGTTGAACAGCTCTTATCGTTAGGAAGTTCTTCCTAATGCTTAGCCGAAATCTGCTTTCTTGTAATTTGAGTCCATTGGTTCTAGTCTTGCCTTCAGGAGCAACAGAGAACAAGTTTGCTCCATCTTCTATGTGACAGCCCTTCAGATATTTAAAGACAGCTATCATATCTCCCCTTAGTCTTCTCTTCTCCAGTTCCTTCAATCTGTCCTCATAGGACTTGGTTTCCAGACCCCTGGCCATCTCTGTTGCTCTCCTCTGAATCCATTCTATTTTGTCAATGTCCTTCTTAAAATACGGTGACCAGAACTGGACACAGTACTCCAGATGAGGTCTGACCAGTGCAGAATAGAGTGGAACTATTGCTTTTTGTGACCTGGACACTATGCTTCTGTTAATGCAGCCTAAAATTGCATTAGTCTTTTGACCAGCTGCATCACACTGCTGACTCATGTTCAGCTTGTGATCAACTACAGTCCCTAGATTCTTTTCATATGCACTGCTGCTAAGTCAGGTAATCCTATACTTGTGCATTTGATTATTATTACCTAAATGCAGAACTTTACATTTATCTCTGTTGAATTTAATTTTGTTAGTTTTGGCCCAGCTTTCCCTCATTTCAAGATCATTTTGACTCTTGTTTCTGTCTTCTAAGATGTTAGCAATCCCTCCCAGTTTTGTGTCATTTGCAAATTTAATAAGCTTCCCCTCTACTCCTTCATCCAAGTCATTAATAAAGATGTTGAACAGTACGGGACCCAGGACTGAACCCTGAGACACCCCACACAATACCTCCCTCCAGATAGAGGAGGAGCCATTTATGAGCACTCTTTGGGAAAGATTCTTCAACCAGCTGTAAATCTACCTAATGGTAGGATCATCTACCCCATATTTAACCAGTTTGTCAAGAAGGATATCATGAGGGACTTTGTCAAATGCCTTGCTGAAGGTAGTTTCTCTTTTTGAAAGGATGGGTCATTTCTCTTTTTGACCCATCTGTGGAATCTTATTGGTAACTATTAGGAATGGGACTCCAGGAAAAATTTCAGAGTCTATCTTATTTATTTATTTTAATGGTTTTACTACCCGCCCCTCCTGCCACAAGCAGCTCGGGGCAGCTTACAATCATAACCCAAAAAAACCACAATAAAACTAAAACCAGTATTAAAATAGTAACACATTAAAACCACTCATAAAAAGGAGGACAAGAATAACCCACAAACACCCATCAACCACCCCAACCCAACCTCCACCTAAACCACCCTAACCCCACCCCATCACCCATCTCCCCTGTCAAACGCCTGGTGGAATAGCCAGGTCTTAAAAAATCTTCTAAATGAGGGGAGATCCAAGGCCAACTGGGTCCCCACTGGAAGTGAGTTCCGCAGCCATGGTGCAGCCGCCAAGAACGCCCTCCCCTGCGTGGCCCCTCGGAACACTTGGGGGACCTCGAGGGCATCCCTGGACAACCGCAGGGGCTGATCCAGGACCCAGGGGGTGAGGCGGCCCTGCACATAGGTAGGACCTATACCGTTTAGGGCTTTATAGGCAAGTACCCCACCCTGGAGTCCTAGCGGCACTAAAACATATCCAGTGGTGGCCCACTGAAATACAAGAACAAAAAGGATAGGTAAAACTGTTTAATAAAATGATAATTAAACTGTATATTTGACAAATGTGCAAAACACAAAAGTCGTTTGGATACTAGTAATACATGGCCATCTCTATATAATACCCAATACACATTATGATATTACTAGTGTATCTAGCCATATATCACAAATTCTCCATATACTTCTAAAATCAAGTTAATCAACGCTTCAGATGAAAATATAAAAACAATCCATGACAATACACACAATGCACAATACACAAACGCGTTTCGGGTAACCACCCTTCCTCAGAGTGTTTCTGTGAATATACGGGAAAACAAGAGACTGTGAAGGAGAAGGCAAACAGGAGAAAACCATTAGTTGTATAAATTTCATCAACAATTTCTAACCCCATTGATTAAAATCAAAACTCTTCTCCACTCTAAACCCCCAATTATTTTCCTTTTTTCCATTTGTAAGTTTTACCTTCACTTCATACTGAATTCACACGAGCTTAACTCTTTATGAATCCTGTGCTTCTCCAATTCAGGTTATGGACTACTGGGAGACATCAGTAATCAGCTCCCCACAGGAAGAGGTACTATTTTTCTTTTTCAATGCTAGTTCACTGTAATGAAATTGCAACATTATTTCCCCATGTTCCCAAAGAAAGACTTATGGAAATCACATAATGATAGTAACATATGCATATACACCATGCAGAGCTTACTTTGTCTCTTGTTTGCTCTCCTCCCCAACAGTATCTGCCTGCTAACCAACAAGGCTGCAAGCTCTCAACAATGAGGATGTCTACTACTATGACTCACCACTTAAATAGAGCTCAAACTAATGTCATTTATACCACCTGTGGCTGTCTTAGGGCATTTTTAAACGTGCGTTCTCCCAAGCGTGTTTTGGAGAAGACGGCTCCCGCGGTGAAGCTGTCTTCTCTGCCCCAGCCAGTGATTAAATTTAATCACTGGCTGGGGGCTTTATAGGGGGGAGGGGGTTTGCCAGCGCTGCCTGGAGGAGGCAGTTTTTGCCGGCTTCCCCCTGCCTCCCCCACCCCGTGCTTGCAAACTGGGGAAGCTGCAATTAACCACGACGGTTCCCAGGGACGCAAGTAAGGGGGCAGGAATCCTCAGCCGGTTTGATGCGGGAAAGATCCGGCATCAAACCGCGCCAAACATTTAAACGAGCACAAAGAAAGGCGGCTGATTAAAGGATCAGCTGCATTTTTTGTATCATTTAAAAGCACCCTTAGTACCATCTTCCCTTGATTGCTCCCTTTGATGACAATTTCTAATTCTAATTCAGGGGAGGATTTCTACATCTTTCCTTTTTTGTAACCTTTTCCTTCTCAGCAATCAAAGAACCTTGCTGTAATCAAGCAGTAACTTCTCCACAGTCCAACTCGGCATTACTATGAAGTCCATGTAGTATTGTTGAACTGGAGGGTTGCATCCCCAGTCTCCTATTTGCAATGAGTTCAGAAGTCATTGCCTCATCATTTCTCCATTGCTCCATTTATAACGCTTTCCTTCTCAGCAGTTGAAAATCCTTGCTGTGGTCAAGCAATGTCTTTTCCACAGTCAAGCTCTGCATGTCTATAAAGTCCATATTCTCCTGTTGAACTGGAGGATTGCGTCTCCTGTAACCAATTTGTGATTAGCCCAATGCTCATAGGGGGAACTACCTTTACTATTGCCTAATCAAAAGACATCCTTACTCACTGCCAAATATTGATACAGACTCTTTGTGTAATCATCCACAGAATTAATTAAAATGTACAAATATAATGGTAAATATGAAAAAATAAAAAGTGCTGCTAAGAACTCCCAAGACAACAGACCCTGAAGTGAACCTTGGTTCATGTAAGACACATAGACCAAGAGAAATCTTCATTGAGATCCCCTGGGATCAAAGATCTCATTCTGTAGATCCAATAAACCTCCGTCTTCTGTAATTGTTTGATGAAGCCCTCTCCTCTACCTCTATACAGAAGAACCTTAAATCTTGTTCCTTAAGTCCTTCTTCCTTGAAGTGTTTAACTATGGGTTCTTCTGTTCTTGATCTCCTGATCTTACTAAGGTGTTCTCTGATTCTTTGTTTTAACGATTAGCAGGCAGATACTGTTGGGGAGGAGAGCAAACAAGAGACAAAGTAAGCTCTGCATGGTGTATATGCATATGTTACTATCATTATGTGATTTCCATAAGTCTTTCTTTGGGAACATGGGGAAATAATGTTGCAATTTCATTACAGTGAACTAGCATTGAAAAAGAAAAATAGTACCTATTCCTGTGGGGAGCTGATTAATGATGTCTCCCAGTAGTCCATAAACTGAATTGGAGAAGCACAGGATTCATAAAGAGTTAAGCTCGTGTGAATTCAGTATGAAGTGAAGGTAAAACTTACAAATGGAAAAAAGGAAAATAATTGGGGGTTTAGAGTGGAGAAGGGTTTTGATTTTAATCAATGGGGTTAGAAATTGTTGATGAAATTTATACAATTAATGGTTTTCTCCTGTTTGCCTTCTCCTTCACAGTCTCTTGTTTTCCCATATATTCATAGAAACACACTGAGGAAGGGTGGTTACCCGAAACGCGTTTGTGTATTGTGTGTATTGTGTTGTGTGTATTGTCATGGATTGTTTTTATATTTTCATCTGAAGTGTTGATTAACTTGATTTTAGAAGTATATGGAGAATTTGTGATATATGGCTAGATACACTAGTAATATCATAATGTGTATTGGGTATTATATAGAGATGGCCATGTATTACTAGTATCCAAACGACTTTTGTGTTTTGCACATTTGTCAAATATACAGTTTAATTATCATTTTATTAAACAGTTTTACCTATCCTTTTTGTTCTTGCTTTATAGGCAAGTACCAACACCTTGAATCAGGCCCAGAAAACTATCGGCAGCCAGTGCAGAGAATGGAGAACCGGTGTAATACTTTCCTATCGGCCCACCCCCATCAGGGGAGGGGCCGCTCATTTTGTTGGATCTATTTTGTTGGATTCAGTTGTCTGAGAATTTTGGTTCTCGATTTGGTGTTGGATTTCTTTTTGTTTTTTGCACTGATTTTTTTGTATTGAAAAAAACCCGGGTGGAAAAAATCAATGCAAAAAACCTGAATTGTCCCAAAACAGACTCAAGAACCAAAATTTTAGGAGAACCTAATTGGTCATTTTCAGGGTGATTCAGTTCTATCCAAATCTGAAATTCCCATCCCTAGTAAGCATCAATGGGAAATTAACATCTCACAATAAAGGACAACATTCTTGCAAGAATGTATTAATGGGTTAACAACAAAGACCTAGGTGTCCAGCATTTCAAGTAAGTACAAAGTAAATAATCCATAAGAAAATCTATGTTTAAAACTACTTATCTTCAACTTTGCTCTGTCTCCCTCACTAAACAGAGAGGGAATCTTCTTCAAACAGTATCGTCCCCCACCACCATAAATACCTGCTCACCATCCAGAGACAATCCTGAATTTTCACTTTTTCCGATTTGCACTCACTTGCTTATTTCCTATCTGAAAAACGTCTGTTGGCCGATGCAGGACAATAGTGTCTCTCAGGAAGATGATGGGACAGGTTATTTCACCACTGTATACAATATTCATGATCAAGAACTTTTCCACATTGGCAACAATGGGAAAAACCCAGTAAACATGGTTCCCTGCTTATGATATAGATTTTAGTTTGGATGGCTAAGGCCACCATAACCAGCTAGTTTGACCTCTTACATAAGATAGTCCTTTCCATCCAGTGGTTCCTTCATGCAGCCCAGAAACTTGTTGTTGAATGGTAGCATATGGTTTAGACATGAAACAAAGTAATTAAGAATGATACCTTTTAATGTGCCACTTTCTGTTGTTGACTATGAGCTTCAGAGAGCTCTTCCTTAATGATGGCTCACTCTGTGTAGCTTGAGGGCTTGCATGCTCTCATCAATAGAAGCTGGTCCAATAAATGGTATCATCTTAACTATCTTGTCTCTTGTGTATCTCATATTTGGGATTAACACAGCAGCCACACTCCAGACACCATGGATGTATGTGATCCAGACTCCTCAGAAGTCAATGGCTAAACTCCACGACTTCATTGGCATCCGGATTGTGTGTCATATATTTTAGAAAGACATCCAAATCTGAATAAAGAATCTGAGTGAAATGTTTATCACTGCTCTCAGTAAAATTGAGAATTTGGTCTGAGTACTTAAGACCAGTTCTCTTAAGAGAAGCTGGATGAGGTCTTAGAGTTGCCACATTCAAAATGAAAATGTTGGTTCTATCATCAGCTGTGATGAACAGCGGGCACACTGTCCTTGCTGTGGAATATCTTAGCTCTCTGTCCTTGAATATTTGTAACCAAGTTCTTCAGTAGCCACCGTCATTTACTTGAAAACCTTGCCTGTTTACCAGGAATCTCATGAGAATCAGTGTTGGTCTTCATTGCCATGAATATCAATAGGCAGACATTCATAAAAATGAACAAATACTTTACAACCTACAGAAACTGTGATTCAGAGGAGGTCCCGCAAACGATGGCTCAGTGGACAGCTGGAGGGAAAGTCAAGGTGGATTCTGTCATTATTATGATCAGGAACTGAAAGAAGTGAAAAATTATATATGTGAGGTAATTCAAGGGTTCTCTTCACTCCGTTGGCTCACTAGAGCAGGTACAGTCATTAAGAGCCTAATTTTGCTAACTTCAGTCTTACTTTAATAACACCTTGGCTAACCAGCAGACCCATCTTTTTTTTTACTTTTCCTTTTTTCAATAGCTTGCAGAGTAAGATTTTGCTTAACAGGAGTGAGGATTGCAGAACCAGACCCTTAGGCCACTCTCAGACATAGCCCCCCCATGCATATTTGGCCTGTGGGGCGCGGGGAATGCGCAGCCCTAATATGTGCGGGGATTGGCCGGTTCGAAAGGCCCCCTGCACGGCTTTGGCAGCAGAGACGCGCGGGATGCAGAGCAGGAAATTAAGCTCGGCAAAGCTGCGCGGGGGGGAAGAGGGAGGGGGGGAGCCTTTTAGACCGTCCGATCCCCACACATATTTGGGCTGCGCATTCCCCCCCAACAGCCCAAATATGCGTGGGGGGGGGGGAATGTCTGAAAGTGGCCCTAGTCCAGCATGAGACATCATGCGTTTTCTTGAAAAAAGACATCATGTTGCTCTGAGAGAGCCCTATTTTAAAGAGAGCTGTGTGCCGACAATTTGGATTAGAGTTCATCTCCTGTTTACTCAATATGCTGAACACATCTGGAAAATCCAGCCAGGAGGGACACAACAGGAGCTGGGCATGGAGCGTTGGTGCCCCAATGGAAACTGAGCACCTTTCAAAACCATGAGCCCTAATTTTGGGTGCTGAACACTTGAGAAGTTGGCCTTATGTGAAAGATTTTACATATGTATTCCAGCCCTGAGCACAACCCTTCTAATACCTCACGTCAGAAAAACTACTATTAGAAATGTATTTATTTATTATTTATTTAATGGATTTGTACCCCACCCCTCCTGCAAAGCAGCCCAGGGCGGCTTCCAACAATAAAATACAATAAAAACAATTCAAAACATTTCATAACAATAATATTAAAATATTAAAACAGGGCTAAATATCATAAATAATATATAATAAATAACAAGTCAGGTGGGGGAGCTAAAAAATGTATTAATTCACTCTGAATGAAAGTATTCATTCTTAAAGGAGGAGTTTAGGCTTTGGATGAATAGATACGAGCTCAAGGTGTAAATTCAGGATCAGAGCGTTAGTGCCCTCTAGGGCTGAAATGAGAATAGATTTTATTCTCGTGAATGTCTTGTAAGAATCAAGAATCTGGGTCGAGATCTCGTGGAAATCTCAACCCTCATTCAGATTCTTATGAGATTTCTTGCTCCTCTCCCTCACCTCTCCGTGTGTCCAGCCTGGAGAAATTTAAGGGCTAATTCAGACGTGCATTTAAATTGCACAGCCACGGCGGCAGCATCGTGCGATTTAAAGCACCGCGCACTTCCGGATTGGTGTGAATGCATCGACCGCGTACATTTCAGCATAACGCGAACTGTTTGAGTGCGGTTTTGAAAGCTGCTCCGAGCAGCTTGTAAAACCGCACTCCAACAGCTCGCGTTAGACTGAATTGGTGCCTTCACACCAACCCGGAAGTGCGCGGTGCTTTAAATCGCACGATGCCGCTGCCGCAGCTGTGAGATTTAAACGCACGTGTGAATGAGCCCTAAGAGGGGGGAGGGAGGAGGAAGCCATGCTGTTCCCTGCCCAGCTTTCTTAAATTGTCTGAATCTGGCAATTGTCTCAGTGGGGAAAGCTTCCCAACCACAAATTTTCAGGAATGGGAAGGGGGAAGCAGGAGGGAGGGGGAAGATCGTGAGCATTCGATTGCCTAGCAGGAGTCTGAGCACCCAATAGAATACTGAAAAGCTGTACTGAGCCTGCCTCTTCCCTTCAGCTCTCCCCGAGTCCTGTCTGTTTTCAGCCCCAGACAAGGTAATCACACGGGTAAACATGTGCAAGTCAACTACAGTACTACTCCCTGTTTCCAGATGGGAAGGGGAGCTAAAGGGAAGAGGTGGGCTCAGCACAGCTTTTCAGCATTCTATTGGATGCTCAGACTCCTGCTAGCCAATAGAATGCTCAAGATCTGCCTGCTTACCCTGCTCTTCCATGACTTTCAGATGGGAAGGGGGGTGAGCTGAAGGGAAGAGGCAGGCTTAGTACAGCTTTTCAGCATTCTATTGGCTGCTGACTCTTAGCCAATAGAATGCTAAGATATCCCGGGCAGGGATTAGCGGAACTGTTCTTGAATGGTTCTGCTCTTTCCTGGCTGGGAGAACCCAGCGTGTGGTGCTAGGGGAGTTTTCATCTTCCCCCCTGGGGTCTCACATGTGGGGTTCCGCAGGGTTCCATCTTATCACCTCTCTTGTTCAATGTATAAATGCAGCCTTTGGGGGAGGGTCTCAGGGAGTTTGTGATGTCATCAATATGGCTGATGATACCCAGCTATATCTTTCATTTTCCACTGACTCAGGCCTGGCAGTCTTGGTGCTTACCCGGTGTTTGTCAGCTGTGGGGGATTGGATGAGGGTGAGCCACCTGAAATGAAATCCTGACAAGACGGAGGTGATGGTTGTGGGGAAGGCCGAGGGGTCACTGATGGGGTCTATCCTCCCTTGTTTTCTCAGGTCCAGAGTCTGGGGGTGCTCCTGGACCTGCAATTCCACCTGGATGTCCAGGTGGCAGTTGTGGCGAAGGGGGCATTTTGCCAGTTACATCTGATGCATCAACTTAGGTCACCCTTGGTGCTGGTTTGGAAACTGGAGCTAGTACAAAACGCGGTGGCCCATCTCCTGACGGGGATGGGTCGACGCGACCACATTACACCAGTGCTTCGCTCTCTGCACTGGCTGCCGATAGTTTTCCGGGGCCAATTCAAGGTGTTGGTGCTGACCTTTAAAGCCCTAAATGGCTTGGGCCCCACCTACCTACAGGACCGCCTCACCCTCCAGGACGTGGATCGGCCCCTGTGGTCAGCCGGGGGCGCCCTCCTCGGGGTCCCCGGGTGTCCACCATGAGGAGGCCATTCTCTTTGGCTGCGGAACTCCCTCCCGTCAGGGGTCCGCTTGATTACCGACCTCCCCTCTTACCGTAGACAGTGTAAGACCTGGCTGTTCTGTCAGGTCTTTCCCGCGGGAGATGGGGTGGATAGGTTGGGTTAGGGTGGGTAGGGATGGGTTTTATATTGTTTTAATTGTAATTTATTACTGTTTATTTTAATATGTTTTTAAATGTTGTGAGACACCCCGAGATGCCTGAGGTAGGAGGGGGCGCATATAGATTTTAATATAAAACAAATAAAATATTTATTTATTTACTTACAGTATTTATATACCAACTCCTCCCGCCCAATTACAGCTCAGGGTAGTGAACATATAAAAATACAAAATATAAAATATTTTGCTAATAGAATACAATACAGTATGCTATAATATATAAAATACAAAATACAACATGATATAAAAAGATATCAGCTGGGTCTGCCCCTTCCCTCATGCTCTTCCCCTCCCATTCCTAAAAATTTATGATCAGGAAGCTTTTCCCACCGAGACAGCTGCCAGCCCCAGACAAGGTAAGAACTGGGCAGGGAGCACCATGGCTTCCTGCTCCCTCCCTCCCTCAGTAATGGGTATTCTGCTTTTCGAGAGTCTCATTTTTCTTGGTGAGAATCTTGTTGATTCTTGTTCTCATTTGCAAGAAGCCGATAATTGAGTTTCAGCCTAGTCTCCCCACTCCCCCCTTCTGAGTTTGGGCTATTGGTTTTACATTCCCTGACTTGCAGCTATGAATGCAGAGGTATTTCAAGCCATCTGCAGAGTAAACTGCTGTTAACTAAGGTCTCATTCAGATGTGATCCAAAGAGCACTTACAAGTGCCAGCAGCGAGATGCGAATGTGAAGAATGCGCACCCAGATGACGTCTGAAAAGGCGGTGGCACTGAGCACATGATTGAGCTTATTGGCGCGTTGACAGACGCACTCTATCGACCTGTTTTTTTCAGGTCGGTAGAGCGTGCCTGTTCAGTGCGCCAACAAGCTCAATCATGTGTGCAGCATCTTTTCAGAGGTCATCTGGGCGCACATTCTTCACATTCGCATCTTGCCGCTGGCACTTGTAAGTGCTCTTTGGCGCACGTCTGAATGAGGTCTTAGTTAAGAATCTGCACCTTCAACTTCATGTCTGTGTCCCTGTCTCTCCTGTGTTCCCTTCCTTTGTCTATCCTAGATTGTCAGCCCCTCAGGGACCTGTATCTAGTTACAACTGTTCAGACACATTGCTGTAATAATAATAATAATAATAATTTTAAAATGTATTCTACCTCATTTAAATCACTCTGAAACCTAGTTACCTAACACACTTATCTGTCTCTCTCTTACCAAGGTATATGAATGAACATCTCACAATTTTTACATATGTTCACAGCCTCACGGTGAGTTCAGGAAATGTTATTCCCCTCATTTCACAAATGGTCAACTGTGGTACCAAGATATTAGGCAACTTGGCCAAGATCACACAGAACATCTGTTGCAAAGCAGGAAACTGAACCACTTTTCCAATTCCGAGACTAGCACCCTAATCACTGAACCATCTTTCTGTGCTCTTTGCAGTTCCAACCTTCCTTTTCCTTTCCCCCTTCCAATACAATGGATGGAAAGAAAAAGTTTTCTTCTGTGAGAGTCCCATAGCCACCATCTCGCAGCACCTAAGTGCCAGCTGCCAGTTAGTGTTGTTTTTATTAGGCTGACAGCTACATGTGGGCAGGTGCCAACTTTTATTCATTATATTTCATATTTTATAGCTTCAGTTTAGATTTGAAAAGCTGTCGGCATTTGGCACAACAGCAGCCCTTGCCCCTGAGGGACAGTCATGCTTCCCCCCCTCTCCCTCCCTTTTTAACTTCTATCTCCTCCATGACAGCTGTGCTCTCTATCAGTGCTTGCTGGCCAGTTTCCTCTTGGTCCCTGTAGGGCTGCAGACCTCTATTTCAGACCAGTGTTTGAATCACGTTACTATTTAGTCTGTAGCAGTAGCATTTAGTAGCCAACATCATTTAATCTGGCTGTGAAAACTTGTAGAATAAAGGAAAACACATCAGCACTTATTCTTCTCACAAGTTACCATCTTCACTAGCATCCCACTGAGGTATCATTCAAATTAACCTGGTGCCCAATATTAAGGGATACTGGTCTTAACTAAACTACTGTTCTTATTTGCTCAAGAGTCAGATGGAGCTCCCAGATCCTGGATACCTTCAGCAGACTTTAGAACAGCCTTGAAGCTGCTCTAATCTATGCTTGAGATATAAATGCCCCCAAGAGGCTGGAATGCAGCTAATTCTAGCCCACTGCCATGTCCTCCCCTGTTCCCCATGTGAGGTGGAACATGAATAGAAATCAGAGTGGTGTGGTTCAGGGTAAGCTAAAACAGCTTTATATTAGAGTAAATCACACTACTATAGTAAATGCATATATATCTTTATCTATCTATCTATTTATATATATGTATGTGTGTGTGGATAGATAGATAGATTAGATTAGATAATGCATTTACTATAGTAGTGTGAGATATAGATAGATAGATAGATAGATAGATAGATAGATAGATAGATATAGCGTGTGTGTGTGATATATCCAGTAGGGACTGGATATGTATAGTGTGAGATATATATAGTAGTGTGATCATATATATATCTCTACAACTGATGAAGAACCATATCCTGATGATTGCAGCTGTTGGACTCCAGTTCACAAAGGCAGAACATTAGAGAGCTTTTTAAGTGAAATGAAGTATGTTTCACAAGTGTGTGTGTGTGCGCAAGAGACTGTGAGTATGACAGGACTGTGTGGAAAGAAATAATCAGAATCTCTTCCATGCTCTGCTCTCTTATTTATTGGTCACATATGCAGACTTGCATTACCGTGGATTGTGAACTAGCAATGTGACAAGAGCAATTTAAGTCCTGTATTTATATTTCAAGCAATTTTGTCTTGTCATTTGTGGTTTTCTTCAAATTAGAAAACAATTAAATGAAGACTCTGGCAAAGAAACTGAGCCAGATGTAGCAGTTTCTCCTTACTTAAAAAAATGCAGCAAAAGCAACATAATTTAATTTGTCCAGAACCTCATCTACAGAGCAGCTGAAGAGTTATCTCAAAGGAGGAAAATGTTCATTCTCCAGCAATTGTGGACTGAGGCCTAGTGCTTTATTTCTGCCAACCTGAAGAGAGAAGTACAGCATCTGCTAGGAATTGGAAAGCAAAGATCAGCCATTCATATCTGACATCCTTAACTATTAGGATATTGGAACTCAAAAAGGGAAGAGTTAGTCAGTGGCTCTGATCTTGAACATACTTACACAGGCAGGATCCCATTGAAGTCACAGGAGCGCTTCAGTTGGCAATCTTGTATATAATTATGTTAACACAAATAACGCTCTTCTTATAACAGAGATGCTCTCCAAACAACAATAAAGCCAATGGTGAATCCTTTAGCAGTCTTTTCTCTCCCACAGGCCACTTTATTACAAGCTCAATGGGTTGGCTAGAGTGGGGGTGGGGAAGGTATTTAAGGATTTGTCCAGGATGGGGCAGATTGTGGAGCTGTGCCATGGATGATAGGTCCATACCCTATCTTTGAGCACAGGGGACCATACCCTTTCCCTGTGCTCACTCTTTCAGTAGGGACAGGATCTGTGGGCCAGATCTAGGAACTGGAAAGAGGCCAAATAAAAAGCAGTCACAGGCCAGATTTGACCCATCGGCAGCAGGTTCCTCACCTAGGGTGGCCAGATATGCAAAAAAAAAAAGTTTTTTTTTTTTAAAAATTATTTTTTGAAAAACTAAGTTTAATCAAAAACCCAACGAGGCTGACGCAGTAACTGCTGCCCCAGCCTTTAACAAAAATATAGGACGTAGAATCCGCAGCCTGCTCTGATTGAGCCACAGAGGCCAGGAAGGGCCATCACAGCTGAGAAAGGAGAAGAATCTGGAGTACAGTCTAGCACACTATAACAGTCAATGATGAGACTATGTTGCATCCCATCACCATGCCCTCCGCCAGGGACCTGGGAGCAGCCCAAACCCACCTTCCAATTGCCCCTTCTTCCCCCAGGCACCTGCTGCCTCTCTTCACTGTGTGCAAAATAGTATCACCCTGCTGGAGAGAGAGGCAGAACCCATGCCAGGAAGAGGAAGTGGCTGCAGGCACATTAGCAGAATGGCAAATGGTCTTGGGGGGGCTAGAAGAACGGGGAGTGTGAGAGGCTGGTGGCTTCTCTTCCTAAATGGCCACCAGGTGCTTAGTCCAACAGAAACCATGAGATGAAGGAGCCAAAATCCTGGGGGCTTTGGTGTCAGGATCACAGTCCAAATTCTACCCACCAGCAAATCCATGTCTGTTCAGAAGTCCAAGCATGAGGCAGAGGAGCTGTCCTTTCACAGAGTCCCTGCTGCATCTGGAACTCAACCCCTCTGCGATTAGAAGGCTAGTTCCTTCATTAGGAGATAGACCCTGGAATCCACTTCAAAGCCATTCAGATTGTTGGTGTCTCCCTGGAGCCTCATGAGCAGACCCCCATAAGACGCGTAAGCAGAGAGGCGTGTGGCTGCCTCTGTGGAGGTTTCGTCTCCCTCGATCCTGTATACCTTCCCGTACATCACATACTCAAATTGGTCAGCCCTGGACGGCCTATCATCTGTGGGGTTATATTCCCCATCATCCAGCATCCCATCTTCATACAAGGTGCTGGCAATAACCAGATGGAATTTATCCCCCAAGTCCACAGGGTAGATCTGTATGTTCACATCCAGGATCAGGTCCATCTTGAAAGACTCGTTTTCACAGTGCAGCCGGGAAACTCGGTCGAATTTCTTGCCCTCGGGGTTGATGTTCTTCACGTCGAAAATATCCTTGAAGAGGATCCCGGCCATGTCGGGGGAGGGGCGGCGCTAGGAGAGAGCGCGCACGCGAGAGAGAGACAGGCAGGAGCTTACGTGCACTGCCGGTCTTGTTTCCACGATATGCAAATTTTAGAGGACACTGATGAGAAATACAGGTTGCAGGGCTGCACTGGAGCCAATGCAGCCCTGAAACCTGTATTTCTCATAAGCGTCCTCTAAAATTTGCATATCTGACCACCCTATCCCCAGCCTTGCTTTATCGTAGGTAACACTCCTAATAATTTCTAAAGCCAGTGATGCTATTTTAAAAGATAATACAAGCATTTGTTTCCCTGTTTATCTAGACTGGGAGTTCCCAAATTTAACTCCAATCCATCCCATGACCCCAGACAGCAACAAGGAGATGCAAAATTGATCAAACATCAATGAGGACTGCAACCCCATATATAAATAGTGCAACTCCACTTGGGGTCCTGACCCACAGTTTGGGAACCTCTGATCTAGACAGTGGCCTGCTTCTCAAGCTGCTCTACCTGTTTAACCCCTGCTGAAATATGGGGCTTGTTCCCATAGGATAAAAGCCATGCAGAGCAGGGGTTTTGTTTATCTAAATTAAAACTTAAATCAACAATACATTTACTTTTGCCTTACAGCTGGCTTCAGGAGGGGTTTTTATAATGGAGGACCATCCCTGTGAAGTTCCTTGACTTTACACCTTACCTTCCATCTTGGTGACGATTGTTAATTATTTGTATTATGGAAACACTTGGAAGCCCTCAACAAAACTGGGATCCCACTGAGCTAAGCACCGGACAGATGCCTACTAAGACACATCACATATTCTAAAATCTTCACAAATAAAGTGGACAAGAAATAGGAAGGGAAACAGATACAGGGAGAATGAGAGTGACTTTCCGAGGTCACATGGCAGATCACGAACAGAACCATGAACAGAACCGAGGCCTCCCAGGTCTCAGTCCGGCACCCCATCCTTTGGTGGGAATGGGGAAAATCCAGTGAGCACAGGTACCTGGTTATTGGCAGTATATGGTGGGGTTTGTTGATGGCTATGCCTTTATGTCAAGGGGTAATAAGACAGTTGGAAAATAATATTGTATGATCTTATACGCAAAAAACATAAGCTAGCTAAAAAAACTGCTATCACACTTTAATGTTTTGTAAAATTTGGGGCCAATAAGTTAAGATCAAAGGGCTCGCTAAATACTACCCTCAGGTATGTAGACAGTGCTTCCACTGCAGTCACTAGAAAACATGGCCCCACATGACAATGAACTAATTAAATTTTGCATGCTAATTTGTGTTATATTATAGGTCCTTTTCACACAATAAGCCCCTCCCCGCACCTGTGTGTGTGACTGGGTGAGCGAGGGGGTATCCATGTGACAGCCTGTGTGGGTGAGTGGGTGTGGGTGCGTGCGCAATCCTGCGCTCCACCTATCTCCATCGATCCCCAACGCACGGAGGCATTGGACAAAATGGAAGTACCTCTGTGCCTGGAAATCGGTGGAGGTGGGTGGAGATGGTGTGCATCTGTGTGACGGGCTACACACACACTGCACACCTGCTGCAGTGCACACCCATCCTCTCCCCCGCACCATGGCTCCTCCTGGCCCATTTGAAAAGGGCCATAGATTTGAACAAAACATGCCGGTTTTTCTCAGGGAATAAAAGTTCCTTTCTTCCTATGGTAAATGACATACTCCTTGCTCTCGTTAGCAAGAATAAAAAAAGAACAACATTTCAACTGACCTTATGTTATCAACCACGAACCCATGGGTTATTGGGTTTCCCATCTCCTGTACAAAAGTGGTAAATGTCTATTAGTTGTAGAACATGAGGAAAAGGCACCAGCAGTTTCAGAACATTTTTAATTAGTGTATCCTTTGCGCTTGAGGAAAGAACAGTGTTTACACTGATCACTCTCTTAGAGAAGATTATAATCGGAGCAGCAGAACAAGGTGCTTGTCAAGACAGGGATCAATGAAAACAATGTCCATAGGAGCTAGGATTGGAGTCTTAGAGCTGGTGAACCAGGCCGCACAGTTTATTAATGTAAATAGAAGCCCTATCTCTTTCTAATTAACACAACCTATTGTTTCCATTTCATTCTGAACCATGCTGGTTATGTTCAGGCAGCACAAGCTCAATGATGGTTGAACTTGATGTGTTTTTCTTGGGATAGTGTACTTAAATGTTTGTCATTCACTAAGCTGACTTCCACCAAATTGGAAACACTAGATCAGGCAATTTCACTGATGTTTTGGTTTTGGAGACACAGTCCTGAAATTATTTTTCCAGACAAAAAATAAAGTGTTTGACAGCAATGCTTAAAAAAAACAACACCCATAAAACAACTTTCTTATAGGAAACATATGTTTGTTCTCCAAATTAACTCACGCCATGTAAGCTAATAAGAACACAAACAGCAGGTTGAATTTTTTTGTGATGTTTGTGCAAAATAACCACAACATTGGGAAAAACTGGCTTGTTTTCACTGCCCTGAAGAGAAGTCATGAGAGAGAGCAATGGCCAGAGCCTGTGCCCTTGAAATGACCTTATTATACACATCAGGAAAGTGTCTATGTAGCGTTTCATGGAGCTGCACAAAATTAAGCCTCAGAAAAAAGATCAAGGATCAACCACTGGTTTGGATTAGTCTCTTCTCACCTATGTCCAATATTGAATTATATAGTTCTTTAGCCTTTAAAAGGTACATGGCCTGAAATAAGGCTCAGGTGACATTTCTGGTTTACTTTTTGTTTTTGGTATGACCAAACATAAGATAATAAATGCAATGGATTTAAGGGAAGCTTTACATATAAACTAAAATAATAATAATGATAAAAAAAATCTTCATTCTTTCCTCTCCTCAATCCCCCTTTGTGTTAAAAGCCCCAGCACAGTTTATCCTTTAATGGATAGAAATTAGAAAAACCACTTTAACGTGATGTATGTACTTGGAAATACTTGTGAAAATACTTGAAAACTTGGCACTTACAAAACACATCAATAATGGACTGAGGAAGATTTCTCCTTAACCCCAAGACTATAATTAAGTGCTTTTAAGATTAGCAACATTGTGCTCCGTGAAAATTACCAAATCCTTAATATTTATTTTCATTACCACATTACAGAACCTCAGGTGTATAGATAGATGGGGGCGGCCAGAGGGAGGCTTTAATTTGCTTCCGGCTTTGTTTCTTTTCTCATATTTTTTCCAAAATGAACTATTTAAGAGGACGCTACCAGAGATATTTGTAATATCTTTTTAGCAGCTGCTTAAAAGTTAGATACAAAACTTTATTAACTTGCTTATTTTTACCTCATTTTATGGCTCGTGCATGCTTCCTGATAGTGACAGAAGAAATTAATAACCTTTTGCAAACAAATACAGAAGGGTCTTGCTAAGCCATACCCTAGAAAACGAGATATTCACCCAAACACTGGATTCCAGAGTTGGCATCTGGCTAGCACATCAATCCACTTGGGGGTTGCTGTTTACATATGAATAAGGTCTGACAGGTGATTTTATTCGTAAGGTTTGCCACCTCTCTGAGTTTCACCTGGAGATTCCAGGGTTTGACCTAGAGTCTCCAGGGGGAAGTCCTGATTTCTCCAGATCAGCCAAGGGCAACTACGTCTAAGCTTGGAGAAGTGGGGTTCCCTGGGGCAGCAAGACATAGCCACAACAGAAAGGGGCTGGGTCAGAGGGACATTCCTAGCCCCCCTCCAATATGGCCCCACCTCTATGAAGCATTATGATACCACAATGTTCCATAAGGAGCAGGGTTATGTCAGAAAGGTGTGACAGCAGCTTCTTAGCCCTGTTCCTTCTGCCGTGGCCCGGAGGTGGCAACTCCATTTATTTATTTATTTATATCAGAATTTTTATCCCACCCCCTCATGCTCAATGGCAGTTCAGGGCGGCTAACAGAATACAATAAAAACAAGTACAAAATTATAAAATACAATTTAAAATATCAAATAAAAGTCTCAAAGCACATGAGGTCCATAAATACCCCCCCTCCAAACCCGCCACCCACTACCTGTCCCCCTCACCAAACGTCTGGCGAAACAGCCAGGCTTTGCACTGTCTGCAGAAGGAAGGGAGATGCAGGGAGAGGCAAACCTCTGCCAGGAGACAGTTCCGCAGCCACCAAGAATGCCCTCTCAAACGTTGCCACCCAGGAAACCCAGAGGATCTCTCAGAGATCTCCAAACGGATCACATTTGCACTGGATATCTCCAAACGGACCACGTATCCCTTAAAACAATGGCTACACACACACCCCTCTGACTGCGAGTGATTCTGCGTGGAGAACCTAGCCAGAACAAGGTCAGCCAAAACTGGCCCCAACTCAGTGTCCAGCCAGGTCTCCATGATACACACCAGGTCAGCCACATGGTCGAGGATCAGGTCCCGGACCGTAAAGAACTTATTCGCGACTGACCTGGATTACATCACACTCCTGGCAAAATTCACTCAAGCTATGAAAGTTGGCCCTAAGTGGCTGCAGAATTGGGGCCTGGGTAAATCCTGAAAAGGGTGAAGCCCTCCTGAATAGCTGGGACTAACTGTCCCTTTAAGGGAGTGAGCTGCATCCACAAGCCACACCCCTCCTGGGGATATAAGGTGCAGAAGACTGCTGCCAGGTCAATCTGTGTCTGGCTGGTATTGGAGGAAGAGTTTTGTAGCTGGAACCTGTCTTGGAAAGAATCTGATTGTAGCAAAGGACTGAATACCCACAGATTTGCTTGTAGCAGTACCCTAGTAAGAGGTAGTTGGGATTTGGATATGTTTTTATTATTTGCACTGTAAATAAACATGTACTTGGTTGGGATAGAGTTGTAATGGTGTGGCTCTTTGGGACCCTGACTTTGACGAACACTACAGCCAAGGCCGCCCTGTCACACCAGCATTGAAAGGGAAGCATAAAGACCCTTTGTATGAGCCTTCACAGTAGGGTTTCAGTGCTGCCAATGCACAGAATTTTGATCATCATGAGTCTCAGGATATTTGACGCTTAGAATCATGTAAATAATCATCATCTTCACCATAAAAACATAAGTACCACCATACTGGGTCAGACCAATGGTCCATCGAGCCCAGCATCTGTTTCTGAAAGTGGCCAATCTTGGTCACTTGGGAGAAGTACCCAAGAGGTCATATTGGGGTGATTCATTCCCTGTTGTCCACCCCCAGCTTCCAACAGTTAGCAGTTACATACCCCAAACCTACTTGGCTAATAGCTGTTAATGGATCTACCCTCCAAGAATTTATCTAATTCTTAAACCCAGCTATACTAGCCTTGACCACATCCTCTGGCAACAAATCTCACAAGTTAATTGTGTACTGAGTGAAAAAAATACTCTCTTTTATCTGTTCTAAATCTGCTGCCAGTTAGTTCCATAGGGTGTTCCCTAGTTCTAGTACTGTTTGAGAGGGTAAATAACCATTCCCTATTTACTTGTTCCACACCACACGATTTTAGAAATTTCTATCATATCCCCTCTGTCATCTCTTCTCCGAGCTAAAGAGCCCCAACCTATCAAACCTCGCTTTGTATGGAAGCAGTTCCATACCCTTTATCATTTTTGTTTCCCTTCTCTGTACCTTTTCTAGTTCTACTATATCTTTTTTTTAGATGGGGGCGATCAGGACTGCACACACTACTCAAGGTGTAGTCGCACCACAGATTTATATAGGATATTTTCACTTTTATTCTCTATCCCCATATGAATAATTTCTAATATTCTGTTTGCTTTTTTGCTTACTACTGCACACTGAGCCAAGGGTTTCAATGTATTTTCCACAATAACTCCAAGGTCATTTTCCTGAGTGGTAATCCCTAATTTTAAACCCAGCATTGTATGCATATAGTTTGGATTATTTTTCCCTACGTGCATCAGTTTGCACTTGTCAACATTAAATTTCATCTGCCATTTAGTTGTGCAGCCACCAAGTCTTGCAAGTGCCTCCTGAAATTCTTCACAGTGCGCTCGGGTTTTAACTATCTTGAATAACTTTGTGTCCTCTGCAGATTTGATCACCTCACCATCAGCAATGTGTTCACATTGAAGAGTTATGATTGGAGATAATCCCTGCCCCAAGGGGTTTATAATCTAGAATGGACAAGGGAGGGGAGGCATGAAAGAGGGAAACATAGGGTATTTTCATACGTGACTGTGCTAGTCACTGCCACGCTTTGATCCTACTCTGGATGAAAGCCTTCAGCCCAGGCAGAATCTGGCCCTGCTGCCAAAAAAATGTGACGGAGGCCAGGGCTGGGAAGCGGGCGTGGGGGATGTGCAGATGTGGCTCACATGATCCTGCCGCCCCTGTGCTGCTCAGCATGGCCCAGCCCCCTCCCTGATGTGGCAAGGTGTGATGAGGCAAGGTGTGGTGGCCTATGAAGCTGCCGTGCCTGCAGGCCATCAGATGTGATGGCCCGCTCTACAAATGTGTCTGGGAAAAGCTTTTAAAAATTTTTTATTTTACTTTATTTAAAATTTATATCCCACCCCTCCTGCCCTCAGGGCAGCCCAGGGTGGTGAGCAACATTCAATAAAAATATTTAAAAATTTAAAACAATTTAAAATTACAATATGTGGGGGAAAATCTCACCCCCACCCCTCGACAAAAGCCTGACAGAACAGCCAGGTCTTACATACACACTGAAACAGCAGGAGAGTGGAAGCCAACCGAGCCTTCTCTGGGAGCGAATTCCACAGCACAGGGGGCCACCGAAAAAGATCTAACATTGGTGGCCACCCGCCTCGCCCAGGGAACCTCCAAAAAGGCTCCCACGGATGATCTCAAGGGTCGCATGGGCACATGGAGAGTGGCTACGCTGGGGTAAGCGTGGCCACCCATGGTAGCATCACGTTTGAAAACACCCATAGGAGGAGATGAAATACATTCATGAAGTTGGGAAGTTGCAGGTGTACAACTGTACATGCTTTGTTTAGTTACAAGGGGACGAGGAAGACGCTGAAGGATAGGACAGTTATAATTATATCAGAATTCCAGCTTTCTTTTAAAAAAAAAACCCACACTTTTCCAGCCTTCCTAGTTGCTGAGGCGACCTTCGAAGCGTGACCCAGCTGTACCCCAAAGGCTCATAAGTCAGGAGGTAAATAAAAATAAACCAAAATTCAAATCTCATTATTTTTGGTAGCCTCACAGCTGGATCCTTGAATTATTCTGACAGCACAAGCCTCAGTCAGGCTGTAACTTGTGATTTTTGAACATTTATTTATTTTTATTTATTTATAAAATCATTTAATATCCTGCCCCAAGCAGCTTAGGGTGGCTGACAATGTTAAAATATAAAATCAATGAAACCAAAAATACAATAAAAAGGAAGGCACAAAACCAAAACCGCCTCCCTCGCCTCATCCCACCCAACACCCCATCTCCAAAAGCCAGGCAGAACAGCCAGTTTTACACATACAACGGAAGGAGGGGAGATCCGGGGCCACCCGGGCCTCCACTGGGAGGGAGTTCCACAGCCTAGGTGCAGCCACCAAGAATGCTCTCTCAATAGTGGCCCCCGGGCCACATGGGGGACCTCGAGAAGGGCACCCCCAGCGGACCGCAGGGGCCGCTCCTCCCCTATAGGGTTTATAGATCAAAACCAATACCTTGAATTGAGCCCGGAAGACTATAGGCAGTCAGTGCAGAGCCCAGAGCACCGGTGTAATGTGCTCACGGGCGGCGACCCGTCTCTGTAAGGAGACGGGCCCCAGCATTCTGCACTAGCTGCAGTCTCCGAACTGTCACCAGAGGTAGCCCCATGTAGAGTGCATTGTAATAATCCAATCTCGAGGTAATGAAAGCATGGATTATGGTGGTCAGGTCACTATTTGAAACATACAGCCAAAGCCATTCCACCAGATGTAATTGGCAAAACGCACTCCTCACCACAGTCCTCACCCAGAGATCCAGGTAGAGCTGCAGATTGAGGAGCATGCCCAGACTACGGACCTGGGATAACAGCAGAGGGTGGACCTCATCAAAGATGGGAACCACCACATCCACTGCCCTTCCCATCACCATCACCTCCATCTTTTCAGGATTCAGTTTCAATCAGCTCACCCTCATCCAATCCCCAACAGCCACCAGACACTGGGTAAGCACTAAGACTGCTGGGTCTGGGTCAGATGAAAAGAAGAGGTAGAGTTGGGTGTAATCAGCATATTGATGACACCGCACCTCATACCATCTCATGACCTTACCAAGTGTCTGCATATAGATGATGAACAAAAGCAGGGATAACCTAGAACCTTGTGGGATACCACACGTGAGGTCCCGTGGAGATGAATAATAATCCCCAAGCACCACACGCTGAATTCTCCGAGCCAGGAAGGAGCGGAACCAGTCAAGGATGATCCTGCTCACTCCTGCTCGATCCCGCAAGCAAGTCGCTAACATCTCATGGTCAACAGGATCAAAACCAGCTGGCAGGTATACAAAAATTAGCAGGATCGAATTACCCGGATCTAATTCACGGCGAAGGTTGTCGACCAAGACCACAAGCACAGTTTCGTGCCATAACCCAGATGAAAACCGAACTGAAAGGGATCCAGATAACCAGTGCGGCCTATTTGCCCCTACAGCTGCTGGGCCACTACCCGCTCAATAACCTTCCCTAAAAATGGAATTTCACGTAGAAGGAGGGAGTACCAACCAACTCCCTTACTGCCCGGAAAAGCTGTGCTGGACAAGATTTTGCAGAGGCTATACGGGCAGCAAAAACCTCCCTTTTGCTGCCCTTTCAGCTACAGCATAGGAACATAAACTGGCTCTACGTTGCAAACTATTGGCTTCAGCATGCGAACGGCGCCACCATCGCTCCAACCACTGCCCTTCCTGCTACAGCAACCTCAGGCCCTCTGTAAACCATGGAGGCCTGAGGAGCCGTCGCCAAGGGAGCAGACACCTCGGAGCCATCCAGTTGATGGCCTCCAACAGCCAGGTATTCCATAAAGTAACGAGGTCACTGGTGGGTGGTCGTCAAGATCAAAGGGTAACTCCTCAAGAGTTTTCTCGGATTCCATTAGTCTCCGGGGGCAAATCATCTGAATAGGTTCTACGTCCTCCCCCCGGGGGAAGACATGCGCCAGGAGACGTGCTTGCAGGAGGTAATGATCCATTAATGACAAGGGCTCTACTGACACCTTTCCCATCAACGAATCCCGTGCCTTAAGAGCGGTGCAAGAAAATCAGATCCAGGGTAGCCCCCCATCAATTTGGGAGAGGCTCATGGTTGCCATGGAGTCCATGAACTCACGCTCTGCACCACTGAGACTGGCGTCAGTATGTATGTTGAAGTCCCCCAAGACTAATGTCTTCGGGGAATGCAACACCACATCCAACACCAGTTCCGTCAGGGTGAGTAGGGATGCTGCCATACAGGTAGGTGCACGGTATACTAGCAGCACCCCCAATCTGTCTCCTGCCAAATCAAACACAAGATGGAGGCCCTCTACTCCCGATATAACCTGCACCAGATATCTCCTGACAGATCACGAATCCTTAAAATTAATGGCTACACTGTCCTCCATGTCCCTCCGACTGAGGCTGATGCTGCACAGAGTACCCAGCCGACATAAGGTCAGCCAAGATAGGCCTCGACTCATCGTCCAGCTAGGTCTCCGTAATGCACACAAGGTCGGTGTCATGGCCCAGGATTAACTCGTGGACTGTAATAGATTTATTAACCACCGACTTCATGTTCAGCAGCATCAGATTCAGATCAGGGGTCCTCTGATCATGACTCACTTTGTCACCTGCTTGGGGGGGGAAGTGAGAGGGACAGGCAAAAACACCTGACCCGTCTCACAGATTTCACCCCCCATAAGTACCATATCTCCCCGACCCAATCACGATCTCAATGGTTGTGGCCCCCCCGGCTGGCCCTCCCCCCTCCCAGCTGCTCCACCTGCACGGTGAAGGAGATCCCCTCCCCACCAATTCCCCCCTCCCACCTGCTTACACAGGGCAGGATCTCCCCCCCCCCCCAGGACCCTTTCCCCCCTCACACTGGGGGAAAAGATCCCCTTCCCCAACCCACTCCCTCTCCAACCCCCATCACACCGAAGCCAGAGAAAATCCCCAACCTCCCACAACATAATACCCCCTACCCAAAACATATGACCCCCCCTCACAAGCCTTCCCTAAACAAATACCCAGCCCACCATCACACACCCCACAGTCCCACTGGTGCAGCCCTTAGGCGCATAGCTTGCAGGGCATGCCTGCAGCGTTGCCAAGCCACAGGCTGCTGATATCCCCCTCCAACTCCAAGCAGACTGTGTGTGACGGCTTCCTCGGTCCCGCCCCCTCTCCTCCCATGAGGAAGGGGGGTGATGTCACCTGGGGCTGGATGATGTCTATCCGGGGGAGTGGTGTGAGCCCTCAAAGGGGCTCCCAACCCTGGACCTTGACCCACGTGAATTCGGCAGCAGCAGGCGCAACCTGGAACAGCGGCAGAAGCAGGACAGATCCAAAATCGCCCAAAAGGCATTTGGCAAAGTTTCCTGGTCACCACGGCTCCCACAAACAGCTCGGCCAATGGCCGACACCCTTTGGGTGTCACCCTTCAGACTGGCACCCCCAGAGCCCAGACCTAGCAGAAATAATACCTGGAGGGGAGAGAGAGCCAGGTGTCAGTAATCCCCCAGGGAACCAACCAGTCTTATCAGCAAAAGGACAATGCTGGTGCCATGTCTTTCCCTTCTGATCAATGATACATAATACAGATTCATTTCATTTCTGAATGAAGTTTGTTTACCAAGAGGGAAGGGGGAAGGAATATGTTTTGTCACCTTGGTGCTAAACCTATTGTCTCCTTCCTAAAAGCAATCATTTATAGATATTAAAATGGCAGGTCCCGGACACTGCATAGCATTTCTTCTAATATGCTTGTATTGCCAATTCAGTTCACAGATTGCATTCATTCTTCTTTGAAAAGCTCACAATGTTGAGCCAGAATTTTGCTGTGAAATAGCATTTGCTCACATGGGCATCATCTTCAGCTGGGCTGAAGGACAATGTCAAGAGCAGAAGAGCAGTTGCAGCCTCTTGGGAAAACAGGAAAATCAAAGGGATATTTCAGATTTAAAATGAAACAATATACTTAAGCCAGTCATGAGATAAAATAAGTAAGAAAGGTACAAGGTCTAGGAATCATTGACACCAGTAGTTTTCTACAAGTGACTCTGTCCATTCACTCCATGTCAACGATTCTGAAATTCTTTCTGAAGCAGTGATCTGTTATAATTCCCTTTTCTGGGAGCCTCCAGCGGTGCTCCTTCATCACTTCCAGCTTGTTCAGAAAGCAGCAGGTGTGGGCAGCTGTGATCATGTTACGCCTGCTCTGCGTTGGCTGCCCATAGAGCGGCAGACTGAATTTAAGACTGAACTTCTCGTTTTCAGCCCCCGAATGGTAAAGGCTCTAGTTATATTCGAGACCAGCTCCTGAAACCTTGCCCTGATGCCTATCTGCGCTCAGATACCACCCGCTGTGTGGGCATCCCACCATTGCACCTTAACAGAGTGGACAATTCGGCCTGCTTGTCATGGGCCTCTCAGTGTGGAATTCACTTCCTTTAGAATTTCATCTCAGTTCCTTGCTCCTCACCTTCAAAAAGTACCTGAAGATTTTTTTATATATATATAAAGGGGTGGGACATCGGGGCAAATACCAGCTACCGGATTTACCGGTTACCGGATTTTAAAGAACCGGATTGCCGGATCTGTGTACCGGTTTACCGGTACTGGATTTGTTCCATTGATTTCAATGGGGAACTGTCCCCATTGAAATCAATGGAAAAAAACACAAAAAGCCTCTCCCCTCCCCCTCCCAGACTGTGTGTGTGGAAGGGGGGGCACCCCCCACCCACCCTGCCCAGCCTGGCTTTAAAAAATATAATTTTCCCCCGAAGTCCCTGCTGGTGCGGGCTCCGGGCTGCCACCAGTGACCCGGAGCCCGCACCAGCAGGTACTAGGGTGATCCCTGGGGTGGTGGTTCATTTAACACACACCCCACCCCAGGGATCACCCTACCTCCCCACCCAGGGATCGCCTACCTTGCGCTCTGGGCGGCGGCGGTCCAACTCCGTCGGCTTCAGCGCTGGCTGTGGCTGCTGGCTTCAGCACTACTAGGCCTTCCGGTGAACTTCCGGTGAATTCTCCAGGCGCCTTTGCAGGATCCACTGCTAGTTCCCCTTAATGCATTTTTCCTTCCCTTTTCCTTCCCATTTTAAACATATTTTAAATGGATTTTAGGTTGTTTTTATTGTATTAATTTTGTGAAGCACCCTGAGTGCCACTTGGTGGTGAGGGTGTCTGTGGTATATAAATAAAATTGTTATCCTCTCCCCTGGCATGGAGGCCTATATAATGAACAGATCCACACAACACACCTAAGTGTCTTTCAGTGCCTAATTCAAAACCCCCAGCCATCTATTAGGTGTCTATGGGTGATTTCAGATGCAATGGTGCAGCATTCACCCCGTCCCGGAATCACCCAAATGATTCCCCGCTGGGATCACTCCGGCACATTCAACAGATGTGCCGGATGATCCCAGTGGGGAATCGGGGAGGGGGCGGGGCCGCACGATGTAACTTGCGGTCACACGGCCCCGCCCCCCCATGCCACCCGCTCTCTGGGGAGATGGGCAGGTGCCACTGCCAATGCAGCTGCAGCGCCCGCCCGATTTGACCACAGCCCGGAATCCCACCGGGGATTCTGGGCCATGGTTGCCAGCCAGAAGTTACTTTTTGTTGGTTCCTGCTGGGAATCTCCTTGACCATGCTTGCGGCGATTGTCCGGCGGGGAGCCCCAGAAGCATGGTTGAAATTGACCCCATGTGGGAATCGACCGTGGTGAACATCTGGCGGCCACCAAACAGATGTTCAGGGCGCTTTGGCCCCATATGGGTATTGACCGTGGTTCACTGTGATCTCGTAACGTCTGAATATACCCTATGTCAGAGGAAAAGGTGGGCAGAAAGTGTGAGGAAAGACAGCACATTTTGGAGAACACTGGTTACATATCAGGAACCTTCCTTTCCCAACCATTTGTCTATACTAGTGGTCAACTATGGCCTATCTGCATTTGGTCTGGACCAGGGATGGCTCCATCAGCCACAGCACTCCCCTCTCTCCCACATTTAAGGTGGTGGCTGAAGGATCCACCTTCTTATCACATTCAAAATTTGTGTATTTTCTTAAATTCTCATTAAGCATTGTGTGCAAGTTCTTCCAATTTGCACCTCTCTCCACCAAGGGGGAGAGGACAGGCAGGATTCAGGCTGGAATAGCCTCCTCATTATTGACCAATAAAAACTCAGGGCAGGGGGAAAGGCTAAATCTTCTTGTCACCTCATTCCTAATCAGTCAGGGCTTTGGGGCTGGGCCTGGCCTTCACAGCACTGCTACATGTATGTAGAGGCAGGGGAACTTTCTAATGTTCCATAATTGTTTGTTTTTTTATATAAGATTTTACTAGCTATTATTTATTTATTTATTTATTTATTTATTTATTAGTCACCCCCTCATGCCTACGGCATCTCGGGGCAGCTTACAGCATAAAAACACACAATAAAATGCATTAAAACGTTTGAAAAATACAATCCCCCCCTACCCCACCCTCCCCTTCGAAGGCCTGGATGAACACCCAGGTCTTACAGGTTCGCCAAAATGCCAACAGACCTCGGGCCAGACGGGCTTCCTCCAGGAGGGAATTCCAGAGCCTCGGCCCGGCCACGGGGAATGCCCTCTCCATTGTGGCCCCCCGCTTTACACGGAGGACCTCCAAAAAGGCACCCCCAGTGGACCATAGGGATCACTCTGAGGCACGGAGGGCAAGGCGGTCCCCAAGATATGAGGGGCCCAGACCGTGTAGCGTTTTATAGATCAACACTAGCACCTTGAATCGGGCTCGGTATGCTATAGGCAGCCAGCACAGTGTACGAAGCATAGGTGTTATGTGCTCTCACCTTCCTGTCCCCATCAGGAGATGGGCCGCCGCATTCTGCACCAGCTGCAGCCTCTGAACCAGAAACAAGGGAAGTCCCATGTACAGCGCATTTCAGTAGTCTAGCCGTGAGTTGATGAAGGCATGAATGAGGGTGGCCAGGTCAGGCCTGAAAATGTATGGACACAGCCTCCGTACCAGATACAGCTGGCGGAAGGCAGCCTTAGCCACCATCTCTACCATCTCTACCTACCGATCCAGCAGGAGCACCGAGTCCAACACCACCCCCAGACAACAAAGATGGGTTTGGGGAAATTATTTTACTTCCCCCCTTGGGGCTCAGCATTCAGCCTGTGCAGTTCAGGTCTAATATTTAGGCATGAACAACTGGAACCTCCAGGAAGTGGGGTAAATTCAAATTCAAATAAAATACCCAAGGGGTGAATTTCCCCCTCCTTAGAGGGTCATTATAAGCAGGGGCGGCTGGTGGGTTTTTAGTTTGGAGGGGCAGTAAGGCCGGCAAGCCGGTGGGCAGACCCAGGCCAACGGTAGGTGGAGCCAGGGCAATGGTAGGTCAGTGGCATGGCATAGTCCAGCAGCAAGGAGTTCCCAGGGTTAACATCGGATGGAAGAAAACACAGTCTACATGCACATCAAGCTTAAAATAAATAATGTATAAACCCCAAACACAGGGAAACACAGAAAACACTGGCAAAACACAGCAGCAA
>QEPC01006817.1:4770952-4781929 GCA_003113815.1 Sphenodon punctatus
CAGTCAGTGACTAATCCCTCCCCCCACCCCCGCATACAGTCAGTGGCAGCGCTTACCTGCAGGCTGCTCTTCTCGCCTTCTGACTGCTCCTTCGGGAGGCAGCAGGAGCGGGAACTAGCATGCTGCGCGCGGGCGCACTGAGACTCTCAGGGGACTGACTGAGGCAGGGAGGAAGCACACATGCGCGCTTCCTCCCTTCCTCAGTCCCCCGAGTGGGCTGTCAGCGTGACCGCCCTGGCGAGATCTTCCATTGCTCCATTGAGTGCAATGGAAAGACTTTGCCCCTCTCTCCACAACACGTCCCATGCGTGCTGTGGACGGAGAAGTTCCGCTGCCCAAATCGCGTTTTCCATAGGAAAACGCTTTGGGCGGCTGAGCAGCTGAGCCTTTTTGTCCCTTCGGGGACCCACTCCCTCTCCCAGTGGAGTGGGTGGGTCCCCGAAGGGAGAACAAGTTCAGTGACAGCTACAGCAGCCTCTGTTTTTAAAACAGTTTTGCCATGCCAGTGGCCCCTGCAGTGCTTTGGGGGGCACCGCCCCAAATTCTCTGCAGGGGGAGCCGCCACTGATTATAAAACTTATGTATTAGACCTGGTCAAAATCTTTCAAATGAAAAATCAGCTCTATGAAAATTCGCATAAATAATTAATTAAAAAGTATTTCCCAACTATTATAATATTGGGATTCTTTCCCAGTTTTTTTCTAAAAAAAATTGAAGGTTTTCACACTTTCAGCTTAATCTCCATTTCCAAACCATGAAATAAAAATAATTGGCAATGATGTTTTTCCCTTATGTATCCCGTAAGTTCTAGTTTATTGCTGAGAGAGGCTTATATGGAATACAAAAAGGGCTGTATTTTTCAGAGCACATCATAATCTAAAAATGCTTCACAATTAAACACTCTATTCCTAAACATAATCAAAATATTTGTTATGACAGAAAAACAGCATTTTCACAATCAAAATCTGCATTTTTCCTTATTATACAACGAAAGTTCTCTAATAATAATAATAATAATAATAATAATCTTTATTGTTCTGGCCACAGGCCATGACAAAAACAAAAGCAAAAGCCACAGGCCATGACAAAAACAAAATCTAATCCTTGTATCAAATTTCTAAATTCTAGAATATGCCCTCCTTTTGAAGATGTCATTTTTAACATAAGTGGATTTTAAAAATATATCCTTTTAATTTAATTTTGAACAGAAAATTAGCAGAAATAATCCTGTTCTTTGATGCAGCTGATATCTTTTTTGCTTGAAGACATTTTAAAGAAAGGCTTTTTGCAATGTGTTCTATCGTATTTGGAAAGCAAACCTATATCGTGTGACAGGTAGTACATTAGAAAAGTAAACAGTTGTGTGTTTATATATATATATATATATATATATATATATATACACACACACACACTTGCACAATTGTTTCAGAAATGAGATTTTTCGCAGCGGACTACATAGTATAGGGCATGGTATAGGGCAAACTTCATCGAAATTGTGAAATCCGTGATAACAGTGGAAAAAATACAGCCTTAGGTATAAGTCCCATGCTAGGCTTGCATTCAGGGTTTTCATGTATCTTATCGGAACTTTGCAAGTGAGGCCCATTTTTGGTTAAAAGGTGCTGCCTAATCAATATAGCCAAAGCTTCATGTTCTCTTTCCAAAAAATAAACTGCCCCTTAACACCTGGTGGTTGAAACTTTTTAAAAATCCTACACTGGGACATTTTTGTGCATGGCCACATCACAATAAAACACATCACTTCTCTGTCATAGAGACTGACACCTCTGATCCAAGAGTACATTAAGGCTTTGATAGTTAAGAGCAGGGGCAAGGGCAACTGCATTCAAGTGCTGTAAAGAAGCAATTCAGAGACATCATTTTCCATCAGCACAGGTTACTAACATGAATGTAAGAGATGTCACGCCACCTTGATTGCACAGATCTGTCCCTATAGAAGATATTAATAAGGACACACTTTTAATTTTGGATACAGTAAGATCACTTCGGTCTCACAAATCAGGAGAAAAATGCATCCATAATTCTTAAATGCATTTCAAGACAAATGACACAGGTTTTATTTATGACATCAATTTATTTTGCACTTTGCAATTACGTAAAAATAGCAATAACATGGCAAGGGAGATGATGTGATGGATCCAGGTGCTGAATTATTCATTGCCCTTCAGTTGTTGACTTCACATCAGATGTCTTCCAATGCACATTGCATAAATCAGGATGGATCTTTTTGTCCACAACCACTCTAAGATCCTATCCAGTGCTCTTTGTATCAATTCACTGAGACCCTTTTCACACAGACACACTAACACTGATAAAATGGGTGTTACATTTTATTATACATGTTGCAGAGCACCCATAGAGCACACCTGCAGCCCTGCAACGTGTATAATAAAATGTAACACCCATTTTATCAGTGTTAGTGTCTGTGAAAAGGGCCTTATATGCACAATAGAATTGCCAGTATCTTCACAAGCAAGTAATACACATAAACTGCCTGGAGAGACGGTAATGTTGCTGATTCTTTATGAGGAACAAGAGAAATATAATCAGTTGGAACAGATCTTTCTCATGCCCAAGATATAAAGAACAGCTTTTTCTATAAATGTATTAGCTCTCATGCCTTAAGGAATATGCATATATATTTCAGCACTTCCCCACAGAATATAGTATAATTTATGCCTGAAACTCGGTCTTCAGAAAACTTCAGAATTCGACAAACATTATGGTATTCAGTTCTGAAAGTATGGAAGTTCTGAAGTTCCGAGCACCAAGGCCGTTCTTCGGAAAACTTCAGAAGAAACTGTGCGCGTGGGGGGCTGATGGACAGTTGAGGCTTCTTCTGGAAATGAAACTTGGTGCCATATTTGGTAGGAGGGGGGTATATGAGGGCACAGTTGAGTGATGATAAACCAGATGGCAAGTTTTGATTGACTGGCGAAGCCAGATGGCAAACTTTTGATTGGCTGGCAGGGCAACATAAAAGTGGCTGCAGCCATTTTCCATTCTCTTTGGTGACTTTTATTGTGTGCTACAGTGCTGGATTTATAAGTAATTGGCTGGAGGGGAGGGGTGCCTGGACTGGCCCTGACATGGCCTGGTTTGGCCTGTCTTGTCCATAGGGCCAATGCTGAGGGGTTTTGTTTACCTTTATCACGCCCTGCTTTTTAAAAATAATAATAATTGGGTATCACATTGCTTCTAGTTCTGCCTGCTGCTTGGTTGGCACTTGACACCATGAAGCCTGGCTTCACTTCCCTTTGCCTGGTCTTTTCAAGTTACCAGTGCCGCAGTACCAGTGCCGCAGTACCAGTGCCATGCCAAGACTAGAGGGTGCCCCAGGGGTGTGGTTGTGAATGTCTGGTTTCTTTCTTGTGGGTGTTATGATTTTGTTTGCTGGACAAGCTGGCTGGCTTTTGGGGGGGTGGGGTGTTATTTCTCCATGCACACTGTTTTACAGGGTTGTGTGTGTTGTCATCTTTCTTTTTTTATCATGGATGTGGCTGCCGCATGGCACAGCAGAGCCTAATTGTAAAGTGTAACTTCTACTGTTCTGCCAGCTGCTTGGCACCATGAGGCCAGACTGGGATCTCTCTGCCTGACTCCACTTCCCCTTGCCTGGTCTGTTCAAGTTACCAGTGCCACAGTACCAATGCCATGCCAAGCGGGTGCCCTTGAGGGGTGTGCATGAATGTCTGGTTTCTTAATTTTGTGACTGCTGGGCTTGCTGGCTTTGGGTGGGATTTATTTCTCTATGCAGTTGCACACTGTTTTGCGGGGTTGTGTGTGTTGTCTAGGCTGCGGCATGGCACAGCAGAGCCTAACCGTAAAGTGTAACTTCTACAGTTCTGTCAGCTGCTTGGCACCATGAGGCCAGACTGCCAAGAGGGTGCCCTGGGGTGTGTGGATGTCTGCTGAGGTACTGACCTGGCGCTGAATAGTTCCAAAGTTTCTGAAGTTTTCTGAGGTCTGGAATTCCGAGTCTGAATTCAGAAGCTTCTGAAACAGTGCCGAAGGACCACCGTGTGCTCTGGCAGATTACTCAGAACTTCAGAATTTGGCTCGAGTACCCGGAAGTACGATTTGGTACAGCCCTAGGATAATTTCTTTTATCTGACTTCCTATTTTCTGTCACATTGGGTCAAAAGAAGTACTGGTGCATCCCCCTTCAGGACCACTGATCAGCCATTTAGTGTCTAACAGCTGATTAGCACCGACAGATAATAACCACCAAACAACTGATCAGCGGTTAGTTTTTTTTAAAAGTGCTGTGCGGACACAGGGAGTCTGTACAGCTACTTTTAAGCTATAACTGCAAATCAGCTGTTTAACACTAAGCAGTTGACTGACAATTATCATATGTCACCCCGAATCAGCCAGATCCCTCTCATCCAAAAGCTTGGTTAACTAACATTTTTTATGGTACCCAGGCCTGTTGGACAACTAGAGACATAGGATGTAGCTCACATTAGCCCATATTGTCTCGAGATTCACCTGCACATTTGTTTTGTCCCCCACCAGATGTTGGCCCACATATGCCCCAGGGTGGGTAGGCAGTTGCTATGGGATGCGCCCTCCAGAAATTTCTATGATACTATCCCAGGCCAAGGCCCACCCACCCAGGCAAATCCAGCCCAACATGGGCGCACACGTCTGTTACGTCCCACCTAGCCCCGCCACAGGGCAAGGAGCCATGGGCGAAAGTCCAGAGCGGTCAACAGTGACCGTGCCTCAATGCCCCTCCCCACAAGACAGCCCGGCACCCTTAAAGGGAACTGGCAGCAAAGGCAACACCAAGTTGGACATACCCAGTTTCCACAGAATCAGCTGCCCAATGCCCAGCCCACACTACCACCACAAGAGTGCCCCAAAGGGGAATGTGGAGCAAGAGGGACAGGCTGGATGGGTAAGTCAGTGCACCCTGGTGGGGGGCACAGCTACTGTCCCATGGTAGGAACAAATTATATGAGGTGCATCTCTATTTATTTCTTTTATTTATTTATTTTATTTAAAAAGTTTTGCTACCCCACCCCTCCTGCCACAGGCTGCTTGGGGCGGCTTATAATTAATAAAAACAGCAACAATAAAACTAAAAACAGGACATAAAAAGGAGGATACTAAAATAACCCCCCCCCCAAACCCCCACCAAATGCCTGGCGGAACAGCCAGGTCTTACAGATTCTTTAAAAGGAGGTGAGATCTGGGGCCAACCAGGCCTCAACCGGAAGGGAGTTCCACAGCTGTGGTGTGGCCACTGAGAATGCCCTCCCATGTGGCCTCCCGGCAGACTCAAGGGACCTCAAGCAGGGCACCCCCGGATGACCACAGGGGCTGATCCAGAACCCAGGGGGTGAGGTGGTCCCACAGATAGCCTATAAAGCCCTAAACGGTAAGTCCAACACCTTGAATCTGGCCCAGAAAACTACCGGCAGACAGTGCAGAGAATGGAGCACTGCCATAATATGCTCCCGGTGGCCCAGACCCACCAGGAGACAGACCACCGCATTCTGCATCAGCTGCAATTTCCGAGTTGTCACCCTGTTCACAGGAACCCACCAGCGCCACTACCCCAGCCACACCAAAAGTGGGTCTCCCACCCACCAGAGGAGGGTCCCTTGGAGCAATGAGGAGACCTGGGCTACAATTGGTCACTGGGGGAAGGGCGGGGGGACAAGGTTCAATGTGACCTGTGCCTAATGCACCAGAATGAGTGAGTGTTTCAGAGGATAACCACCCAAATGGCAGCCCTGGGCTACCAATGGGACACGAGCTAGTGCCGACAGCAGGCCAAGGATCTGCGGAGGGACTTCAAGGAGGTCCATGATAAGAACTACAAGTCCAGGTATGGGCACCAAACCAAGCCCTACATGGACCTCCTTGAATGCATCCTCTGCATTAACCATTCCATCGTGGCCCCGTGGATCATTGGCACTGGACTCACCCAGGGCCACCATTGGGTGGACACCCCTACACCAGTGCTTGACCCCAAAGTACTCACTTATTCTGGCAGTGGTCCCCCCTCTCTGAGGAGGAGACTGGCCAATTGGGGACACAGATGACTGTGTCCAGTCATGCCTCTGACTCAGAGGAATTGGACACCACCCTCAGGACCCTCCCCACTTGTCCCCTCAAGCCAGAGAGCCATGAGCCATCATCACTCAAAGACACTGAGGTGTAAGTGAAGGGGACAGTGAACTCAGATCCCAAGGGAATTGGTAAGTGAATGCACCAGAGGGAAACCATGGGGGATAGGTGAACCAGTCCTAGGACGGAGAGGTCAGGTAATGCCAGTCACCAGCATGGCTCCCGTTATATGCTGTGCTCACAGGTGTCCAAAAGGCTGATAGGGATCAACCCAAGGAGGCATGGGATGCAGAGGCACCCCCTGGAGAAGGTAGGTGTGGCAAGCAGGTGGGAGGGCACCATGGCAGGCGGGTGGGGGGCCTCACCTGCTGGACAGGCAGGTGTGGAAGTCAGGGGACATAGTGGGAGCTGAGGCAACAGGTATGGGGGAAAAACACTGGGCTGGGATGGTATAAGTGGGGCAGCCTCAATCAATGGCTCTCCTTTCCATCCTGTCACAGGTCCACCAGTGGGAAGTCCGACTGCACTGCCAGACCAGATACGGGTACCAAGAAAACCCAGGCCCTGCAGGCACAGATCAGTGGTGCAGGAAGGATATGGCCCAGTGGCTGCTGGATGAAACCACATGCTGGGCAGATGAGTTCCGGGATGCCACCAGGGGGTGGCAGAGGAACACCGGTGTTCCATACGGCAATATCCATCCAACAAAGGGACCAAATACACCATCAAACAAAGGGACATCACTGCAGAGGGCCACAGTGAATGCCGGATGGAGAGGCAGGAATGGGACCACCCCTGCAAATGTGGTCTGGGTCCATGGAAAAGGAGGGCCACGGGCTCAGGATCATCATGAAGCAGTCCCTCGGAATGCAGCACATCCTCCTACACCATGTGGTTCAGTGGCGACTGGTGGGTTCTAAGACCGGTGGGTCAGTGGGTGGCGCCAGTAGTAGAGGGGGGAGTCAATGGTGAGAAGGACCAAGCAGAATTTTGAAATTACTATGGAATTTTACAGCCTCAGTTCCCCATCTGTAAAAAAATGGGAATGTGTGTGTCTGTCTCTCCCTGTGTTCCCCTCACCCTTGTCCTTCTTAGATTGTAAACCCACTGGCAGGGATCTGTCTCCAATAGCCACCAGCAGGCAATGTGTTCAATGGCAGGAGTACCATAACAGCTAGCCCAGATTTCAAACAAACCAACCAACAGGTCAGACTCAGAGCTTAAAGCAATAATTAACCTGGGGTTCTTTCCATTTGCCTTCAGTTTCTCAGCCAAACACTGCAGTCATGTTTTAAATCTTCTCTCCATAACTTTAGAGAAACTTGCTTTCTTAGTGAAAGCCAAAAATCACAGGCTTATCACAGCTCTCGTCACTTAGGATTTTCAACACTTTTATGTTGCTCCCCCCACTTTCCTGGGTGGTGGGAAGTTCCAGGGGCAGCCTTGCTGGGTCAGTGTCCCTTCGACAGGAGAGAGAAACTGAAGAGACTTACTGTGTGGTATAATAGTCCATTTATTTACAAATGTCCTAGTTCCTCCAGGTCCAGCACCACAAGGGCTCCCAAAAAAGCTCTCTCTGTAGCCTTCGGCCCACAAAGTCCAGTATGCAACCACCAGCCGGACTGCAGCTCTCTACTCAGACACAGACTGAAAGAGCATTGCCCAGTCCAAACCATTCTTATAAGACAAGGGGCTGGCAGAAAAGCTTAGGTGTGGCTGATGGCCCTATACAATGACTTGCATTCCAGGGGAAATTAATCCGAAGAGGGAGTTACATTCCCAAGGGGACCCCAAATCCATGACACTTACAAACATGAGGTGGCAACACTGAAACAGGCAAATTCTTTAAAAAACACACCCCCACCACCCCAAACTTGTAATTTTAGAGCAATCAACCAAGCCCAAAGTCCAGCGCATAATGGGGCCACCACAAACAAATATCACCCCCTCAAATCTACTCAATAACCTCAGGCTCAGGGGCCAATAAGGCCAATGGTGAGGTTTTATGCTCTTTTCCAGCTCCTGGATCTGGCCCCTGGATCCACTTCCTACCCCCAAATACCAAAAGACTGAACTCAGAATAAGGCAGCAGAGATGAGGGTGCACACAATGATAGGGTGTGGCAGATCCAAGGCAAAGTTCCCCTCCATCTGCTCTGGGGAAAAACAGGCAACCAAGTCCAGTGCACATTGGGGCAGGAGGCAAAAAGCTCCCTTCACCCCCACCCCCATCTGCAAAGGGGAAACACGAAAGACAAATCCTTTCTCTCTCTCTCTCTTTTTGTTTTGTTTAAATCACGTTTAGCAGCAGCAGGTTAGAACCAAGTCTCCCACCGTGCACATGGGGTCACAAATCTTAACCCTACCCTCCCCTCCCAATCTGCCCAGGGGAAACACAAGCAAGGCAAACAACAACAACAACCCTCTCTTTATTCACTTGTTAGAAGCAGCACGTTAGAAGCAAGCCCCCACAGTGCACATGGGGGGCAAGCAGGGGACGCAAAGCACACAACTCCCACAATCTGCCCTCCCCACCCCAGGCTTCCAATCTGCTCAGGGGAAGAAAAACAAATATTTAATTTAAGTGGAGTCCAAGGGTCCTGAAACGTACCAGGCAGGAGCAGGCAGCTGCAGCCATAGCCATGTGCAGAAAACTGGCTCCAAAACTACAGTCTGGCTCTGCCCACTGAAGGGAGGGGGGAGGAGAAGCCAATCTCTGCCCTGGGAGGCGTTTTTTCAAAGTGACCTTCCAGGCTATTGAGTCTAATGGCTGCTGGCCTCCCATTGGAACCCATTGTCTGCTGCTGGCCACACCTCCTGGCTACGATACTTTGGGTGTTCACTCTGGAGAGTGACCCACACACATCACATCACAGCCAGCCAGGGCCAGGAGAGTCGGGGGGAGGAGCCAGGAGCAGGACTGCCTTGGAGGCATGATTCTAATGGCTGCTGGGTTCCAATTGGGACCCATTGCCTGCTGCTGGCCACACACGTTCTGGCTGTGATGGTTTCAGTGTTCACTTCAGACAGAGAGTGCCCTGCCAGTTGGGGGTGTCTTCAGGGCAGCAGACCACACATAGGCGCGGCAGTGGCAGAGGTGAGATAAGAGGTTTGGGGGATGTGGGTGCAGGCTGGGGGGTGCCAGGGAAACAAGGGGGTCATTGTCTGCCAGTGCCCATATGTACCAGCTGCCCCTGATGTGGCTAATGCAAGTTCCTCTATAACTGCTACACTGGGGAGGGTGCTCGTGACCTCCCCCCAGAGATCCTACCACTGCCCCCTGGATCTCGAATGCCTGAGTGGGTCTCGCCAGCAGCCAGACCCATGGCCACAGGGTCTGAGGCTCAGATTCCCTGTGCCTGCCTAGGAACAACCAGACCTGCAGGCCAAACCCTCCACTGACAGCTTGAGTGCCCTGCCACCTGCTGCAGTGACCCTTCCCATGGTGCTCTAAGGGGAGGAGGAGAAGGAAGAGGAGACAAAAACCCCGGCTGAACCACCGGCCTTCGTCAGGTAGGTCTGGGGTTACAAAATTAAGAAACAAAGCCAAAGCAGAGGTATATACAGTAGCGGGGGATGTGCCCATTGAACTCAGAGGGAAGGGAGAGGAAGAGAAGAATGAGGTGGGGAGGAGATGGCAATACAGAAGGGGAAATACAACAATGTCGTAGCTAGTGATAGTATAAATAACTAAAAGTTACCTGTTTCTGTGGATAGTGATAGGATGTAAAGTCTAAAGAAACAGAGCAAAACAGAGGAATAAAGGGCGGGATGGGATATAGGTCAGGTGTCCACTGTTATTAGAGGGAGGGCAGGAAGAGGAGAGGAGATATCACTTTACTGGTTTGTCTCTATTGCCTATATTTGGGACCAACATGGCAAGCCCTACTTTCTCTACCATGGTGGAAGGGACTGGACTGGCAGCCTGCTTGGGGGACTGGTTGTTTTGGGCTGTGTGCATGGAGCTGATTTCATGTGCCTCCCTTCTGCTTTTCCCTTTTAGTTCTGTGCTTGCCAATGGGTGTGCCTTTTGCTCCCTGAAGCTGGCTTTTGGTGTGTGGTGACTGGTTCCCCCTGTGGCTGGCTGACACCTCCATGTGCCAGATTGGTTGCCAGGGGCTGGTTCCCTGGCTTCTGCCCCTGTGCTCCTGGACTACTGTGGAGGGTGGGTGGATGCATGCACCTGCTGCAGCTTCTTTTGCCAACAGTTTGCGGGGTGCTGGAAGCAGAGTGCAGCTGGGCTGGGGCTGCCCACCTGCACGTTTGTTTTGTTCCTCTGTCCTACTTGAGGCATGTGGTTGGTGGGACAGCTCTCTGGCCACCAGGGGTCACAGGCACATTTGTTCTGTGACCCTCCCTTGTTGCAGAGTAATAACTGATTCGCAATCAGTAAGGAGAAATGCAGCTGAAGGTTTAAAAACAGAACTTTACTTAAGCTTTCTTAGGCACAGAACTATAGATACATCTGACTAGTATGAAGACAAAATGGAGACTGAGACAATGAGAGAGAAGGGAAGAAGGAGTGGTTACACAAAGGAATTCAACTGCAAAACCCCATCTCCCTTCCATGTACATATAAACATAGCAGCGCCATCTGGTGGCTCTATAGTCAATTGCTGTTCTTAATTCAGCAGGCATTAACTTATAGATGTTGCATATACCAACATCCCCTTCTCAACAGACAGAAGTTAACCTACTATGCCCATTTTACTTAGTAGCTTTCAGCGGCACTCTCCTGCTAAAAGTTTTGTCAGGGCATCTGCTACCATGTCTTCTGTAGGACAATATTGCATGTCTATGAGTCCTTGTTCTTGCGAGTCTCTTAGGAAATGATATTTCACGTCTATATGTTTGGTCCTCGGGTTTACTCTTT
>QEPC01006817.1:4786273-4799521 GCA_003113815.1 Sphenodon punctatus
AAAAAAAAAAAGGGGGGGGGGGAAGATGGCTTAAGTACTTTGGATATTGGGCCCCCAGCCAGTATGGGCCCTGGGACGAATGTCCCTGTTTGTCCAATGGTAGCTACGCCCATGGCTGTTACGCCTATAGCTGCAACGTTCCCTTCATTGTATTTAGATGCTTTGAAATTCTAATTACCTTCCCGTCTAAGTGCTTGGTATTATTTATATACCTTGCCTACATTTATTTTATTATTAGACAATTGGTGTCACCTCAACATTGGTGCTGAAATGTTCCAAATGCAAATTACATTTTCCATATACCCCCTCCCAAGTGATTGCTTATATACAGAAACCTGTTTGTATTTGCTCCCTATGTTTCTCCTTTTTACATATCTGGGGAAGGGCCCTGTGTGCCAGAATTAAAAAAGATATATTCAAAAATCTTGTATTTTAAACTTTATTTTCCATAATTAAGGACAAGAGTGAAAATATGTCTTTCTTAAATCATTGCTTTTAATTAGTGGTAGACTGACTGGGACTCTTATTGAGAGGCCCCTTTTCACTGTTAGGGTGTCCTGCCATTCCTTGTCATGTTAATCTTTACATAGAATATCCTGCAGAGACTGTGCTATTATTCTATTCTATTCTTCTAATTGGTTACATGACTGTAACAGAGCCCCGTCAGTCCCTGCAGAACAAGGCTCAGGTTCTTGGGCTGGGTAGGTCCTTGCAAAGCTGCCACTCTCATGGGGTAGGCAGTGAGACAAACAGTGGTAAGTCCATAAAACACCCAGAGAACAGGTGAACAAGTCACTTAGGGTGGGCTGAGTGATCCTAGGTGGGCGAGGTAGGAAGTTGCAAGTTGTCTGTTAACCATCAGTTATGAAGACCTAAGCAAAGTGATCATGAAAAGACTACCAAGACCTAGGGAGCTGACCTGAGAGGTGAGAGCCCTGCATCATTAGGACTAGGTAGAAGATAAGCAGCACAGAGCACCAGCAAGAAAGGTACAGAGTAGGGCTGAAACAAGAATCAATCTGTTTCTCATGAAAATCTCATGAGAACTGAGAATCATTACTGAGTTCTTGGGGAAATCTTGGTTCAAAATCTGTCAAGAATTTTTCTCGATTTACCATTCATTGCTTACCATGATTTACTGTGTACTTCATTCGTCTTGGGAATGTGCATGTGCAAAACAGCCACTACAGCTATTCTGCACATGCACAGAATTCTTCCAAGATGGCACCAGCAGTGTCACCACCATTTTGAAAAAGAGCAGTCATTTTGTGCATGTGCATTACTGGGGTGAACACAGTACATGGGAAGCAGCACACGGTAAATTTTTATTTTATCAAATTTGTATGCCACACCCTCCTGCTCAAAGCATCTCGGGGCAGCTAACAACATATTAAAACAACTTAAAACAATAAAACAACAGTAATACAGTTAAAACCCCCAATAAAAAAAATTACCCCCAACCCAACCCACCCACCCCATCACCCTCGGGAAAGGCACGGCAGAACAGCCAGGTCTTATATTGTCTATGGAAAGAGGGGAGGTTGGTGGTCAGGCAGACCTCCGGTGGGAGGGAGTTCCACAGCCACTGCGCAGCCACAGAGAATGCCTTCCGCAAGGTCGACATCCGAGAAACCCGGGGGACCTCGAGGAGGGCGCCCCCAGCTGACCGCAGGGGCTGATCCAGGATCCAGAGGGTGAGACGGTCCTGCAGATAGGCTGGGCCCAGGCCATTTAGGGCTTTAAATGTCAGCACCAACACCTTGAATTGGGCCTGGAAGATTATCAGCAGCTAGTGCAGAGAATGATGCACCAGTGTAATGTGCTCGCGAGAGCCCATCCCTGTTAGGAGGCAGGCCGCCGCGTTCTGCACTAGCTGCAGTCTCTGAACCAGCACCAAGGTAGCCGCACATAGAGTGTGTTATAGTAGTCCAGTCTCGAGGTAATAAAAGCATGGACGCTTGTGGCCAGATCCGAGTCCAAAACATACGACTGAAGACGATGCACCAAATGTAATTGGCGAAATGCCCCCTTTGCCACAGCTGCCACCTGGACATCCAGGCAGAGCTGTGGGTCCAGGAGCACTGCCAGACTCTGAACTTGAGATACCAGGGCAGAACGGACCCCATCAATGATGGGGGCCACCCAGGGCCAACCTTTGTATATGCAGGACCCAGGGTGGGGAACGAAGACGAGGTCCTTTTCTTCCGCCAGCAGGCCTAGGGGAGCTCCCTGGCCCGGTTTGGGGGTGGCGCACTACGTGGGCTTGGGCTCAGGGATGGGCGGAGGAGCACTCCCCTCCACCCATCCCCAAGCCTGAGAGGCCATTCGTATTCCACATCGGATCACTTACCTGATTCATTTCTTCTGGTCAAGAGGCTGACAGGCGGGGGGGCACCCACAGACTGAGGGAGAGGTGGGGCCCCGCCTCTCCCACACTCCATGCCCCCCCCTCTGCTGCCTGTTACAGTCTCGGCAAGGGGAAATGAGGGAGCCTGTCTGTCAGTTAGGACTGCCTGTCAGTTAGGACAGAGGCACTGAGCTTGGGGTCCCCAGCTCCTGGCCACTATCAGGCTGGGAGCTGGGTACCCTGAGTTCGCCCCCCCTAGGAGTGGGGTCTGGGGTGGCCGCCCCAAGCCACCCTGCGATAGAGATGGCCCTGGGGCCACCACTCGCCCGGCTTTCTCCACAACCATCACCTCCGTCTTGTCGGGATTCAACTTCAGGCAGCTTGCCATCATCCAATCCCCCACAGCCATCAAACACCGGGTAAGCAATGAGACTGCCGGGCCCAAGTCAGATGAAAAGGAGAGATATAGCTGGGTGTCATCAGCATATTGATGACACCGTATGCCAAATTCCCTAAAAACCCCAAAGACTGCATATACACATTGAACAAGATAGGGGACAAGATAGAATCCTGCGGGACTCCACATGTGAGGCCCCAGGGAGAAGATGAAGAATCACCCAGGACCACACGTTCGGTTCTCCCAGCCAAGTATGAGCGGAACCACTCAAGAATGGTCCCGCCGATCCCAGCGTGGTCCTGCAGTCGAGTCACCAACAACTCATGATCAACAGTATGAAATGCACCCGAGAGATCTAACAGGATCAACAGGGTCGAACGACCCTGGTCCAACTCACAGGAGAGGTCGTCAACCAAGGCCACAAGCGCAGTCTCTGTGCCATATCCCGGACGAAGGTCAGACTGCAAGGGATCGAGAAAATTAATCTGGGCCAGACGCTCCCGCAGCTCCCTAAAAAGGGAAGGTTAGAGACTGGTCGATAGCTGGCCAGGACACCAATATCCAATGATGGCTTCTTGAGCAGGGGCCACACCACAGCCTCCTTGAGACAGTCCTGCACCCTGCCCTCCTCAAGGGAGGCGTTGACAATCCCCACCAGCAATGGCCCTAATGCCTCCTGGCTGGCCTTGACCAGCCAGGATGGGCATGGATCTAGTTCATAATAAGTGGCTCAAACAGTCCCAAGAGCATCCCCTGCATCTTAGGGTGACACATTCTGAAATTCATCCCACAAAACTGCCTCTGGATCACCCACTGCTAAAAGTGCTGCATCAAAACTGTGGTGGATTTGAGCAATTTTATCCGCAAAAAAGTCCACAAACAAATCTCAGTGGGCATTCGATGACTCTAAATCCAGGTGGAGGGAGGTTGGACTGACCAGCCCCCTCACCACTCGGAAAAGCTCCACCAGACGGGACTTAGCAAATGCAATAAGGGCAGCAAAGAAAACTTGCTTTGCTGCCCACACTGCCACGGCATAGGTATGCAACCAGACTCTATGCTGCAATTGGTCGACTTCAGCACGCAAATGATGCCACCATCCCTCTAACTGCTGCCCTTCCCACTTCATCTGCCGCAGCTCCTCCGTATACCACGGGGACCTGTGTTGTCGATGGTTCAGGAGAAGGCACCTGGGAGCCACCCGGTCAATGGCCTCCACCAGCACGGAATTCCATATGGTCACGAGGTCATCAAGTGAGCAGCCATCGAGATCAGAGGAAACATCCCCTAGAGTGGTCTGGAACCTTCCAGGTTCCATAAGCCATCGGGGGCGAACCATCCTAATCAGTTCCGCAACATCCCAGGGGCCGACATGCGCCAGGATACCAGCTCGGAGGAGATAATGATCCATCCATGACAAGGGCACTGATGACACCTCCCCAACTAACAGATCCCCCGTCTCAAGGCCTGTGCAAAATATCATGTCCAGGGTATGTCCTCCAACATGTGTGGGGCCCACCATTCTCTGAGACAGGTCCATGGTTGCCAGTGGCCATGAACTCATGCTCTGCCCCTCCAAGACTGGCATCAGCATGGATGTTTAAGTCCCCCAGGACTATCGCCCTGGGAGACCACAAGACCACCTCCGACAGCAGCTCAGTCAGTGCAGGCAGGGAAACTGCCATACAGGTGGGTGCCCGGTATATCAGCAGTATCCCTACTCTGAATCCGGCCAAATCCAACACCATATGAAGGCCCTCTATACCCATGATAGTTTGCAGAGGAAATCTTCTCACAGAGAATGTATCCTTAAAAATAATGGCTACACCACCACCACCACCCCGGCCCCCCAGCCGAGGCTGATGCTGAACCGAGTACCCAGCTGGAACAAGGTCAGCCAGTATAGGCCCCTACTCAGTGTCCAGCCAGGTCTCCATAATATATGTGAGGTCGGGCGCCTGGTCCAGGATCATCTCCCGGACCGTAGTTGACTTATTGGCTACCAACCTTGCATTTACCAGCAGCAAACCAAGGCCAGGGGCCATCTGATTCCCAATCACTTCACCATCTGCTGGGGGCCATTAAGCGGTGCAGGAATATAACATCTGTCCCACCTCACAAATCTAATTCACCTCCCGGAAGGACCATAATTCCCCCGGCCCATAACGACCCCTATAGCTGCGGACTCCCCCCTGTTCCGCCCCCCGCCAACCCGCTGAGGGAGACCCCCACCCACTAATATACCTCCTACCCTCCTCTACTACAGGAGGGCAACACCCCTTCCCCAAGGTGCTGCGCCCCTCCCTCACATTGAGGGGAACAGCCCCTCCCCCAACCCAGTCCGCTCGCCCCCATCCCCACCCCACCCACCTTCCTCTGCCACAGGAAGGCAATCCCCCCTCCCATACCTGGTCCCTTCGCCCCTCCTGTGTATTGGTACATGGTAAATCACAGTAAATGGTAAATCAAGAAAAGTTCTCATCCAAGCAAGTTTAAGGAAACAGGGTTTTCTCAATTATCAATTCTCGCTAAAAATGAGTTGAAAACCAGGATTCTTGGCAGGAATCAAGAAAAAAATTGAGACTGAGTATCAGCCCTAGTACAGAGAGCACAAAGAGGTCAGAGAGGTGAGGTCTGGATGCAGTCAGAAAATGGGGGAGCCTAGTAAGGGTGTTTTCAGATGGACAAACTAATACTAGATAAGGCTTTAATCTGGATGTTTGTTGTCCATCTGAATGGCGCTAATCCTAGATTACAACCTAGGATGTTGGGAAATATCCAGATGTGTTAAACCCCAGCAAGGTAGGGTTTATAATATCCTGATCTTAAACTAATCCTGGATAATGTTCATCTGAACAGACTAATCCTAGATAAAATTACTAATCCTAGATTAAAGCTATAGAGTCCTATGTAAAGACCTGCCAGCCTCTCTAGGCATTTTTAGCTCTACAGTACATAGAGCTGACAGGTGGGCGAGGGGAATAAAGGAGGCGGACGGGGGTGGGGGAATTAACAGAGCAGAAAAGACTTTAAGATCTAGTCAGTTTCATGTCAGTTACGCTCTTGCCTCACTGCATACTTTTCACTCCCTTTAAAAAGTTGCATGACTTTTATTCAGGCGGGGAGTAACAGAGGAGGGTGCTACTGGGGGTGGAGGACTCACATAGTTGGGGTGCCTGGCATGGGGGGAGACAGGGGACAGATTGGGGTGTGTGAGGTCTCTGCAGAGCAGAGGAGGCGGCAGTGGTGGCAGCAGCAGTGGGAGGCAGGATTGGGACTCCTCTTGGCCGCAGTAAATGAAGTGCCAGACGAGCCAGCAGAGCCAAAGTGCCTCCATCTCTCTCTCTCTCTCTTTTCTTTTGCAAACAAAGTGCAGCGGGCTGGATTTGCACCACTGTTGCTTTCCATCTCTTAAAAGCAGGAGGGGGACACTACTCTTCCCTTTAGTGGGTTTTTTTCTTAGTATGCACGACCTCAGCCTTTCTCTGCCTCCCAGACACTGTCAGTCTTCCCCGAAGGTGTTATCTGCCCAGCACTCTTTCACAGGCAAGCAGGAACAGAGTGGAAAACAATCTCCACTGCCCCCACCCCCACCCCGCACTGCGGGACAGCGCTCCTCACTGCCTCCCTCCCCGCCCTTGTCTACACAACTTCGAAGGATGTGGCAACAATTATTTCCTTACTGCCAGCTAATGGGGCTGCTCTGAACTGCTGTCAGGAGAGACATGCACCCCAAGATTCTCTGGTGTGTGTATCCCATTTCTCCACCCTAGTGAATCGTTTCAAAGAGTATCCCATCTCTGCTTCCTGCCTCCCTACACCTCTCCTCCTACCCCTCCATCTCTTTTTTTCCATGTGCAGTCCTTTCACCGTCTGCCCCCGCCCAACTGTACATTGCGCTGAGCATGTCCGCAAAGCACCATGAGACTTCAAATTCATTCAGGAGAATCCTGATTAACAGCAAGGTTCTATTCAGACAGACTATCAAGGATAAACGTTATCTACCATTAAAATGTCCGTCTGAACAAAACAGAGTTTGTAAATCCTAGATAATCTAGGATTAGCTGTCCATATGAAAATGCCCTAAGGGACTTACCTCAAAAAAGAAAAAAATATAGTGTTGTTTATACGTTTGGAAGCACTTGGGGTGAAAGGCAGTGTTGTGACTGGATGGGCTTGATCCTGAGGGGACTTATGCCTCAGTAAACTAAATGTGTTTACAATGCTTCCAATAATCATAGTGCCAGAAGACTATATCACAGCATAACAAGCAAGAGCTAGCATCTCTTATCCTGTCCCCTGTTGGAGTTACTGTCAACCCTCTCTAGAGTTTTGACTTCAGTGAGAATACCCCATAGTTTCAGGACTGTAGCCTGAGTGTTTATGAATGTTTTTAGACAAGTGCCTCCCCACCCATTACTCACTCATCACCCACCCATCATGCATGTTGCAGGGCTGCATTGTTGCCAATGCAGCCCTTCAACATGCATGATGGGTGGGTGCTGAGTGGGTAATGGGTGGGGAGGCACTTGTCTAAAAATACCCTATTTAAGGAAAGGTAAAGGAAGTGTGCTTTGCATATGGAGTGGAAGATAGTGGCTTGGGGGAGGAGTCTCTGAGTTAGACCTGGTAATTTATTGATTTTCTTCTGGTTGAAGTTTTTTTCAGAATTCTAAAATATTCTAAAGTATTGCTAGAAACTGAAATAATATAGTATTTTCATTTTGGACCTTTCCATGGAAAACTAACACACACCCTTTTGGAAATTACCCCCAGATTTGTGATATATTTGGCCAAAAAAATATGAAAATATTCTGTCAGTTTTTGTTTTTCAGTACATTTTCTGAAAATTTTCATCTTTGACAAAAATCCTGGTTTTGTGGGAAAATAGTCAAAACAGATTTCCCCCCAGTATGTTTAGCATGCATTTGCTGTGTTGGTCCCAACTTTGAATGAGACAAGAGCTGTGATCCACCAATACATACTCTGAATTAGACTTGGTGGGTCTGATCCCATGCCCTGGGCAATGTAGCGGGGGGAGGGGGGGGGAGCATGTGGCTCCTGCACAGGACTTGCACACATCCCCATTATCAGGAGATTGTGCTGTGTGGGACCTGCGCACTGGGTTTGGGATTGTAGTCATAAAAGTGGTTGGTGGATCACTGCCAAAGTAGTTACAATGTCTTTTACTGGACCAATTTCTATTGGTGAGAAAGTAAAAGCTTTCCAGGTACCCCGAGTTCTTGCTCATAGATCTGCCTGAGGAAGGGCTCTGTGTAGCTGAAAAGCTAGCATACTCTTTCACCAACAGAAGTTGGTCCAATAAAAGATATATAACTGTTTTATCTCTTGCCTATCACCAACTTTTTTTGTCAATCTTTCCCCTGCTATTAGTTATTAATTATTATTATTATTCTTTATGTAGTGCAGCAGTTTACCTGGCACTGTACAATCAATAGTTATAGACAGGTCCTTGCCCCTGGGGGCTACAATCTGAGAGAGACAAGGGAGGGGGAGACAAGGGAGAGGTGAACATCAGGAGAGACACGGATACATTCATGAGGTTGAGAAGCTGCAGGTACATGTGCTTAACTTAGGGCCCTTTTTACATGGGCTCCGGCGCGGGTGTGTGTGTGTCATGCGTGCTGCGGTCCGTGCATGCTGGATGAGGGGAAGGTGTAGATGGGCGCACACCCATCTCCATGCATGGAGGCACCTTTGTTTTCACCAGTGCCTCTGTGTGTGGGGATGGATGTGCATGCGTGTGTGCGGGAGTGTGCACACCCAGCCCTGCGGGATTTACACGGGCAGCACCAATGCATGAACATCTAGATTTCTTGGTTTTCATGCGTGGGTGCTGCCCAGTCAAAAGGGACTTAGTTACACAGAACTCAATTCTGAGTAAAAGGGAAGAGGATGCAATTTCACTCATGAGGAGCTAGGGAAAGTCTTACTTAGGAGGTTTTCAGGAGGGATGTGAAAGCTGGGAGGGAGCAGAATGAATGTATCCAGGGAAGGAATTCCAGTAATAGGGGGAAGCAAGACAGAAGGAATGAAGATGTTTAAAGGAGCAAGGGTGTCACAAGCAGGTGAGGGCGGTGGCAGAGGAGAAGCAAAGCTCCCAGCAGACAGGAGTGTGGCGGGATACAAGAGCAGGGAGATATGGGGGAGCAAGGCCACAAAGAGCCTTGAAGGTGAAGACCAGGACTGGAGCTTGTGCTGAATGCATTCACACAGAGGGAGCCAGTGTAGGACAGAGGAGGGGCTGAATGTAGTCAACGTGTCGGGCAAGGTGGAGGACTTTGGCAGCAGAGCGTTGAACAGAGATGAGGCGGGCAAGATCAGAGCAGGGGAGACCAGTAAGGAGGAAGTTACAGTAATCAAGGCAAGAGATTACTAGGGCATGGACTAGGCTTTTTGTAGTGGAAACAGTAAGGTATTTTAGCAATATTATACAGGGCAAAGTGACAGGATTTGGCAACAGCCTGGATCTGAGGCATAACAGAGAGGGGGGAGTCAGATGAATCCCAGGCTATGCGCATGAGGGACAGACTGACTAGGACATCCTCAATGGAAATTTATTTTATTAATTAATGAATTTATTTATACCATTATTTGATATCTCACCTCCTCCTGCACCACTGGCAGCTCGGGGCGGCTTAGAAATTGACAGGGAAGTAGGTGGGGAACCTACCTTCAGTCACTCATTATGCTAATAATTTCAGTCATCTGCATTCTTAGTCCCAGCAAGACAGGAGTGGGAAACTCTTTTCCTCCCACGAGCCACTTTAAAATTTAGTACAAGCATCATAGTTCAGGGCTTTAAGGAAGAAAGGGGAGGATCCAGACCATGGATCCATCCTCTACCCTCATCCCTGCTCCCTTTCCACGAGGTCACTCTTTCAGTATTTGAATGGAGGTACTGAAGCCATGGGCCAGAACTAGGAACACAAAATGGGTCAAATAAAAAATAGCCCTGGGCCCAGGGCTGGCCTTAGGCCAGGGCTACAGCACCAGTTGCCCCAGGTCCTGCACTTTCATGGGTCCCACCAGAAGCACTGTTCCTAGCGTCCCATCATTGCTGTCCCTGAGAGCTCCAACAACATGACTACTGTCCTGGTGGTGCCTCGTCCACCACTCCTGAAGTTTGTGGCAAGTCTCCTAGGCACTCTTGAAAAGCCATGGCAGGACCTGGGCCCTCCGGAGCTTACAGAGGGGAGGTTAGCAAGACTGTGCTAGAGAAGGGAGGCAGGGCCCAGCAGACAGGATGGAGCAAGACCCACCCATCTGCAGAGCACTCTGGCAGAGCTGCATGGCCATGGGAGCCATCACTGCCCTAGCTCGACCTAGCCACTCACCCCCTGGCAAGTTCTGAGACCCTGGGTACTCCTACTGTTGCCCAATATGGCTCCCCATTACAGAAGTAATTAAAGGAAAAAAAATTTGATTGGAATGTTGTGGGTGAAATGCTTAACATACAGTGGAGTCAGCTTACAGTCCCTCACTTGCTCATCACACACACACACACACTCTTGCACACACAACCAGCCCATCATACTTACATAATCTGCCCCCTCTCTCACACTAGGGTGTGCAATTCCTTTTAGTTAAATTAGTAACTAAAACAATTTTTCTACATTCATTTTAGTCACTAATTTAACTAAAATGAATGTATATTCTAGCAAAATTAGTTTTAAAAATACATTTTCAGTTTGCTCCCATTGGACTCCTATGCAGTCTGCGTCCTAGGAGGCTGTGAAGCACTTCAGGGAAGGCAGAGATGAGGGGAAGAGCAGGCAAGTGACACGATTAGCATCCCTGCTGGCAAACTGGCATTGGGAATACATCAGGCAGCACCATGACAGACACAGAGAACCTCTGGGATAGGTTTTTCTTCAATGCTGCCAGAAACTAGGCAGTGCCAATCAGGGGAGCTGGGAGAGTGCACTGGGAAGCCTATGTAAGTGCCTTCCAGTGCATGCTGCTCTTCTGCCTGCCAGTGCCTGCTACTTCTCTTCCTGTCTGTTGCTAGTCTCTCTCTTGCACTGTATTGAGCGCAGATAATGAGAAGGGAAAGGGAACAGGGAAAAAACCCACAGCAAAGTTCAAGCAAGCAGTCCTGCTGGGACACGAATAGGACTGAAATGAGAATCCATTTGATTCTTGTGAAAATTTTGTGAGAATCAAGAAACCTTAGCAAGATTTCTGGATGATCTCGCTAAAGGTTTTGAGAATCTTGTGAGAACTGTACCAAAAGAATATCACTGTGCATGTGCAAAATGACTGCTGGGGCCATCCTGCGCATGCGTAGCCCTTTTTCAAGATGGTGCTGGCAGCGTCAGCACCATTTTGGAAAAGAGGAGGTGCTCTGCGCATGTGTAGACTGGCTGCCCTTTTCCAAAACAGCATAGACGCTGCCTGCACCATCTTGGGAAAGGGCTGCACATGTTCATAATGGCCCCAGTGGGTGTTTTGCTCATGAGCAGTGGATTGTTTTATTTTTTTAAATCAAGAAAACAAATCTTGACAAGATGTCAAAAACTTTTATTTTCTTAATTCTTGTTTTTACCTCGTTTCTCGTCGAGAAGCCCGATTCTCAGTGAGAATCAAGAAAATATCAAGATTGAGTTTCAGCCCTAGTGTGGACGCTCCAGGTTTCAGGTCTACAGCAGTTTTAAATCTGTGGTGTGCAGACCCCTGCCTGTGCCCTTTGCTCCTATACCCACTTGCTGCGTGCCAGATATTCTGCCACCCTGAGGGACTCTCTGCGATTTTGGGGATGGGAAAGTGTCAGAGAGACAAAGTAAAACTGCTATTTAAACCAGTGAAAGGCTTGCAAAGTGATGTCCATTAAAAACAATGGGAAACAAATTTAATTACCAAAACAAAGCTAAACTGCAAGCAAAAACAAATACCTAACTAAAGTTTTGAAATGAAAATGAATCCGAAACAAAAACAAAGCTGATCCCTTCTTCACACTCCTGTCTTACACACACAACTAGCCCCCTCACTCATTCCCCTCTTGTACACAACCCACCCCCTCAAAAAGACTACCCTATTTGGTCAAACTGAGGATGCAGAAATATAACTTCTTTATATTCCTAACTTTCTAAGCAAGCACCCAACTGCTACTTGTTAAAGGGATGAGTATATGGGGTTCTGATTTGACATGGGGACAGGAGGTTCCTGACCCCTGCATAATTGTTTGCTTCGCAGTCTGGGTTCCATTCCCATGAAACTGTTGTTTCCCATGCCCACAAGCACATTTTTTCCCGTCCACCCTCCAGAAAACTGATGGCAGGTAGGACTTTAGTGCATATATATAGTATTGTTCTTTGGTATTATATATCTTCTCCATAGTGTAAGTAGTGTTTGCAATCATCTGCATCAATAGCTGTGTTTCTGGCATAGTACTTGTTTCTTTCCACTCTTGTAGTGGAATGGGTGCATGATCATTCCCATGTATCAGTGCTTGGACTACAGGAACAGAAGGCATGGAGGCAACTGAACGCCAACTAGCATCAGAAAGAGCAGTGGAGGGTTACAGAAAGTCTCCATAGGGACTTCTCTTTCACACAACAGCTTTGTAATTTCAATGTGGTTTGTGACCAGAACAGCTGCCAAACCCTATTTTGCAAGCTGTGAATTAAATATCTGGCATATTTCATGCTATTCTGTGCTGCTATTCACCCCAGTATATGATCCTATCACAAAAGTTTGTGGATTTAGTCTCACAACATGCCTGTGAATTAAGAATGGCAATAAAAATTCTCCCTTAACTAATGGGGAAACTGAGGACCAGATAAAATGACTTACTACGGGTAATTTTAGATGTGACAGGCCCAGAGGCTCAATCACGGACTGGGATCCATTTCGGATCCCGGGATCCATTTCAGATCCCAGGCAGGAATCAGGCCGGCCGCCCTTTAGATGTGCCAGCCTGATCCTGGAGGGGGATCGGGGACGGGCGGGGCTGCGTGGTGAGGGGGCGGGGCTGTGCAGCGCAACGTGTGGCCGCACAGCCCTGGCCACCCGCCTTCTGGGAGACGGGCAGGCACAGCGGCCAATCTGGCCGCTGCGCCTGATCCCAGACGATGGTCGGGACCACGATCCAGATGGGCTGCAGGTAACAGACGTTACGTGCGGCCAATCCGACCGTGGGTATTTTCAGATGTTACGAGATCCCGCTCAAACACTGACAATCCCCTGTGGTGGCAGATGGTCCCGTAACGTCTGGTTGCTCCGCGCCAGATGTTTACCACAGTGAACCACTGGCGGTGAGCAAAATAACCACGCTTTCGAGGATGGTCTGGCCACCATCTCCGAAAGTGTGATTAATTGAACCACGGTCCGGAATCGGCAAACGGTAACGTCTGTTACCACCGCTGATTCCGAGCCATGGCCCAGACCCCGGGACGGAATCAGGTGCAGCGGCAGGATTGGCCGCTGCGCCCGCTCATCTCCAGGAACGCGGGCTGCTGGGGGAGCATGGGGGGGGCGGGGC
>QEPC01006817.1:4826653-4839300 GCA_003113815.1 Sphenodon punctatus
AAGATGATTTAGCCACAGCAGAATTAATGATTAAATCTTAGGCCTTTATTTTTTAAAGGTCTGTATTTCAGTGATTCTATTAGTAGTCTGATTTTCAAAAATTGCTGGGCGTATTGTGATTATGGTTGCCAGCCTTCAGTTTGTGTCTCTGGGCTCCAGCTGGACCCTCTATTTCCTCCTGTTATCTGGGGCACCAGAGGAAGACAGGGGGAAGGGAGTCAAGGCCACACCAGAAAGGGATTCTGTGACCCATGGGAGTAATTATGGACTAAACTTTGTGGAGGATCAAGGATGCTGACCCACATAAGCTCCACCCCCATATCTCTAAAATTACAGGGGGAGGAAATTTGCAGGGGACACATTTACTGCATTCTCCACTATAATTACTTCATGTGGCAAGGGTGTAAACATGGAGGGAGGGGAAGAGGTGTGCACCCATGTTAAGAGCACAGAGACAAGGATCATTGCTTATGTTTATCATCAAAAGAAGCATTGTATTGCATTTTTAAAAACCTTTCCCTTAGACTTAGAAGTGGAGATTCCCAACCTGTTGAGCTATTTGCTCTAATTCACGTCTTTGTTGCTACCCAGGGTCACAGGATTATATTTAAGTCTCAAAATGGGATCACGCAATCAATAATTTGGGAATCCCAACTTTAAAATATTCCCTAAAATAGTCTTTCAAGCATAATTTTGCTGTTAGACAAATGTTAAAAGAAAGAAAAAATAAGCAAAATTCTTCATGAAAGTTGGACTTAATAGACCACAACAGGCTCTTTAAATGCTGCATTTGTAGCATTTTAAGCTTCAAATTATGAAAACACAAATGAATATTTTAAATGTCCATCGCTAAGAATTTATACTAAGAACTCCTGTGAAAACTAGCTTCCATTTCTGTGCCCCATAATCATTTTGCCATGTTAATTATCATTGGTGGTTTGAATTCTGAGGAATATTTTATTTCAAAATACTCAAAGCTTTTAGAATACAGAATGGATTATTGCCTTGCCAATGTTCTTTTAATCAACACTGGATTTTTTTTAGATACAGTATCACTTGAACAATGGGTGCTTTCAGAAGTGATGGCTCCTGCTGCTGTCACAGACTTACCCGAGCAGTGGTGGGAGCCGTCATTCTTGTTGGGGTCCTGGCCAGACACCAAACAAATATAACAGTGGCCAGATGGGGAGTGAGGAGACACATGAATGTGCATCTGCTCAGCCCTGCCCCCATGCTGCATGGAGCAACCTGCCCCCCTGCCCCCCCTCTCTGGACCGTGGTAGGTAAAGCAGGCTATCAGACATGATGGCCCACTTTACTCTGGGTCCAGCAGCTGTTTCCTGACTGTGGTGGGGGCTAGCCCGGACTGTGACTTGGAGATTTCCCATGGTCAGGAGTCAGACCATTTTTTAAACACCCTATCTGACTCCAGTAGAACCAGCTAGAATAGGTTTGCATGGGTGGAGGAATATATCGGTCTAATAAGTTCACCTATGTATTTCAGCTTGGAGCCAATCTAGTTATAATAAATTCCTTAAGATCAAGGTTCACCATAAAAATGGACCTGGCCTTTATTTTAAAACTACCAGTGGTTGCCAGTTGCCATTAGAATTTCAAAACTCCTTTCTTCACACCACCTGGAATGCATACGCAAGGAAGTTTACGATGAAAAATATACCATGCATTAGAGTTGTTTTTCGAAGGGTAAAAGCAGCTACGAAGGCAGTAATGTGCTAGAATTGTGCATTTTCTTTAACAACAAGAACCAATGTTTTCTTTAGTATATATAACTACATTTATGGTAGCAGCTCAGATGATAGAGGCAAGCTTTATAAATGAATGAGTTAGTATATCTGTTCAGCAAACATCTTTTGTGTTACCTAAAAAGCCGCAAGAGAAAATCTAGCCTATTATATAGATTTGAACCTAACAGACACTACAGAGACTCTAATGGCGCTAAAATTATTCTTTAAAATATTTGTCTACTTTGATGCTTAAATATCTAGGTTTATTAGTCAAGTTGGCAGGGAATGAGGCCTCTGACTGTCACAGCCGGACATGAATGGCAGCAAATGGATTACTCCACTCTAACCTGTTGTGCATTTTTTGGCACATACCAGAATGAGACAAGGACATAAATAACTGAGTTTTAACGGCTGCACTCTTTATTTGAATTAATACGAATCTGGGTGGGTAAATAGCAGAAGGCAACTATTTATTTATTTATTTATTTATTTATTTATAATACCATTTGTATGCCACCCCCTTCTGCTACAAGCATCTCGGGGCAGTGAATAACATTTCAAAACATATAATAAAATTAATTAAAATCAACATTCCCAGAATAAAACCCCACCCTAACCCAACGCATCCATCCCATGTCCCTCGGCAAAAGCCCGGCAGAAAAGCCAGGTCTTACACTTTTTACGGAAAGAGGGGAGGTCATCAGTCATGCGGACCTCCAATGGGAGGGAGTGCACCGAGAAGCCACCAAGAACACCCTCCTCATGGTCGATACCCAGGAAACCTCAAGAAGAGTGCCCCCTCGATCGCCCTCAATCCAGAAACTGGAGGATGAGGAGGTCCTGCAGGTCTGTGGGGCCCAGGCTATTTAGGGCTTTAAAGGTCAACACCAACACCTTGAACTGGGCCCGGAAGACTATCGGCAGCCAGTTCAGAGAACAGAGCACTGGAATAATGTGATTGCATCGGCCTGTCCCCTTCAGGAGACGAGCCACTGCATTCTGCACCAGCTGCAGTCTCTGGACCATCACCAAGGGTAGCCCCACGTACAGCGCATTACAGTAGTCTAATCTCAAGATAGTAAAAGCATGGATGATTGTGGCCAGGTCTGAGTCCAAGACATACGGTCTAAGTCGACATACCAGTTGTAATTGGCAAAATGCACCCTTCACCACAGCTGCCACCTGGACATCCAGGAGGAACTGTGGCTCAAAGAGCATCCCCAGACTATGGGTCTGGGATACCAGGGGAGGATGGACCCCATCAATGACGCTCATCCAGTCCCCCACAGCTGACAAACACCAGGTAAGCACTAAGACTGCCAGACCTGGGTCTGATGAAAATGCAAGATATAGTTGGGTGTCATCAGCATATTGATGACACCTTACGCCAAACTCTCTAATGACCTCCCCCCAAGGCTGCATATACTCATTGAACAAGAAAGGGGACAAGATGGAACCCTGCGGTACTCCAGACGTGAGGGCCCAGGGAGAAGATGAATAATCACCCAGCACCACATGCTGGGTTCTACCAGCCAGGAAAGAGCGAAACCATTCAAGAACAGCCCCGCTCATCCCTGCCTGGTCCAGCAGCCGAGTCACCAACAACTCGTGATCAACGGTATCGAATGCAGCCGAGAGATTTAACAAAATCAACAGGGCCGAATGACCCTGGTCCAACTCTCGGGAGATTGGGCCAAGTAATTGGGTCTGGTAATTGACAAGTTTTACATGATCAACCTTTACGTTGAAAGTAATGGATCTTGAGGCACCTCAGGTATCCGCCCTTAAACAGATGACTATGCCTCCACCTCCATCCTGTGACACATATCGTGGGTGCGGGAGGATGATTATGTCCACCATAGGACCAGAGCAAGGATGAGGTACAGAAGGCCTAGGGCCGCATATGTCCCTTGATGCCCTCAAGTTTACCCCTCCCTGGGATGGAACCCAGTGGTCACTGCACCCTGCTTCTACGCTAGGTCCCAGTCCCCCATCTTGTAAGGAGATTTCTCAACACTGAGCATAACTCGCTATAAAGAAATATAGCAAAAATTACTGGACCCCCGCAAAAGTGTGAAAAATTGTAAGAAGACAAAACCCACCCGGGATGTAAAGGCCCTGAAAAAGCAAAATTTAAAATCACTAACACTATGGGGAAGGCAAAAACTAGGAATTCCGTAGGCCAATTGATGGGGTTCCTGTAAAAATTCCTTCCCTGACCCCAATTAGGTGACCTCTGCTAACGCTCACAGTGTTGAAAGTAACAGATCTGAGGGTGTAGGGTTGCTGGCACCAATGCACGCCCTGCAACATGGATTTTTCATAAATGTCCTGGATGGCAACCCTATTTATTTATTTATTTATTTATTTCAGAGTATTTTTTATCCCACACCCTCCTGCTCAGATAGCAGTTCAGGGCGGCTCAGAACAAGCCAAACAATAACATTAACAATTAAAATCACAGCTTAAAATTTAAAACTAATTAAAATTACTAAAGGAGTAGAATCAAAACCCTCCCCAACCCCCCGCTATGATAGTGGGTGGGTGCTACTAAAAAAAAGCAGTGCCAATGCAGGCCCTCCAACATGTATTTTTCATAAGTGTCCTAGACATATTTACATATATGGTGAGGGTTGGTGGGTGGGTGCTATTCACCTCTCAGGCTGGGTCTGCGTTCAGCCCTGGACCAGACTGAACTCACTGCCTTTTTCGCCTACCAAGATCTCACATCGCATTTCCACAACCAGGTAGCCCAGCACCCCAGCTGAACTCTGCACTTTTCAAGTCACCACTGGGCATTGCCTAGGCAACCCCGGCCTCTGCGTCCACTCCCAAATTGCCACTGCAGCAGACTCAATCCTTGCTCCTTCCTTCTAAGGGAGAGTGAGACAAAGCCCCCATAGCCTTTAACACCCCACCCCACCCCCATTTGATGGGGGAGCAGCGAGGCATACGTTTCTGAAACAACCGAAGCTGGCCACTGCTAGAGACAGGATGCTGGGCTAGCTGAACCCACTGATATGATCCAGTATGGTAAATCTTATGTTCAAGTACTTGACTGCTTGTGCTACACCTAGCACTGTTATGTCTACTACAATTCTTTCTAATACTAATCGTTCATTAGTATTTTTGCTTCCTTATTTGAAAAGAGAGAAGATCTTGTCACAAAAGAATCTTCCCCAAAAAAGCTTCTGACCTTTTCTAGTCTGGCACTCAAATATCAATTTTCCATCAGCTAATTGAGAATGGGGTCATTCTCATTTCGTATGTCTGGATTCTGTAGAAAATGCTTTTGGCTAGCTGTGATGCACTTCTTCACAGAAACTAAACCTATCTCCAGGAAAGTCTGTTCCATATGAACCTCTCTGCAAAGAATCATTCCAAGGATGAAGACTATACTCACCCAAAAAATATTACCTGGTTGCCAGTACACTTGCGAAATGTCCTAGAGAAGAAAATCCTAGAGAAGAAAATCCAATGTTGGTTATTTGCATCTATTTATGTATATTTATGTACATTTACATACATTTAAAATAGCCAGTTACCTAACATAAAGGCTGTGCTTTAAAACAAAATAAAACCAACCAACCACCAGCCAGGTGGCAACAGGAAGGAAGCAAAGCAAGGTTTCCCATCCACTGGCTGGCTGGGGTAGAGGAGGTACCACTGGCCTCTGCTAAGAAGCAGTGGATAAGTTGTCTAAAACAAAGAGTCCACAGATATGTGAAGAGTCCATAGATATGGACTCTTCCATAAAGCAAAGAGTCCATAGATATGTGAAAGATGCTGCCTCTGAAATGCACAGGATGTGCTTCAGTACATAACCAATTACCTGCTGCTTTATTGTCTGCCTGTGTCTTAGCCTAGTATGGCAATTAAAGTTTCAGTTTACTGCATGTGACAGCATAGGCACTAGGGATGGGAATTTGGATCGATTTACAGATTTGGCTTAGTTACGAATTTGGATCTCAAATTTTATGGATTTCCAGATTTGGATTTTCCCATTGACTTCAATGGGAAACCAATCCATGATTCATTTCAATGGGCCATTTTTCTAGGCACATTATGAATAAATGCATCAATGGGAGAGAGAGAGAGCGTGAGAGCGAGAGCGAGTGCATGTGTGTGTTTGTTACTGAGTAGTTGTGTGGGGAGAGATGGCACTGGAGCACTCAGTCACGCATCCGGCAGTGGAGACAAAGTAGGCATGCACGCAGCAGCAGAGGACAATGAAGAAGATACTCTGGGAAGGCCGTTGGGGATGAATGTCATAGTCAAGCAGCAGGAGACCTGCAAGGAGAAGAGAGAAGTGCCACCGATAGGCCACAGCAAGGGCCCTCTTGCCCCCAAGAAGAGCTTCCTCTCAATGCCCACTTTAGCTCTTCTTGGGGGCGGTCCGGTCAGGAACTGGAGCATACGGACTTTCCTGCCCCTTTTCTAAAATAGTCCCGCCCCATGGAGCACCATGATGTCATGATGCACCACAAGGATGGGGTGCCATCAGAAAGGGGGCATGACAGTCCCTTTGACCTGCCCTCTTTCTGACATGTCGCCACCCTCTATGGGGTGTCATGATGTCATTACAGTCTGTAAGGAACCAAGTTATGCCAGAAAGGGTGCGATAGACCCTTTGCCCCCAACCCCTCAGATGTAGTCCCGCTCCCTTTGGGTTTTCTCCTGGAGGGAGGTGGCAACCCTAGAGACAAGTATATCAGAATTACTAGGGATGGGCGAATGCGGTTCGGAAGTTCGGAGTTCAGACTGAACTCGAATAGTTCGGTTGACTGGACCGAACGTGCGAACTGAACTCGAATCCGAACGTTCGGTTCGGATGTGTTCCGTGAGTTCGGAATTGAATTTCCATTGGTTTCAATGGAAAGAACATTATCGGCTGTAACGTTTTTGTTTTTTAAGCTATGTGGCTGAAATGTGGGGTGCCTATACCTCCAATAGAAAGCATTAGGTGTACCAAATTTCAAAATGATTGGATAAAGGAATCCAATTATGGAAGCTGTTGAATTATTGTATTTTGCAATATTCTACATATACATTCCTAGCTGTAACTTCTTTTCCTCACATCTAATGTACGTGCAATTTGTCCAGTTTATACCCCTTCCCATATTTAGTATCTTTGCCAAATTTCAGAAGGATTGGAAAAAAGGTCTTGGTGGTATAAGCAATTAACTTATAATTGTCTGACTAGTCCAACCAGTATACATGAAATTTGGCAGGGCTATATATTACACTTTCATGATCATCTCTGCCAAATATCAGAAAGATTGTATAAAGGGTCCCAATTTTATATGCCTGTACAACATATGTAGAGAAGGGGCCTATGCCTGGGATTCTCTTATGTCACTGTGGTATAAGATCGGTTTGTGATGCAAATTGGCCAACAGAAATGTCAACCAAATATCCTCATTCTGTGCTGGGACCATCCCAACATATCTCCCCCACTTGTTTCTGGGAAGTCAGAAGCATCTGTTTAGGAAAGAGTCAATAGAAATTCTCTTATGTCCTCTGTCTCAGTGCTGCAGGATGTGATTGATAGTTGGCCAGCCTGGATGTGTTTAAACTATGTCTCCTGACTGCTGGGATGCTATCTCAGAAGTCCCAGTTATGTTGCTTATGCCCGCCACAGGGCCGCCCCCTATGCCCACCTCGAAACCACTACCAATTGGTCCTGTAAAGCTAGAAGCTTGCAGTAATGTGTTTGGCCATTGAATGTGTCTGTCAGTCTTTGGGGTTGCTCCACATCCTTCCTCCTACAGTCTCTCTCCCCCTGCCATGCAGGGTGCCTGCCTCTGACTGGCACTGAATATGCTGATATTCATCTGAATAATGATCTTCACAGGGACAACATCAATTGCTTATATAATTGGGTCCCTTTATCAAAATCTCCTGTACATTTGCTGAAATGGCAGGAAAGGTATTTGATACATTCTTGTCAAATATCCTGTAAACAGAATGGAATATCAAAATGTAACAGCTGGAAATGTATTTTCAGGTTAATGTCTTATACCCTTGGGACCCTTTATCCACTCTTTCTGAAAATTGGCAGAAGTATTAAGCATATGGAGAGACATAATATGCACAAGTTTCATGAACGTTGGATGCAAGATAAAGAAGTTGTAGCCATGAATGTGTATGGAGCTTTTTGTAAAATCACAACATTCAATTGCTTCTGAAATCGGTTCCCTTTATCATTCCGAATTTTGCTACACATAGTGCCCTCCATCGGGGGTACAATCTAACCAAATTTCATCAAAAATGAATAAGAAACAAAAATATAGCCGGAAATATGTTTTTCAGTTTTTTCTGTTTATTTCAAAAAACAAATGTCATTTTCAGTTCCCGATTGCACGGAACTAAAGACCGAACCGAGCCCAATCGAACCGAATCCGAACTCAACATTCGACCAGAACCAACAAACGGCCGAACCTGGTTCTGTTCGCACATCCCTAAGAATTACGCTCACAGAATGCTTTTTTGATACTAAATGTAGTTTCATCAAAGCTCTTCCTAAAGTTATTCATGAAGAAATGAGAATCCTGTTGCAAAATTGCAAAGTGCGAGGAAATGAAGAAAACACTGGTGTGCTGTTCGTTAACTATTTTTTCCAGACAGAAAACAGTAAGGAAGTGTGAGAAAGTAAAGGGTTTGTTTTTTTTCCTCCCACTTCTGCAAGATTTCTCATGGAAAGAGTAGAATTTCCCAGTGGGAAAATTTCAAAATAAAATGTTTCTCACCCATTCTGTCATGGGAATATTTTCAGTTTTCCAGACATCTTTAATCTCAAATTGCTAGGCAAAATGTATGCATAAACTTACTCCACCCAGCTTAGTAGACTCCAACCAAAATAAATGTACAGGTTTGCCACGTCATTTTCAATGTGTTTCACTCATTGACTAGTCACTGACTTGCACTGGTGTAAATGAAGCTTTTGTCTCCTCAGAGCAAGAAATCTTTCAAAGCAGCACTTGGGAAAGATTTATTGCTCTGAGATGAAAGCTTAGTTAACACCAGTGCAAGTCAGTTCACATGACAAGGGCTCACAGGGGGCATTCTTGGTTACTGCCCCGATGTTATGGAACTCCCTCCAGAGGTTCGTTTGCATCCACAGCTGAGTATCTTCGGAGGCGGTATAAGACCTTTTTGTTTATAAAGGCGTTTGGTGGGCAGGAATAGGGAATAGGGGGTTGGTGGGGGGTTTTGGGGTAGGATTATGAGGGGGGGCTGGATGTGGGAAATGGGGAGGTGGTATTGGGTGGGTTTTGTGGGGGGTTGCAGGGAGGATTAGGATTTGGGGGGATTGTTTTTGTCTTATTGTTTTATGGATGTTTAAAATATGTTTTTACGTGTCTTTTAGATGTTGTAAGCTGCCCTGAGTCTTTTAGGGAAGGGCAGGATAGAAGTTTAAATAAATAAAATAAAATGTTCTATAGTAACTGCCAAAGCTTAGCCAGGCCATATACAAAAGGCCTACTTTCCCAGATAAATTAATACAACACAAGAGTGACACTATTCAGGATTTCCTAAGAGGTAGGTCAGGGAGTAAGGTGTTAGGAGGACTCTAAAAGTTTAGCAAGAGGGAGGCGCACACACCCCAGCTGCAAGCAACAAGTCGTATTCCAAGACTAATTGCTGTGCATTCCAAGGCCATGATGTCACCTAACTCTTTACGCTTTGTGGGGGGAGAGCCCTTATGTTGTGAATGAAGGACCCCAAAAAACATGTGCTGACCCTTTAAAAAACCCTCTATTACCATATAGTGTAATGGAGCCAAACTAAATGAAGAGAAGGTCTCTGTCCAGCTTTTGGAAGCCAGTTAAAATAGGGACTCATTGTTTCTCTAAATACACAGAGTATATTACCTTAGTCATAAAACTGGGGACTTTCAAATCTAATTTGTTCAGCGCTAGTGCTGTTGAAGGCTGGGAAGTGTTCCAGAGGAAATCACCTCCACGCAAACAGAGATTAGCAGCTCTCCATTGCAGACATATGGAAATGATTGCCTATAATCTCCGGTAATTGTGGCTGTATTACATTCAAATCCTGTTTTCAATTTTCTTAAACTTCTCGACTGATTGTGTTATTAAATCATGCTGGCTGATGTGTTTAATAAGGACCTATTAAATGTTTATAAAATTAGGGAAATAAATATGGGCTTTTAGTCAGATTGTGTGATGGATCTGGTAACCTATTGTTAAAATCAGAGCGTGGCTGTTAAAAATGTGTCTAAGAAACATTCTTCAGGGCTCGCTTTTTTTAAAAAGAGAGAAAAATCAACAGTTGGTGAGGGAATGACCCCAAAACTACATATGCAGATGGTAAGAAATTATAGAAACATCTTCTTACAAGAATGGCTGATAGTAAATAGCTGTGGAAGCTTTCCTCTTCTTTTAGAGAACAGGTGATGGGGCTAGGCTACCAGCCTTCTGAGTTTGATGCTGAGCATCTGGGACTCAAGGCATCATCCCCAGACTCCAGGTGAAGCCCCTATATCCCCAGGTTATTCGAGGTGCTGCTAGAGTTTTTTTCACGAGGGAGTAGAGCCATGGCCTAACCCCTGTGGAGCATTGTGATGTTGCCTTGCCCCACCTCCTTCAGGTTAAAATTTTCTAGGAAGGTGGCAGCCCAGGAAAGAGCAAAAAATGATCCACCTGAGCATTTGAAATGGGTCAAACCTGGTTCTCTGTCAGTAACAGAGCTGCGTACAACTAGTAGCACTATAGAAATAAGTAGTCATCGTAGTAGTAACAGTGGTGTGAATCCAGAGTAACTCAACTGAAAGTAATTCTGTTTAGACTTGATCCCCCAAAGTGCTAAGAACTGTAAGAACTATCCACTCAAGCCACACACTATGCGTAATGTTCAGCATGAGAGTAATCCCATTAAAGTAAATGAGACTACTGCCACCTGTTCAGATTAATCACTTGCTTAAGAGACTTCCAGAATGAGCTTATTCTGCACTTTCAGTGTTGCACAGCTGAAGGCAGAATTTGGCCCAGTGACTTCAAACATTTCAGTTATTTCCAAGGATCCACTTCATAGTGTGCTAAAGTGAATGGATATTTTTCATTAACTTGAACAGGCAGAAATTAGCAAGTAGTCACACTAAAGAAATGCCGAAACAAATCAAATCTAAAAGGGAAGGGTCAATAGCCTAGGGTCCATTCCCATAACAGAGGAAGCAACATAGGGCATGGTGCTTCCCCCGTGTGTTACTTGGGACGATTCTCCCAGTGTTATGGTGGGTAGTGTGTGTGTGAATAGGTTTGCTCATTAAGCAAGTCTGTGTCAACCTGTGTTCATACAATCCGTCCTCTCTCCTCCAGCAGGGATGACAGCATAGGCTGCATTGCATGTTGCTTTTCCTATGGAGAGGGTAGGGGTGGAAGGATAATGTGACTGAGCCCTTTAGTCTCCGATATATCCCTCTTTTAAAGGGACAGTATTTGATCTATGTAATGCTAGGGCCTCTCCAAACATAGTTCTGTTAGCTCTTATTCTGATTTCCTGGATGTTCCAGGACATCCCTGATTTAACACCGCTCGTATTATCTGTCCCACATTCATGGAAAACTGCTGCAGTGTCCAGTATTACACAGCAACCACACACTTTCTCTAGAAGGGAGGGGTGAAAGACAGCAATTTGCAAGTCACCAGTGGGACAATGGGTGTCTTTAGACGGACGCAGGACTGGCCACCCCGGAGCTGCTCCGAGGGTGCATCCCTGCAACTGCCCATGTCCAGCTCCACCTGGGTCTGTTTTAAACGAACCCAACGGCTGCCACGGCCCGCAGTCCACCCGCGTGGCGTTCCCCTCCCCCCACACCATAGAGTTGCGGGTGGATTGCCCAATGTTCTAGGCTGCTGCCTGCAACTTTATGGTGTTGTCTGAGGCAACCCGTGTCCAACAGCAGAGCTGTCTGAGGCAACCCGTGTCCAAGCAGATGGACCACAACTCCATCTCAGGTCGGTGCCCTGAGTTTGGTCGGACTGCTCCGCTGACAGTGCTCGGCTCCTGGATGTTCTGGAGCACTGAAAGTGGGGCTGGTCCAGATCAGGCAGCACCTGCTCTGCTTCTGCTCTGCCTCACCATCTGGTGGCCCACCTTTAGACGGACTGCCCATCTGTTTACACCCAATGAACGGAATTCTCCTGCTTGAAAGAGCCAGGTTTCCTCAGGCAAGCTCAAAGCAGTCCCTCCCATACCATAGTCAAGGGACTCTCTATTGTCCTCTGTGAAACCTTAATTGCCCCTTAATTGTTGTTAGTGACTATTCTCTTTGTAGTCTTTGGAACTATAAAAAACTCTGTTTTGGGAAGCTATAATTTCTAATAATTTCTTTTGAAAAAATCATCAGGTCAAGACTTCATACCTGGACCTAGGGTATTTTCAGACGTTATGAGATCACAGTGAACTACAGTCAATTTTGCTGCGGGGCCAAAGCGCCCTGAACGTCTGTTCAGTGGCCGCCAGCTGTTCACCACGGTCAATACCCACATGGGGTCAATTTCAACCATGCTTCTGGGGGTGATTTCAGACGTTACGGGCTGGCGGTTCACCACAGTGGATCCCGAGGGGGGGTGAAGACATCAACCACCCCCTGGGGCCAAAAAAAGCCCCGAACAGACCTGACGGGGCCTGGACCACGGAGGGGAATGAAGCCGCCAGATCACGGACCGGGGCAGCGCAACAGACGATACGCCGATCCCCAGCTGTGGCAAGCACACCCAGAATCCCCCGGGCAGGGGCGGGACACAGACATGGCCGCCGGAGGGCAAAAGAAGCCAAAAGGCACCAAAGGGAATGCCCACACCAGGGAAATGGGAAGGGAGGGGGGAGAGGGAGACGGAGAACAAGCGCACAGGTCCCACACACAGCAAGCACACACAC
>QEPC01006817.1:4863962-4898073 GCA_003113815.1 Sphenodon punctatus
TCCTCTAACTCCTGTCGGAGTTTCCTCCTTTGCTTGTCAGACTGCTCTCTTTCAATTGACCTTACTTCAAAAAGTAAATCTGCATATGAAGTGATTCTTTTTGGCCTGCTTCCTGAACCAATTCCTTTAATTTTAAGTCAGCAAAGAGTCATGCCAACATCCTCTGAAGAACTGGTCTTTTACGTACTTATCCAGATCAGCATCTCTTATCCCACCGGCCTCTAGTATCTTCTGAGCCAGCAGGTGCAAGCGACTCAGATAAGCAAAGGGTTGTTCTCTAGTGATTTGGTGAGTCTCTGAAAACTGAGCTTTAAGTTCAGATACATTCACTACACTCCCATAGGCCTTTTCCAATATCTCAAAACACTGTGCAGCAGTTGCCTGGCTGCCTGCCCTGAAAGTCACATGTAATGCTGGAAGTAACAGGCTCTCAATGATCTTCCTCCTCTTAATTTTGTCAGGTATGTCGACATCATTCACTAATTCCCTGGCCTGAGCTCTCCAAGTGGTATAATCAGCTTCCCCACTGGCTTTCACTGAGCGCCTGAGAAACACCTTAATTTGAATTTTACCTCAGTTAAGGATTGATTTTGGTTAACAGTCCCCAAAACCTGCTCTATTAATTTCTGCTGTATCTCCACAGAAAGGCCTGCAACAGGAGTGGACGTTTCCACTGGGCCTTTACCTGAGAATGGTGTATCATATATTGTCACTCTTCTCTTCCTTCTAACCTCGGGAGCCATTGTCCCATCCACTCCAAATTCAGACTCCTCATCACATGCTGAAGAATATAACTGTTTCTCATAGTGAGGGAATTTAGTGACACCATCCACAGCCACCCTCTGCAAAACATCATCATGTACTGGAGTTATTCCCCATTTCTGTTTAAGTTTTTGTAAAGCAAACTTTTTCCCCATGTACAGAACAGCAGCACCTTCCTCACATTCACAGAGGATCATATCTTGCAGATCCCCTTTTATTCTCTGCACATCAGTTACCTGCCCAAATGTTCTAACAGCTCTCCTAATCTCAGCTGTACTTTCTACAGGGGACACTTCACTGATCAAAACAGTTTTATAGAGATCCAGCCCAAACTTCTTACAAGTCTCCATTTTAAACTAGATAAATTCTCATACAAACTTTTTAATCACAACTTGTCTCTGTTTATCTTCAAGTCCCTGCTGTTCGGGTGCCAATTTTGTAACCTCTAGGTTCACTCTGAGACTTGCATCAAAGACATTCAGAGACAGTCTCACAAACGTATCACATGCATATAAGTACAGTTAAATCCACAATATATTTATAATTGGGTTACATTATATTAACAATATCATACAGTTTAGTACATTCACCATAAGTTGGCCCAAGAATAAATGCAAAGTCTTTAAACAGTAAGGAGAGTCCAATGTTCATACAGTCACTGCAGATCCACAGGACAGGCAGACTTTCCGGTGATCCACCAATTAAGGCTGATTGAAGCTCTTGGCAGCTGCTCACTCTTCTCCTTTTCACTCCTATAGCAGAAGTTGACAAGAAAAACCCTGAATTAAATTGTTCAGGGCCTAGCAGAAAGACCAATAAGGCAGCAGTCTGCTCCCACAAGATCTGCTTGATATATATATGCCTAATGGCAGCATTAAAATGGCTGCCTGCAACCCTTTACATATAATTCAGGAAAGCACTAGAACATTCCCACAGCTGCCACTCACTGAGCATGTGCAGCATCCTAGACCAAATCACAACTGCCCCACCCTTGCCTGACATTAGCTTGTTCTCTTAAAGGGACACTCTCAGAGCACATGGGTTACATTTGCATACATGGTGTGCAGGGCTAGAATTGGCTCCTCTGTTTTTAAAGAGCTTTTGACAATTGACATTGATTGAAAGTTGAGAGATGTCAGTTTATGCAACAGGCATTTATTGAAAATGAGACCTTTTTGGTTTTCAGGAATTTTAAAAATGAGATTTGAGGGAAAAGGAATAAATTAAAAATAAAACAATTGCTGTTTTCAACACTTGGAAATTAACATAAATATTAGCTATAGTTTTGAACTTTTTAATGAAAAAATGTATATTTTGACCTGCTGTAGCCAACATAAAAATGCATGCGGCAATCGATATATCACTAAAAGAAATGCATACAAAAATTAGGCAGTCTTCACTGTGCTATGAAAACAAACACAGGGGACATGTAATAAATACAGGATCTGTAAACCTGGGTAGCAGGTAGATAATTCAATAAACGGCTGGAGATAAGGGCTTGAAAAGTCCAGGAGAATTAAGAACTACATTACACTGGAGTCAAGAAACGGTCACAAGACAAGGAGCCAGCATTGCAGGGAATTATATGCTGCACTATTTATCTCCTATTGTATATTATCATGAACATTAACAAATGCCTATGTATTTTAGCGCCGAAGCCAACAACACTAAAATATAATATTCTATATTTGTGAATATTATTTGCATTTTCTGATAGCACTCTAAATATCCAAATGAATATTCACACTGAAAAGAATATCCACATATTCTACAACAGAATATTTGGTACGTGGTTTCCCAGATTTTTTCTGTCATTTTTGTTTGGATATTTGGTTATTCAAGCAAATATCCTAAATTAAATGACCAAAAAATATTGGAGAAAACAACCAACAAAAAAAAAGTGAAGTGAATATTTAAATGAAGTGGGCACAAATAGCATATCGTACTCGTTTTGTCAGGGCTGAATCAAAGCAGATAAATTCAGCGAGTATGGTATTCACAGCAAATACTGTTTCTAGTGTATTTCAATGAGAGGGTTATAATTTACCACAAGTTTTAGTATCTGCATGGTGGATAAAATGGCAAAGCGACAGCTAGCTGTCCTGCTCCTCTTTCCACTATTAAAGCAGAGGCATCATTTTTATCCATTTTGGCTGCAAGTCTGAAACCCTTTTACTCATGAGTAGTCCCACTGAAGTCAATAGGGCTACTCACAAGTAGGTGGTTCCACAACTGCAGCCTTTGACATTAGACTGGCTTCCCTATTTCCTTGTGTGGAACACCCTCCACCCCCAGCAGAGAAACAGCAAGAGCATCACAGAAGCATGCTGTGGAGACATGCTGGCCAGCTCCAGTGGAGAACATTCAAAGGCTTCCCTCTTACTTTGCAGCAAGTCAGTGCAATGTACAGTACAGTAACAGGAAACTCTTAAGCTGCTTCCACTGCATCTCACTTTGATCTGTTTATCACTAAGAAAAGAGAAAAGGCCCATGTCATCATGACCACAGTTCCTAGGAGGAGTGGGCAAGCTTTGGACTCAGTGGGGAAGTAGATGAATGCCTTGAGCTGACACATTAGTCAAGGGAAGATAAAGAATAATCAAAACAGTCTCTTGGCATCTGGAAGGCTTGACAGAGGTAGCAAAGTTCTCACAGGCTGTGTTTTATGGAAGGGATTCATGCATTGTATGTGAGAGGAGGGAGATAAGGTTCCTATGGGCTATCAATGAAGTATTGCCACCAAGGGTCATGCTTTCTAGTCACAGACTTGAACAACAGGATGGCATTTGCAGCTTTCTGCCTCTTTGATAGTGGAGAGATATTTTTCCCCCCAGCCAGTCATAGCGGCTTAATGGAAGTGCTTATACCTAGTGTTTCTTTCAGAAAACAAAGCAAACTGGCCTAGCCTTCTCCTGGTAGATGAATTCACCGGACAGCCTGTCAAATGCAGGAGCTTGAAAGGTCATTTTGATGCTCATTACAAAAGATCCACTTGTACCAAATTTGCCTTGCCCTCCCTCAGGACTTAACAGAAAGGGCGGGTGGCAAATGGGGCACACAAGAAGAGGGCCCCACAATGAAACTAAGATGTAAGTTTGAATATAGTAAATGGAGAATAAGAGGGTCCCACATTAGGGGTATGCATGACGTTTTCATTATATCAATAACAAAAATGAAATTTGTCATTTTTGTTATTGTTATTGCAATAACGAAAATGGCAAAAAACAACAAAGAAATCAATAATGATAACAAAAGTTATTGATTTTGTTATTGCCTAGCAGTGCCTGGCAGGTGTTTTTTGGAGCAAAATGTGGTGAGGGGAAGAGGGAACAAACATCTTGGTGCCAGAAACAGTGTTGAACTCTTGAACTGAGCCTGTGATGGGAGGGGAAGAACCTGATGAATGTAATCGCTGGCCAATGAACAGCGAAAGCAGGTCCCAAGCAGTTGAATGGCACCCTGTGACTGCTCAATGCCTCCTGCCTCCCAGAACCAATCAGGGAATCTCTGGGGGAATCTCACTACAACCCTTTATGCTGCAGGGCTGGGCAACTAGACTCTGGTTCTGTGTTAGCTATTGCTCTGTCAGGGTGCATTTGCAGAACCTGCTGGTGCTTGCACTAAAATTCCTCCCATATATATCCCTACCACCTTACTTCTTCAATCCTTATTCCTTACCCTTATATTTTACCTTTTTCCTTCCCCTGCCTGTCTCCCCATGTACACATATACAGAGAGAGAGAGAGATAGGTAGTATAGTTTAGATATATATTAGAGGATAGATATAGAATAGAGATAGATTAGAGATAGCGGATATAACTCTGAGTTTTCTTTTTCCATTATATATATATATATATATATATATATAAACTAGATATTGTGCGTATACCAATAACGATACCAAAACAAAATCTTCATTTGAAATCGATACCAAAACTAACAACGATAATGAAAAATGACATTTCAATAACAAAAATGAAAAATGACATGGGGCCCTGGTGCACACCTCTATTCCACATGGCATATTCTGCTCTTGGCGACCAGGACCTCTGGGAGGCATTTCCCTCACAGACACATTAGTTTCTCTTCTACCAGACAACCATATGTGCTCGGGCTAATATCTGTCTGTATTTTATGTATATAGAACTAGCAGCGTACATAGCTAATGCTGAACAGTCATGATTAGAGAAAGGTCTCTGCCCTGAGCAGCTTACAATCTAGGATGAACAAAGAAGGGCACAATGGGAGGTGGTTGACAATGCACAGTGCCTGTTCTAGGCAAAGTCCCTTTTGGTAGCACAAAGGGGACTTAAACTTGCACTTAAAGAGAGCTGGAAAGGCGGAGGTGATCCCGCCCTTAAACAGAGCTGGGAAGGTGGAGGTGATCCCATTCTTAAAGAGAGCTGGGAAGCAGTGGTGGCTGGTGGAGCAGTGGGTGGGTTGAACCTTCTGCCGGTGGCGGGCCGGAGCCAGGGGCAGCTGTAGGCCAGTGGAGTGGCTTAACCCAGCAGCAAGGAGTTCCCAGGGTTAACATTGGATGAACATTACATTAGTTAAGGCTGGGAACTCCTTGCTGCTGTGTGAAGCACTCCCACTGGGGGATAGAGCGCCCTCTTACTGGGGTCCCATCCACTCTCTCCCACCAGGTCCAAATTAACCATAGCAGGTTACAAAAAAAGATTACATTGCCATCGCCTACCTTTATCCTGAAGCCTCAAATTTCACGGTATCCTTTTCATTCTCTTCTGAGAAGAGAAGAGAAGAACAGAGGAGAGTAGAAGGGAAAGGGTTTGGTTTTGGTGCACGAGAAGAGTAAGGGGAAGAGATGGGTTCGGTGGAGAACAGGGGAAAGGGGTTTCCTTGTTGTCTGCAGCCTTCTCTTCTGCCATGCTCCTACCTACTTTCTCCTATGTTCACAAGGAGAGCAGTTGCAGGCCTGTATAGCAACCAAACACTCCCCATCCAAACCAGCATCCCCAGTACCAACACTGTATCCCCAGCAGCCAAATGCCTGTCCAAGCAAACATGCCTTTTAAAAGAAGTTTGGCCAGTTTCAGGGCTGCGTTACCACCAAATTAGGCCTATCCAGACCTGCATTCCTAGTAGCTACACCCTATCCCCAACAGCCAAATGCCTGCCCAAGCAAACAGGCCTTTTAAAAGAAGTTTGGCAAGTTTCAGGGCTGCATTGCTACCAAACCAGGCCCATTGAGACCAGCAGCCCCAGTACCTACACTGTATCCCTGGCAGCCAAATGCCTGTCCAACCACACAGGCCTTTTTTAAATGTTTGGCCAGTTACAGGCCTCTGTTGCCACCAAACCAGCCCCATCAAAATTTAAACAATGCATTTCTGTTTCTCAACAAAACCCCCAGGCAAGATGCTCAAAGTCACAGTCACAAGCAGAGAGGCAAGAAACTANCAGGCAAGATGCTCAAAGTCACACAGTCACAAGCAGAGAGGCCAGAAACTACTTTCCAGCAGAGAGCAGCAGTGAAACAGTGAAGGGACCATTTTAAGAAAAGAGTAGCCACGACCAGTAGACCCACAAATTTACAAAATGGCCTCTCTACTCATGCTTGGGAGGGGAGAAGGAAAGCAGCAATGCATCATGCAAACACAGAGCAAGCAAAGCAAACCATCTTAAGGCAACAATGTTATGTGCAGTCCTTAGCACACCATAAAAGCAGCAGCGGGGATTTCCACTTGTCCCCCAAAACATGCTACACAGCTCTGTTGCAATGTAAGAGGTAGCTTCTGCTGAAACTAAACACAGAGCATTCATGCAAGGACTAGCCATTAGTGAAAAAGCCTGCCACAACATCCCACCAAACTGCAAAGGGCGGGGCCATTTTAATGCAAAATGCAAGGAACATTCCAGTAAAGATTGGAAACCCTTCCATCTGAGCCCCTAGGTCCCCCACCCGTAAAACAGAAAACAGACAGTTTACATCAAAAAAAGCCAAGAAAGAGACCAATTTTAACCAAAAGTAGCCATGGCCAGTGGGGGCACCAGAAAATGGCCACAGCCTTTGCACATGCTTGAGGGGTTTGGGAGAGGAGCAGGGAAAACTAGCAGTACACATGCAAACATGAACACAGAACAAGCAAAAGCAAACCAGATCTTAAACCAACTGAAGCATATTATGTGAAGTCTTAGCACACCACAAAAGCAGCAGCAAGGAATTCCACTTGTCCCCCAAAACATGCTTCACTGTTACAGCTCGGTTGAAGCCCCATTCTCCCACCCCACCCCAAGCAGCACACATTCTCTCCCCCCAAGCATCACCCCTTCCCTCCCCCGCGGCACTCCAGGCCCCTTTTTCACCAGTGTTTCTCAGCAAAATAACTGAAAATAACTAAGTCACGAATGGGGATGTGTCTGATGCAGATACAGCAGCAGCGTGGGGTAACAAAGCCACAAACAAGCCAGGCCAACCAGCGTTCTGCACCAAAATGGTGCAGATCACCAGCATGCCAAAAGAGGAGAGCTCTCTTTTAACCCCACCCTAGGGGGCAGGGTACAGGCAGGCAGCCTGAGCCCTCAACAGCAGCAGCTGTGCACAGGCACACATTGCCTGGGCGTTCGAGTCTCCAATCCAAACAGTCTTTCAAAGCAGCCCATAGGGCTCTGCGGAACACTGCCCCCACTGGTGAGGAAAGTAAAATGCTTTTCCCCATTCAGTCAGTATGGGCTCTACTCTAAGCCCAATAGCCCAAATCGCTTTTGTAAAGTTTTGTCCCTTAAGGAACTCCTTAGAGCAGGCTCAGAAGGAGGCACTGGCCCCCACCCCCTCAGCTCCTGCCTGCACATGTGTCCAGGGAGGCACAACAACAACACTGAGCACTCAGCTGATTGCTGAACTGGAGGACTTGGAGCAAGTCTGGAGCAGGTTGCTGGCTCCCCGCCCCCCTTTTGGGACTCAAGTGACGAGGTTTTTTTCTTTTTGTTTTTTTTCTTTCTTTCTTTTTAAAAGCATAAAGAGTGTGTGGAGGGGGATCAGGCCAGGAGGAGCTATGCCCCTGGTGCCCTGCAGTGCGCACCACTCTGCTGGGAAGGCGGAGGTGATCAGCCTCGAGAGAGAGATGGGAGAGATGGGAGAGATGCACACCTCTACTTCTGAGAAGTAGAGGTGTGCGTGCACCAGGGGCCCATGTCATAAATTGCCGTTTTTGTTTTCCATTGGTTTAAATGGAAAACACATTTTTGGCTGTAACATTTTTGTTTTTCACTATATTTGACTGAAACATGGAGTGATTATACCTCCAGTGGAAGGCATTATGTGTACAACATTCCAAAAAGATTGGATAAAGGAATCCAATTTTAGAAGCAGTTGAATTAATTTCTTTTGCAAACATCTTCATATACATTCTTAGGTGTAATGTCTTTGCCTTACATTTAATGTAGATGAAACTTGGCAAGCTTATACCCCTTCCCAAATTTACTATCTCTGCTAACTTTCAAGAGGATTGGATAAAGTGTCCTGGTAGTATAAGCAATTAATTTATAAACATATGTCTGACTGTAACATCTTTGTAGTCCAACCAGTGTACATGAAATTTGGCAGGCATCTATATCACACTTCCATGATTATCTCTGCCAAATATCAGAAAAATGTGATAAAGGGTCCCAATTTTATATGCCTGCACAGCATATGCAGAGAAGGAGCCTATGCCAGGGATTCTCTTATGTGTCACTGTAGTATAAGATCGGTTTGTTATACCAATGGGCCAGCAGAAATGTCAACCAAATATCCTCATTCTGTGCTGTGACAATCCCAACATCTCTCCCTCACTTGTTACTGGGAAGTCAGAAGCATCTGTTTAGGAAAGAGCCAATAGAGATTCTCTTACGTCCTCTGTCACAGTGCTGCAGGATGTGATTATGATGATAATTTGCCAGCCTGGATGTGTAAGCTATGTCTCTTGATTTCTGGGATGCTATCCCCAAAGTCTCAGTTATGTCCCTTCTATGCCTGCCTGAGGGCCGCCCCCCTATGCCCGCCTCAAAGCCACTACCGATTGATCCTGTAAAGCTGAGAAGCATGCAGTAATTGGCCAGTGAATGTGTCTGTCAGTCTTTTGGGTTGCTCCACATCCTCTCTCCCCCTGCCCTGCCACGTGCCTACCTCTGACTGGCACTCGATGTGCTGCTATTTATCTGAATAATGGTCTTCAAGGGGACAACTTCAATTGCTTATAAAATTGGGTCCCTTTATCAAATTATCCTGTAGTTTGGCAGAGATAACAGGGAAGGTATGTGATAACATTCCTGCCAAACGTCCTGTAAACAGGATGGAATATAAAAATATTACAGCTAGAAAAGTATGTTAAAGTTAATGTGTCTTATACCATCAGGACCCTTTATCCCATCTTTCTGAAAATTGACAGGTGTGTTAAGTTTGTGGAGGGACATGATATTTGCAGGTTTCATGCAAATTGGATGGAAGATAAGGAAGTTGTAGCCATGAATGTGTATGGAGCTTTTCTTAAAATCACAACATTCAATTGCTTTTTAAATCCGTTTTCTTTATCAAATCATTTCACAAATTGGTACACATAATGTCCTCCATAGGGGGAACAAGCACCCTAAAATGCATCAAAATTGAATAAGAAACAAAAAAGTTATAGCCGGATATATGTTTTTCAGTGTTTTCCCTTTATTTCAAAAACAAAATGTCGTTTTCGTTTCTATTTTCGTTATTATTTTTTGTCACTTTCGTTATTGTAATAATGATAATGAAAACGACAATTTTCGTTATCATTACTGTAATAACGAAAACGACATGCACACCCCTACTAAGAAGTTGCTACAAGCCAATATGAATTAGAACAGCTCTTGCTTGTGCTGTGTGGCCTGGTCACACAGGAGCCAGGAGCAAAAAGATGGTTTAGTTTCCATTTTTGCCTCCTTGCAAACACTGGCATATTGAGCAGGGAAATGGTGCAATGAGAATGAAGGCCATGTCCTTACATTAATTACATGATGATTATTTATACATACTGCAGCAGAACACAGAGGTCCTGATCAAGAAGGAGGGTCCCACTGTGTTAGGGGCTGTACAAGTACACACGGCAGTAAAAGGCAGTACTAGCTGATGTTCTACATAACAGCTTGGCATTCTTCAGTTACCTGTAATGACCATGCTGCATATGTTCGAGACCTGAATTTATGTTGGTGGTGGTTGCTTCCACCCAGAAGATAGTCTGATTTGTATCTAGCTCTGCATAAATTCCTCATTAACCTTTACAACCATCTGGAGAGAGAGTCGTTCCTCGTACCGCAGCAGACCCTGTCAGCGGCAATGAGCGTAACATAACCACCAGCATTATGGGGGTGAGAAGGTGCTGGTGCCAAGATAGCTGGCCTAGTGACACAACTAAGAAGCTATTAAAGGGCTAATATGGGGCACATGAGAGGAACCTATATTTTGGCCCACTGTCTGGAAAACTGTTCTTTGGGGGTATGCTGTCAGACCAGTTGCAACAATCCAACAATAGCCTAGGGCAAACAAGAAGCATCCACCATCATCTTTCAGGGATATATAGTATGGGTCCTCCCCAGAGGAGAAAAGGAGAGGGGGGTTCTTTTCGTCACAGAGGGGCACAAACTCGTAGCCTTCTGGGGCTCTCTGTTTTACAGCAGACAGCAACTTTAATACAAAGTGTGGCTGCTGAACCTCCAAAGACAGCTACACACTTAATATTTCAATTTCCACATTTTATTTCATATGTAATTTAAAGCCCATGGTGCCTTAATTGTAAAATAGGCCTTATTAAAATAATAGCTTGAAAAGCAGTGGGGTACCCTGAGCAATGGAATGAAAGTTTCTAGCTTAACGGCTGTTTACAAGGATTTAAAACGAGACACAGCCAAAATAAAGCTGTAGAGACATTTCCAATTTCTATTGTGAGTGATGGACCAAAGTTCACCAGATAATTAAGCCCTTTTTCTTTGGTGCTGTCTCCAGCTCTTTTTAGATACCCAAAGCACACCCTTTGCTGCTTTTATGATTGATGATGCAGCAAGGATACTTCAGTACTAGTAAGCAACGTGGGGCTTTGATTAATGATGCTGGTGGCACTCCCAGAAGACCAAAGAGTATAATATTGTTATCAGGAAACAGCTAAAGCTGCTGGAAGGGACATGGGGTCTTATGTTTTCAGAGGGGCCTTTCACTGCCAAGATTAGCCTCCTACCCATCATCCCCTCCTGCCTCCTGACAACAAAGCAGGGCATTGGGGTGAATGAAGTAGGAGGTCAGGTGGGTTTAAGTCATTTTAGCATTCCTCTCCATATTCTAGGTCCTTGAAGAGGCCTGCCAAGTATGGACTACAGCAGCCTTGGGGCTGCTCCAATATACGCTCTGCTTCCCAAGACTTATCTCCATAGAGCAGTGCACCTTGGCAGGGATCCCAGTCTACCACTTACCCTGGCCATCCCCACCCCTGACCTGCTCCTGGCTGTTGAAATGGCCTAAAGGCTCTGCTGTTCAGAGCTACAAGCCTTGGGAAGCAGAGTAATTTAAACTGGGCAGGTTTCTGTTGTAAAACATGAGAACAATATTGACAATGCTATTTTGAGCCTCACAACTCCCAACTCCAGTGGATCTCAAATGTTTGCTTGCATGACCCCATTTTGAGACTTAAAACATAATCCTATGACCCCAGACAGTAACGAAATCATACAAAATATATCAAATATCAATCAGAATTGTAATCCCATCCACAGATGATGTGACCCCTTTTGGAGGTCCCAGCTCATAATTTGGTATCCTCTGCTCAACTGCCCTACTCCTTTTCCAAACACAAACTCTTGCCTATACAGGGAACGTTCTGAGAAAGCAATTTTGCCCCTTTCTAAGGCCAGAGTGGTTTAAAGAGGCCTTATTGCAACTGAGAAATAAGAACTGAATCTTTGCACAGTAAGAAGAAAACTGATCAGAATTGACTCCAAAATTTTGGAATTTGGGGGATCCTTCATTGGGTTTCTTGAAATCTACATCAAAGGAACTGTGAGATGTCACAGTCATTAGTAGCTCTCCCAATGTGGGCTTTACTGTTTCCCTTCGAATCTAAAATGTAATGGGTAGAATGCCTAGCTAGACATTTGTTCCAGCCATTATGCCAGGCTGAGCAACATAAATTGCCCTTTAAATTTTGGACAGATTATTCCAAGTTTTTGTCCAAAGATTCATGTGTTCCAGACACAGTTCAGCTTTGCCTCAATATTTTATCCTTTTAGAATTTGGGAGCTCTTAGCTGTTAATGGGAATCCTCATCAAATGGGACTTTTCTAGTAGAAAAGGAATCAATCAATAATATGGAAAAAAATGTTGCTGGTAATGTTTGTGGATAATAGGATAGTTAGTGGAATAGTAAATAATGTTAACAGAAGAGCCCTGCAGAACAACTTGAATCATTTGGTCAACTTTGCCCATTCCACTGTTTTGTGTTTTAATACTTCACATACAATGTTATATGGCTAGGAAGCAGGTGGTCACGTGGCTTCCACACTGCAGCTGTGCTACTGTTGCTATGGGTCTTCTAGTACAAAGCATTCATACAGAACAAGACTCGGACTCAGTGTGGAGCTTGTTACTCATTCAGTGACTCCTGCCAACCAAGATTCTCTGTTTTTTCAAATGCCATATTGAGTTGGTAATGAGGGCAAAAACTTTTAAAATGACAGCAGCCGCAGTCCATCAATATGCATCAGCTACATCCATACCAGTATGGTAAGCTTGTTTATGGTTCCGTGCTGGTTTGGAGAGGGAGGTGGTCATCACATCAGCACAGGAGGAGGTATGGGCATTTTGCCTGCGGAGGCCAAATGTAATACTTCCAGAGCCACTGGAAAAAGCTTGATCACTGTTAACCTTTGAAAATTAGGCAGCCTCTGTTCCATTCAGTAACCCACCTGGCTGCAAGACATTAAGCAGGGGTGGTAGGAGAGTAGTAAGATACCACCCCACCAAGAAAGCATTGACTGGAGTTCTGAACACTGCCCTAAGCACTAACAGGGCTTTATTCTACTGCCTGGCCCCAGAGGGTGAAAACAGACATGACACTAACCACCCTTGGTGGTTATTATATTTATGCATGTTGCAGGGCTGTATTGGTGCCCTATGCAGCCCTGCAACATGCATAAATAACCACCAAGGGTGGTTAAAGGGTGGTTAGCATCATGTCTGTTTTCACCCAGAGACAGAGGGCTCTATGGCAAAGTTTGACCATGAGGGAGCCAGCCAAGCCACTGATCTGAGCACAGCGGCCAGGACTTCCACCTGTGCACCACCCCACAAGATCAAAGCACAGGCAGCAACAAATCTGGCTGTAGATAAATAGATGTACTGGATCTAGAGCTAGATGGACCAGAGCCAGGGACTTGTGTTCACTGTGGGTGAAAACAGATGCATGGGCAGTACGGGGCAGCTCCCTGGCCTGAGGTGGGGCAGGAAACAGTGGCCACTACTCCCTGGAATGGTAAGGGGCACCGACCAAACATGCATGAGGCTGGAGAGCCATCCCGTTGCCTGCCCACCCCAGGTCGGGAGGGCACGACAGACGTTTAGGCGGCTGGCCCCATGATAGGCAGCCATGGCAGCTCCCGCCCCATGATGAAGATGGCAGGGCCAAACAGTCGCATTGGCCTGATGTGGCCCATGTTGGCCCATAAGGGTGGCCCTTAGCCCAGGATCATCCAAATCCAGACCAGCTGCCTACCTGCCCTCAGGCAGCAGGGAAGCAGACGTGCGCTGTCTCCCATGCCACAGCATGCCAGTGTCACGTCTGTTTTCACCCAGTGTTTTCCACATTGGTGGCAATAGTGTATGTGGTTTCCTGATCAAAGCACATCACACAAATATGATGACATCTGGGGAAAAAACCCTACTATTTTGTGATGTAAGTGATTGCATTTCTCATGCTGGTTTGACTGCTTCATTCATCTTAACTCTGAATGGCAGTCTATTTCCAAGATTCCAAAACCAATGAATGGGTGAAAACAGACATGACGCTAACCACCCTTTAACCACCTTTGGTGGTTATTTATGCATGTTGCAGGGCTGTATTGGTGCCCTATGAAGCCCTGCAGCATGCATAAATGGGTGGTTACAGGGTGGTTAGCGTCATGTCTGTTTTTACCCATAGACCAAACCACCTGCCACTAAAAAAAGAAAACCAACAGAGAAATATTTCCATTTTCCATCCTGTAAGTGTATAAATAATCCCTCATACCACTACCACCCTGCCAAAATTGCACTGTCCTGAGGCCCATTACTGGCAATATCTGGATTATAGTTGCACAAGAACTTTTTCCATTGAAAAATGGCCTTTATTTTTTATTTTTATTTTTAAAAAACATTTTGCAAAATATTATTGACAGGAAATGTTCCATATTTACACAAATGTTTTCATGGCTTGTTACATCAGAAATGTGCTGCAGCCATTGTCAAACACCAAATATGATTTCAATAAAAATGCATTGCTGAAAGAAAATGAACAAACTTTCATGGAAAATGGAAAGTAAATTATTTCAAATCCCATGGGAATTTAGAAATTTCCTGCCAAACTGTGTTTGTTTTTCATGTGTATGCATGTGTGTGTGTGTATTTGAAAAAATTATTAAGTCTGAGGCCGCTGGCACATGAGACAGGAGAGGGGGAACTGCTGTAAGCCGAAACCAGTTTGCGGGATCACATGAAGTTCTGCTCATGCTCACGGGGGTTTTGATGTGATTAACCCATTTCTGCCATGATTTCACTGGTGGGAGACAGCTGAAAATCGAGCCCTCTCTCCCATCACTGAAATCATGGCGGAAATGGGCTAAATGCCACTGCACACAAATGTACCATCATGTGATCCCCCTGACTTGATTTCAGCTCAGGCCAGTCCCCCCACACTCCTGTCTTGTGCTGAAGTGGCCTGAGTATCAAGTATTCATAAGCAGAATGCTGGATTAGAACTCAGCATATCTAGAATCTAGTTCCAGCTCTGCCACTGACATACTGTGCTATGTGATGATCCTGAGCAAATCTTTTATCTGTTGCATGTTTCAATTTTACCATTGGAACAATCATGTTGAGCTACTTTGTAAAGTGCTATACAAATGCACTGAATAATACAAGTGTATTAATTCAAGATATCTGAGAGGGATACAAAATATCTGATGATTGGCTTGTAATAGCCACGAGTTAATTACCAGTAATAGTGGGTGTTCCAACGTCACATGGTTCCAATTAATCTTTCAGTTTTATGTGTTTGCATATAGAAGCAAAGATGATCACTTGGATTCCCAGCTTCAGCCCATAAAAATCATCTTGCTTTGTATTAAACAGTGTTATTAATGTTCCCTGGAACTCTGACAGTTCCCTGGTATTCTGGGATGGGCTTCATCAGGCTCTCTCTTTGTTTTGAACATGCAAAGCGAAGGAAATATCTAGTAACATTTCAGTTCCACATCATTCATTGTGGCTTAGTGAGGTGTGGTACAATTGAGGCCTATACAGGAAAAACTGATTTCAAGTCCTGGCAAAACGATTAGCTGATTCACAAAAGATGTGAATATAAATTTCAGCTAGGCACATCTGTCCTGTCTGCTTTTAATTTGCAACCACCAGTTTTAATTTAGAAGCTGTACTGTAAAGCTCCCCTTTCTGTGAACAAGAATGACATAATTTGCTCAGCAAAGACCCAGAGCCAAGGCTTTGCTCTTAAGTAATCAATGACTGGTGGTAACCAACAAATGTTCAGTCCCTAACTCTTTCCATGGCAAAATCCTGTAATGCAGATTGGGGGTGTGTGGTTCCCATAGCATTTTATAGGGTGGAACATTGTCTCATGGACACACACCTCCTCTCAGATTCTTGATCTACTGCCCTGGAGCAACTACAGCAATTGGTCACATGGAAAAATAATTTTAATGTACATAAAAGGATGTTAACAAATGAGATGTTGCTCCACATTTGCTCACATTAACCTCAGATTCACCTGCTTGTCTAGCCAGGAAATGTGGAGCATGCCATGCAGGCACACCCAGGTAAACCCAGGGCAACCAGCACCCATGGGGTCAGGTATCATTAGTTAGGTTCCCCTGCAGTCACAGATCTGCCAGCACCCTAGAGGTGCAGCTAACGCACCCCTCTCAGCTGACAGCTGTCCGGGAGAGAGGAGCGCAGACATCCCCAGAGGCTCTCACGGGGAGTGATCTGTGCTTCCGCTCTCTCAGCCAGCTGTCAGCCGAGAGGGGCGTATTAGCACCAGCTGCAATGGAAAGGGGGATCACAGCCAAGGAAGTCTTCTTCCCTGGTCGTGACCCCCTTTCCATTGGAGCAAGTGCTAACATGCCCCTCTCAGCTGACAGCTGGCCTGAGGGATGGGGGGAGGGAGAGAAGGGAGGGAGCGACCACGCTGTTCTAGAATGTGCTAGCGCTCTCTTTGGCGGCTGCCGAAAGCACATTAACTGTGGGCAAGGGGCTGCCCATTTGTTGTGCTCCCCATGCTGTTCACACAGGCTGCCACTGCATGGGGCTGCCCTAAGGGCCATGGGGTCCAGCAGGCTCCTGGCCTGTGTGTTAACACCCATAGATATTTTTCAGTGACATCTACTAGCTGGAAACAAAGACCTTTTTACTTATTACTTTTTCAAGCAACTATCTGCCCAAATCTGCTTCTGTCAATTCATGTGAAAGCACTAACGTATGTGCGTGTGTGTGTGTAATCCACGTTCATAAGCTCCAGTTAGAACTGAAGCCTACTTGATTCATAAGCACTAAGCCAGTGTATAGTATGAATGCAACCAGTATGGGTGGCCCATCTACAGAGGACATTGCCCTGACTCATCCCCACAGCAGCAAACAGAGACAGGCATCATACAGTCCAATTCACAGCACTTGAAGCTCCATGAACTTCAATAGGATCCTACTGACACTAGTACTCTAAGAACTGGGCAATATTTCGAATTGCCTTCCGTTTAGGAGCAATGCATCCTGGGACATCCTTAAGGGATGCACGTGTGGGAGGCACTGCAAGACTAGCTGCTCACCACCAGACAAAAAGCATATGTAAAACCTAGAAATGACAACAAAGGTTAGCAATAAGTAGCAAGCACCCCCACCCCGCCACTGCCAAAAAACCCACAACCTGCTTCCCCACCTAACAGAACTAAAATAGCTTCTTACTGTGCTTAGCAAAACCCTTACTCTTCCACCAATAGTCTTTGCCACACCTTTGCTCCCCCAAACTTATTATTCTAGCTTCACCCCTGGTGAAACCCCAACTACTTGACAGTTTTAATTTTTTTTGTTAAGATTGTTTTAATTTTAAAAATAATGAAAATTGCCTTATTTGGTACTGTCCCTGTCTTAATCTGAGGAACTATCTGGATAATGATTTCAGTTTAAAGACTGCAGCCTGGACTGCTTGCACAATCACCTAGGCCTTTATGAGGCTTGGATTTCAATTACATTGCTTAGGCAGACTGCCTAGACTATATTGTAAGTCATTTCATTTGTGTTAAGCCAGTTTTTCACAGAAGCTGCAGATTCAAATCCCTCTTTGCTCTTGTTGGAGCAGATGTGAAACACCACAGTAAGGATGACTGAGTACAGGAAAATATGTTTTGAAGCCACATAATTTGGCTCGCCCTCCTGCCCTCGCCATGAACTCACTGAGTAGCTTAGGGCAAGTCACAACTTCTCACCCTGTAGGCCACTGTGGTGGTGTGGATAAGGTGCTGGACCTGGGCCTGAGAAACTAAGGTTCAAATCCTGCCCTAGCTATGAACTCACTGGGTGGTCTGGGGCAAGTCTCAACCTCAATTCCCCATCTGTAAAATAGGAATGTGTGTGTCTGTCCTTGTGTTCCTCTCACCCATGTCCATCTTAGATTGTAAGTCGACCGGTCAGGGACCTGTGTTTGAAAATCTGTGACACTAAAGTGCTGTGTACATCTAGTAGTGCTATAGAAATGATAAGTAGTAGTGGTATTAAACTAATAAGTATTTTTATTATTATTACAACAATGTACCTGGTACTGAACCACTGTGATTAGAGACAGGCCCTGGCCCTGAGGGGCTTACAATCTAGGAAAGACAAGGGAGAGGAACAAAGGGAGAGATGGGGATACATTCATGAAGCAGAAAAGTTGCAGGTGCACACACTTAGCTTAGGCTGTGTTCTCACCTGTGGCGGTAGTGGGAGGGAAGACGTGGCAGCGCAGAGGAGCCGGCCGACAGGAAAAGAGCAAGTACGAACAGGAGTCTGCCCTGACATGCACGAGAGAAGCCACGGCAGATCCCCGTTCGCACCTGCTCTTTTCCCGTCGGCCGGCTCCTCCGCACTGCCGCGTCTTCCCTCGCCCCTCCTGCTACCACCACCGCAGGTGAGAACACAGCCTTAGTTACAAGGGGTAAAGGGGGATTCTGAAGGAGAGGGCAGTAGAAGAAGTGTCAGTGATCAACATATGGAAGTGACGAGCTTGGGAAAGCTGTATAACCTTGTGAAAGGAGAATGAATGTAAAGCAAGTCCAGAATAAAGAAGTGTCCAGATAGGAGGTCCAACTCCAGATATAGGATGTTATGTTGCATTAGAACTGCCCTGTTGCAGTATTATTCCTGCCATAAAAAGAGAGAGACTGCAGTTTACGTTTACAACATCCTATGAAGAATTTCTTTAGGAAGGGAATCCAAAGTATAGCCTACCAGTTCACCACTGCCACATTTCCAGTACAATATGGGAATTAATAAAGACTCAGTACAGATGTCAAGGGCCTTTTTTTACACAAAATGCACCCACTCATGAACATGCAGAATCCTGCATGTTCATGAGTGGGTGCAATCCGTGTGAAAGGCATGATGAGTGGGGGTGCATGCACGCTCCCACCTAACACGCATCCCCACCCACCCCCCACTCATCCCCACGCACTGAGCAACCAGGGGAAACGGAGGTTGCTCCATGTATGGGAATGTGTGGAGGGTGAGTGGGGATGTGTGCACGGTCATGTGCAAGCCCTACTGTGCATGCACTGGTGTGTCCATGCACCCCCCATCTGGTGGCGCTGTATAAAAACGGCCAAGATTTTGGCCAATGTAGGACCTTATCCAAAAATCATACAAATCAATGGGTTTTACACCCTCCACTGTTTTATGATTTATAAAGTTTTATATTTATTATTGTCACATTTTATTGTTTTTTATTAATTGTAAGCTGCCCCAAGCTGCCTTGGCAGGAGGGGCGGGGTATAAAATTGTTAAAATAAATAAATAAATAAATAAATAAATGCTCCAATTGTGGACCTAAACCAACGTCACAGGAGCCAATGGGAGCAAACATTGGTCCCTTTTAAACGGACTGGGGGGGGGGAGGGATGGGTGTGGCCACGGTAGGTGTGCACCCATTCCCATGGACACCCCCCCATCTCCACCCATGAAGCATCGGGCCCATTGCTCCATGGGTGGGTGAGCAGTAAAACTTCATGGAGATGGTGTCTTGTGTAAAAAGGGCCATTATCTTCTTACAAATAGGTACGTGATCACTGGTTTGTATGGAAGCAAACACTGTTGCATTTGAAAGTCCTACAGGAATGAAAATAAGTCAGCAGGGTGGCACTTCGATGGTACTGATGCTCTCCCTTCCATTACCTAAAGGATCTTAGGATGCAGCCCTGACCCACTGAAGTAAATCAATGGGATTTTTAATATGGGCTTTAATAGGATCAGAAATTCACCCTTAAAGAGGTGAGATTATCAAATTGGAATCATTAAAAAAAAATAGAAAAGAGGATCAGACTGGTACTTTTACTGAAACTGACAAATTAATTGCAGTCAGAACCCAATCAGAAAGCATCATATCCAACATTTTAACGTTTCATAACTGTAATTAAAATCCACTTAAAGGAACAGCAACTTGCTCAGCCTGCACTGCTTTTGTAAAACAGTAAGTACAGCATGTTTTGAGTTGTGATAATATGTTACTAAAGTGACAAATACCTACTTATGTAGCAGTAATTATATAAACATAGTTACAAGCTCCAGGGGGGTAGGGGCTATAGAAACCCAAGCTCAACAGAAAGACAGTGCACAGTTAATGAAAGAGGGAACTTGTCTTCTCAGAGATGGGAACCGAAAAGAAGTCAAAAGGAATGATGATGACAATCCTTACGTTTAAAAAAAAACAGAGAGTCTGTCTCGCTGCAAGCCAGAATTATTTATTAATGAGTGAAAATCATTACTTAAGCATTTTACAAAACATTATACAGAAACAAGATCCTGAGCTGATTGAATGTCATCCTAGAGCTGAAATGGGTACTTAACTTAGTACCAGTGGGTAATACCCGCATTTTTGGCTACCGTGTGGGGTACCCGATGGGTTACCTGGTAACTTCCAATACCGATTTTTTGATTTTCTGTTTAGCATGTGTATATTAGGTCCGAAAACTGAAAATAGGAGACAGAAATAAAAAAATCAGGACTGGAATTTAGTTTTCCAGGACCAGAAGTAGACATTCGGGAACATCGGGTACCCAAATCGGGTGGCAATTGGGTACGATCAGTGCCTGATGTTGTCAGGTCAGTTTGTTGGGTATAACCATTGCATGCAGGTCCTTGTTTCAGCTCTAGTCATCATGGCTTTTTTTCTAATTTGAGCCCATACATAAACTTTCAGAAACATTGACACCCCTCTACAATTGCTGATCTATCAAAAATGCCTGGCCCTGCATGCTTTGAGGCAATCATTCATATATGCATATTCCCCCCCGCCCCCGCCCCAGAAAAAGGAAAACCATCTGGGCTAGGAAAGTATGTAATCAGAAGGAATTAGCTAACCCACTGCTTCATGATCACAATTGTTGGCAACCCATGGAGTCTCTAGAGAAGGAAAAAGAAGGATTTTGACATGAGCCAACTCCGGATGGGGCCTATATGATGAATATGTATGGATGTTTATAAGGATAATGAGAACATCCCAGTTGCATTATGCATTGTCTGTCAGTTGCTATATGCTTGTACAGTGCCTGGCAAAATGACACCGGGCTGGATTGACCTTCCTTACAAGTTACCTCAATGCAAATAATAAACATAAATAATAGGATTAAAATGAATAAGTGTTATGAACACGTATGCTTCAGGGCATAACCTCCCCCCCTAAATGCTTGGGGATGAGAAAGATGTTTCAAACATAGGCAGCTAGGATGGACATGCGATCTTATTCAGTATGGCAATACCTATGATCCTATACCGAAAAGTAATATTAATTATTATTTACCATTTCTATAGCACGTTCAGTGTTCAAAATGCTATACAATCCTTATCTAGCTCACTCTCACAACTCCTCTGTGAGGTAGGTCATTATTATTCCCATTTTACAGATGGGGAAGCCATGAGATAATGACTTACTCAAGGCCACCCAGTGAGGCTAGATGGGATCTGAACCCTAGTCTCCCAGGGCCAAATCCAACACCTTATCTGCTAGGCCAGGGATCGGGAACCATTGCCTCCTGTGGGCCACTTTAAAAATGAGTACAAGCTCCAAGGGCTGCATAAAAGTTGGGGGCGAGGACTGTAAGCGGTGCACTCAAGAAAAGGAAGGTGCAGATCATAGATCTGTGCCATTGATCTGTCTCCTGTCCTTGTGTGCATGCGTACCACCCTCATGTCCACTCACTTAACCTGAGCTCAGTTTTTCAGCACTTCAGTGAAGAAATACCAGGGACCACATCCAGGAACTGGAACGGGGCCAAATAAAAACCTGACGGGGACTGCATTTGCAGTCTGGGCCTGAGGTTCCCCACCCCTGCATTAGGCTTTAATAGATGTTATGATGAACTCTATGCAAACCCTAAGGACCACATAACCACTGGGGATAATAGTGTCATGCACACACCCCTCCATTATGTGCAGAGATTTCCATGTACATTTGTTTGCCATTACTATCAAATAGTGGTGCAGTTCAAATCAGTGGTGACTCATATAAGTAGGAGCCAATGGGGCACAGCCTCAAATCCCTCGATAGGAATTTGTGCCCTATTAGCCCTTATTCATGAACTGCATGATGTGTGGTCTGGGGGAGGTCATATAAATTAGTCCCAAGCCAGGCTCAGTCTTGCCAGAGGTGTCATAGGAAGCTCCCACTCGACGTGGGAGCCCATCAGTCATAGCTGGTTGGTCTGGGTGCTAGGGTAGACATAGGGTGTCTTTAGATGGATGCAAGACTGGCCACCCTGGAGCTGCTCTAGGAGTACACCCCCGCATCAGCCCACATCCAGCCCCATCTGGGTCCATTTTAAACAGTCCTGGCAGCTGCCAGAGTTAGCAATTCACCCATACGATGCCCCCTACCCCACACCATAGAGTTGTGGGCAGATTATCCGATGTTCTAGGCTATTGCCCACAACTCTATGGTGTTGAGCTGCAGATGGACTGCAGCTCTGTCTCGGGCTGGTGCCCCAGGTTTGGCTGACCCACTCCACTGGTGATGCTTCTGGATGTTCCACTGCACTGTAAGCGGGGCTGGTCTGGACCAAGCAGTGCCTGCTCTACTTCTGCTTCGCCTCACCACCTGGCAGCCTGCCTTTAGATGGACTGGCCAGCCGAGGGTGAGGCGGAACAGAACCAGGGTTGAGATTCACCTGTTTACACCCATAGTAGTCTTCTACTAGGCTAAAAGGCTCAGAGGAGCTCAATTTCCCATGCCTTAGCACAACCACGCTCTAGTTCAGACTCCCCCTGTGTCTGGCTGAGCACACAGTGGGGCGGACTAAAGATGTCACACAATAAAGTAAAGAGGGAGTAAGGAGGTGAACAAATTTGCAGATGACACAAAGTTATTCAAGGTAGTTAAAACAGGAGCACTCTGAAGAATTGCAGGAGGATCTTGTGAGACTGAGTGACTGGACATCTAAATGGCAGATGAAATTGAATGCAGACAAGTGCAAAGTGATGCACATAGGGGAAAATAATCCAAACTATATGTACACAATGCTCTGGGTTCCAAATTAGGAGTTACCACTCAGGAAAAGAATCTTGGAGTCATTGTGGACAATACATTGAAATCCTCAGCTTAGTGTACGGCAGCAGTCAAAATGCCGGTACGCCCGTTACCGGCATTATCGGATACCGGATTCTACTGGTTTCCCACCCCTACTAACGAGTAGCAGATTTGAAACAAACAAAAGAAAGTATTTTTTCACTCAACACACAATTAAGTTGTGGAATTTTTTGTCAGAAGATGTGGTGTAGGCCAGTGGTATAGCTGGGTTTAAAAAGAATTGGACAAGTTTCTGGAGGATAGGTCCATTAGCAGCTATTAGCGATGTAGGCTGGGGGAATGTAAACTCTTACTGTTGGGAGCTGGGTGTGAACAACAATGAATTAGGAGTGTGCACTTCATTTTCATTATATTGATAACAACAAAACTCATTTTTGTTATTGTTATTGCAATAAAGACAACAAAGATAACAAAAAACAACAATAACAAAAGTCGTTACTGATTTTGTTATTGCCTGGCAGGTGTTTTTTGGAGGGAAATGTGGAGAGGGGAGCAGACATCTCGGAGCCAGAAACAGCGTTGAACTCTTGAACTGGGCCTGTGATGGGAGGGGAAGGACATGATTGATGTAATTGTTGGCCAAAGAGTATTGCAAGCAGATCCCAGGCAGTTGAATGGCACCCTGTGATTGCTCAATGCCACCTGCCTCCCAGAACTAATCATGGGGGCTCTGAGGAGGCTACTGCAACCCTGTATGTTGCAGGGCCAGGCTGTTTGGCTCTTGTTCTTTGTTAGCTCTTGTTTGTGTCAAGTTGCATTTATAGAACTCTGGTGCTTGCACTAAAAATCTTCCCCAGCCCTCAGTAATATACCTTACCTTTCCTTATATCCTTTATTTTTACCTTTTCTCTTCCCCTGTCTGTCTCCCCCTGTTCTCATATTATATATACACACACACACACACACAGGTTTAGGTATATAGATTAGATAGATAGATATTAGATAGATATAGCCTATAGTTTTTTCCTTTCTCCTTCCCCTATCTGTCTCCCTCTGTCCATATGAGAGAGAGAGAGAGAGGCTTTTTTATTATATATATTAGCATTATATGATACAAATAGGATAGATTTAGATAGATACTTAGGCCCTTTTCACACGAGACGTGGAGGCACTTGTGTGAATGCTGCGGGGGGTGGATGGAGGAGCGTGCGTGCATGCTCCCGCGCTATATCCCCCACCACCCATCACCTGGGCACGGTGCAAGAGGCTCCAATGCCCGATGCTCCATGGGTGGGTGATGGATGGAGGTGAGTGGAGATGATTGTGCGCCTGTGGGAATGGGTGCACACGCACCTCCACACACCGCGGCCACACACCCATCCCCCCACCCACCGTGGTCCATTTAAAAATGGCCTCTGGTCCTTTTTACACATGCAGTGGTGGATGTGTGCCCGTTCCCACTGAGAAGTCTGGGGCGAGTGTTTGCTGGCACTTCTGCCACTGGTGGCAGCCCACAACTGAAACGATATCAAAAACAAAATCTTTGTTTTGCTCGAAGTTGATACTGATAACAATACTGATAATGAAAATGAAATGTTGTTAACAACAATTAAAAATGACAGTTTTTAATAACGAAAAATGACATGGGTCCCTGGTGTACACCCCTACAGTGAACGGATTGTCCCATTGTGACCTGTTGGGTACTTCTTCCAAGCGACTGAAAATGGCCACTATGGAAGACAGGTTCTGGGTTTGATGGACCATTGGTCTGGCACAGTATGGCACTACTTATGTTTTTAATACTTCCCCGGTAAGGGAAGGTGATCCCCGATAAGGGAAGCTGACAAGTCAACAGCGCAGAAATGATTAGCATGTGTTTGTGCCAAAACCCTTTCCACATGGCACAATCCCATAATGGAAGCCGGATTGTGTTGACCTCCAACACTGGGGGAATGCCGTATCCCCCGGAAATCCCCAAATGAAATCACCAAAATGAAATATTATTCTGATATCCAGAAACTTTCAAAAAATGTGAATAATATCCATGAATAATACATCCAACACTCCAATAACACCAATATTTTAATCATGAGCCACCGCTTGCCAGGACCAAATAAGACCCCTAGTTCTGAAGCTTAAAACCTGAACTCTGAACCCAATCATGACCCTAATCCACCTTCAAACACCTTTTTACATAGTTCATAAGAGTTTTCTTAAGAGCTGGGTAAAATAGTAGGAGGAAGGTTACTGCAAGTGCTGGTTTGTAAGGTAGCAGGAATTTTGGGAAAAGTCTCCACAATATGAGAGAGATGGGTGAGATTTAACTGGGAGGATCAGAACAGATGTGGTTTGGGACCCCCAAGGATCATGCTATCTGTGGTAACCGCTAGATTACAGTAGAATCCACTTTAGTAGAACTGGCATATCTTGAATTTCAGGATAAGTCAAGTTAATTTGTTTTCTGTAGCCTCAGGTCTATGAGGCTGTATCAGGATAAGCTGAATTCTGAACCCTGATAAGTCAAATTTCAAGGTGTATAAAGTATACTCACCCAGCTAAAAAGATCAGGGCTTTTGAGTGCATTAATGATTTCTTGGTAGTATGCAGTTAAAATACAGTAGCATATGCCCTATCAGGGCAAGGCTTCATGTTGGGCAGGCTGGTGATGGCACTGTGGGTGGGGTGCACAGCCTTTGCAAGTCACAAGAACTGACCAGGACTCATGCTGGGGAGCCCAGGTTCCCCAGCACGCACACCGGGGACACGTTAATTGCAAAGGCCAGCCTGGTGCACTCCCTCTGCCACGGACCATGGGGGAGGGGAAGTGCATGGCAGTTTGCCTCCATGGCTGAGGTAGCCATGCTGGGAGCCTCCTGTTTGAATTCCTCCCCACACACTCCACCTGAATGAGTGGTCTGCGGCAGTGTCACTCAGTAGCCACAGACACCCCCATTACCATTGCCTTCCTTGTTTAAAAAACCCTCAGTCTTCTGTTCTCTGGACATGCAGACTCACGCTGACAGTCAGAACCATGTGTGTGTTTGAGAGAGAGAGAGAGAGAGAGAGAGAGAGAGAGAGAAATCCTGTCAGGTCTGACCCAGGCTGGGAGTCTCAGGTGGACTAGAGAGGGAGTGAGCATCAAGTCTGAAAGGTTTCCCTGTCTCCGACTCCAGCCCACCCAAGTGTTGTGTCCTAGTGTACTTTGAGCTACCATTCTTCTTGGTGGAAAACAGGCAGGCAACTTTATTCTGCTACCAGCTCAGACACAGCTTAGTCAACTCTGGTCTTCTCCAGACTGCCCCCTGGCTCCTCATCTTGTGCAAAACTTTGGGATGAATTCAAGGTCTGCATGTGTACCACGTGTGCGCGCTTGGTACGCGTGTGCACTATGTGCACACCACATGCGCACCAAGTGCAGGATGTGTGCACACCAAATATACACGCACCAAATACACAGTATGTGCACACATCCTGCACTTGGTGTGCACGCAATGTGTGCTTGGTGCGTGCATGGACTTTGGACTGGGCTCTTGAGATGATCTGCCATTAACAAAAGGCACTCCCACATACTGGCTAGGATCCTGGGCTGGATCTCTCAGACACTACACAGAGACTCCACACACACAAAGTTCTGCCTTGCTGTCTGCTCTGACACTCTTCTTCTGAAGTAAGGGAACCTGGTGCTAACTTAACCTGAGCACACCTAACTGAATGTCACCTGACTTACTGAATGACACCAATGGATTTATCTGAAAGATTAATTTGACGCATCCTCAACTGCACAAAAATGTGTATGCATGCACACAGACACACATGCAGTTGCAAGGAAACAAAATTGGATGGGTTAGAGTACAAATAAATAGAAGAAGCAAATCCTTTAAAAGGAACTCTGTGATAATACCTTCATTAGAATAGTGTAATTGGTCCCTGTTGGGTATTACAGGTCAGGGCAAAAATGTTAAATAGGAACAAAAGAGGAGAAGAAAGAACGATGATGTATTGTATATATTTCCTCATCCCAACCCTTTCCTGTAAGAATGGTAAGCCACAATCCAGCCAGCTGCCAGGAAGAAATGATGTAGGAAGATCCCCCTCCCACTGAGAGAATAAACAGAAATCTTAGTGTCGGAGCTTTCAAAAAAGCTTCTTACTTCTACCCAGGCTAAGAGATGCTTGAAGATAAGTCTTCCATGGGATGATGTGTGGGATCTAGATTGATTTTAATGTGAGTTATTATGCAGCTATGGCACCCTGTACACTACACTGGTAAATGTGTCTCCTTGGGATAAAGTGGTTGGGTGCTATCTTTTATTTATAACAGCTTTGTTTGCCTAATCTAGGCCCTTGGGGTTTTGATTTTGGTCCCCCTGAAATTGAGTTTCTCTCATTGACTTCAGGATCAGGAGAAAGCCCTCACACCTTTGCAAATGCACACTCTGTAAAATATAACAGAAGGCACACATGATGCTAGGGTAGGAGACTTGCTGTAACTAGTGAGTCTGAAAGAGCTTGGAATATATTAGATGTGGATAGATTATATCCCAGACAGAAATGATCCCAACGACTCTACCTGTACAAGCAATGTATGTTTACAGACCCTCATACCTGGACATATTGGAGTACATGCCTGGATTACAGAAGTGTGTAAATTGCTTTTTAAATTGTAATAGTAAAAAGAACATAAGAAATACCACACTGGGGTATACCAATGGGCAATCCAGCTCAACATCCTGCCTTCAACCGCCATCAGTTTTAGTTGCTTAAGTGCACAACAAGAAGTCATTATGGAGACGGGTGGGATAAAAATGTGAAAAATAAAATAAATAAATAAGTCCCTGCCACTCACTCCCAGCAGTCAGAAATCTCATCACCAACTGACTGTGTTTGTGGGTTCTGGGAGAAATGAGTCCTGTTGGGAATGAGGACTGATCTGAATTAGAGAGAAGATTTAGCTAACACCCCACCCTAAACTCAATGCCTATTTTTGTGACACCATCTTAGACTACAATTCCATCCTTTCTGATTCTCACAGCCTCTCAGTAGTGAATGAGTATCCTGTGTTAATGATTTGGATTGGACTGTGTATAATTCCTATAACGTGGGAGAAATCTAGTCAGCACTGGAAGTTAACCAACTTAAGGTTATTTTAAATGCTGTCATTACCATCAACTAGATTCTAACCAGTGTTAAGCCAATGAACCGTAGTCTTAAAATATCACATCAGTCTTTATCCTTCAGAAATGTGATTTGGACTTACCCTCCTGCTTAGATAGCGAGCTCCTTTGGAATTTTCCTTCTTTGTTGCCTGTTAAAACACTTAGCTTACAAGTGCATGATCAGATCTTCCTTTAACTGTAACTTGAATGGCTGTTTTCACATGGACAGGAAGCCCACTGGAGTTCAGAGATGCTCCAGGAGCCCACCCCCATGGTCACCAGTTACTAATTCCACCTGGGTCTACATTATATAGACCAGCGGTGTGCCCGGGACGTGGGTCACCCACATGATGCAACCCTGTCCCTGCATCATAGAGTCGTAGGTGCTCACACAATGCTCTAAGCAGGTGCCATTGACTCCATGGTGCCAAATGGGACAATGGACAGATGGGCAAAGAGCTGCATCCTGTGCCCCCCCCCCCCCAACAAATAGACAGCAGCACCGCGTTTGGTCATTGCCCTGGGTTTCGCCAGTCATCCACACAGCATGCTTCAGAATCTTGCATAGTATGCTGGGCTGGGCTGGGCTGGGCTGCCCTGGAGCAGCCCCAGTCTGATGAACCAGTCAACCCAGGGATGACGGGGGTATCCATGAGTACCCCCAGAGTTACCATCCGTCTGTTTACACCCAAAGTTATGTCACCGAGTAGGGTGCTGAACAAGGAGCCTGGATTTAAGTCTTGGCTTGACTACGGACTCATTGTGTAGCCTTGGGCAAGACACTCTTCCCACCCTTTGTCTCCCTTGTCTATTTAGACTCTCACCATATGTTGGTACAGTATGTAGCATAATGGCACCCCAACAACAATTGGAGCCTAAAGGTGCTAATGTAAACATATACAGAAGATAATTCAAAATCTGCTAGGGCTCAATTCTTCAGTCGCTGATTCCTTTTGAAGCTAATGAGGATGTATGTGACTGCAGAATTGGACCTGTCATATGTAAGCAGTGATGCAATTATTAGAAAAGAGTATGAATTAACAGACAATAAATCAATGGGACTGCATGAGAGAAAGGCACTGCCACCAGTGAAGAAGGACAGAGGTGTCACAGACTGGACGGTAATGATGGAGATATATCAGAGGTTCTTGGATCCAGACCCCAAGTAGGGTTGCATGACCTGTGAGTAAGGATGATATTTGCTATACTTTGCATGTCTTTGTTGTTGTCTGGGGTCACAGAATTATATTTTGGACTCAAAATAGGGTCACAAGCAAAAATTTGAGCATTAATGAACTAGATCTTACCTAGATTGGTAATATGTGTGTGTGCGCGCGCACACACGTGCATATATGTATTCCCTCTCAGCTGATGATTTACTGATCCAGATGTTTTTATGTTTCTCATATCAGCATTGCAAAATTTAGGTATTTTGCTTTTTATAAAAACTTTGATAGGCTGGTTCAGTATTTAGAACATAACAGCGGCGGCATTTTAAAACCAATGGACTCAAAATCCACTCAACTCTGCACTACATCAAAGTTGCTGTTTGCAGCATTCCAGGTATGGCAGTTAGTTTTGTGTCTCTGTTTCCTCTTGTTTCTCTCTTAACAGAACAGTAAAAAGGAAAGAAAAAAAGTGTGGGGGTGAAAGAGAAAAGGCAGCACATAAAAGCAACAACAACAAAAAAGAGAGAAAGTAAAAGATAAATGGAAAAAGGAAATCTTAATAAGGCTCCTTTTTTGGGAGGCTGCTGTATTAAATTAAAGTCATACATAGGTTTCAAAGGAAATCATATGTCGGCGGAATGGTGAGCCCACCTGACAATGCATGCTAACAGAATTGTAAATGTAAAGGGTAATGCTTGTCAGCTCCTGACAGCTCTAAATGGCCTTTTAGTTCAGTACGCAGAGCTGTCATAAAAAAACATAAAAATGCATATGCAGACAGCTGAAACTGCTATGCACATCATTATCTGCAAATGGTATAAGTATCCTGAACAAAGGACCTTCCAGTTTAAGGACATGCATAAGACATTTTTCTGCCTCTAGCCTTAAAACAAAGTGCTGTCAAGAAAACAAGATTCCCAGTGCCAGAACTGAGGATTTTCTGTCAATCAATGAGGTGCTACATTTGTACATATTTTTCTGACCCTGAATATGAGAAGAGCATCCTTAACAGATGTGTATTTAACTTCTGGCAGACACATCTGTTTCTTCTGCAATTTTTTTTTTTTTTTTTAAACACACTCCAGAGCAGAACAGTTTTGTTGTGTACTTATTAGTTCCATTGTAGCCTGCCTTCCTCCAACCCCATCTTTTCTAAAGTACCCATTTACTGGCTTCATGCTTTGTATGCTAGGATGCTTTAAAACGCAGGCTACCCTAATTTGGGAGTCACGTTAAAATGATGCAGTTGCTTTAAGTGGCACCTTTCGCTATTATTTCTATTGACATGTTTACTTTGTTTATTTTTAATGTGTATCAGTCCAAGGCCATACATGCATGAGCAAAAAGTCATATGTAAAATGTTGCAGCAGCTCAACAGGCATGTTAATCTTTCCAATTCACAAAAACAAGCAAAATCGCCGATCAGTCCCCATGCTCCTAACTTACTGACCCTCATTCATCTCTCCAGAAAAGCATGGAATTGTTGAATAACTGCAACTACTATGATAATCAGAAGACTTGGGGCCAGATACTCAAGTCTTGCACACACACAGTCACATACGTTGTGCATGCACAACACGGGGGTTGTGCTCAGGTTGCATGTGGGTTGAGCGTATGTTGTGCACACACCCTCAGAATTGGGCTGACAGATTGTATCAGACCAAAGGAGAGGTCCTTTTATATTAGAGAAGATTCAGAGGAGATCAACTAAGGGTATTAATAAATGTGATGGTAGATCACACCAGGTGGGTGTCCACCTGCCTGCTTATTAGGTGTTTGCCCCCACTGGCCACATGGCCACCACCCACTGGACACGCAGCACCCACTCACTGAGGGGTCCCGAAGCAGGTGGAGCCAGCCGTGCAGACAAATGCAGGCTAATGTGCACTCACATGTCCGCGTCCCATCAATCAGGGTACGTGCAGCCTCCTTGCATCCAGGTCCATAGCACCATCATGTCATGGGCAAAAAAGCCTAGAGTGCGCCGCAGATCTATCACTTCTGACCCCTCTTCCCCCTCTCATTCTCACTGGTGTGCATGTAACATCTTCTGCATTAAAAGCCCAAAGCACCATTTTCAAACATGCATTCTTCCAGCTCTTTCTGGTTGGCAGTCCATGTTCAACACTTGCTCTTTCCTATCTCTTGCATTCTCCAAAATGTCTTGTGGAGGATTACCATTGCCAGGACCATGACTCAAACCAACAGCCTGGCCACTACTGCCCAATCTGCCAGAGCTGGATCCTAGACATGCCCCAATGCCAATCGATCCCGTATGCCTCCCATAAACACTCCACCACAGCCGGATCCATGGGAGGAGGCTTGGGCAAATGGCCCATCCCACCACCCAAGCGATCATGTCAAGCTGCCTCCAAAAGGAGCAGGAACAAGAAGAAATAGTTGCTTTAAAAAAAATATATAATAAAGTTCTTTTTCATACTCTATGCTTTTTGTCCTTTTGGGGGAAAGGAGGCATGTTTGGGGGGCATGGAAAAGGGCAGTATGGCATAGCGATACAACACTTTGGGGGCTGGGGATTGGAAGAGAAAAGCGTGTGTATGGATGCACCTAGAATGGGGGGTGAGGGGAGGCTGGTGGCCATGCACTTGGGGAAGGGCCATAGTACCTCCAGTGTGGAAAAGCCTCCACCGGGGTGCAAAGGGAATGGCTGTAGGAGGGCCACAGAGAAAAGGTCATAATACCCCATGGGGAAAAGCCTCCACCCAGGTGCAAACGAAAGGCTGGGTGCTGGCCATTCACCTGCATGCCTGTGTCTCTGCGCTTCCAATTGTCATTCCCAGACAACCTGCAAATGCCAATAGGAAACACACAGGCAAAGGTCTGGAGCCACCTACTATGGGAATGGCGATAGGGACCTCACACGGAAAAGTTGCTAACTGGATGCTAAGAGCATAGGGACCCCACAGGGAAAGGCCACTGATTGTGAAATTACCTGGAAGATGGGGCACAAAAGGGGAAAAGAAATCGTCCCAGTGCTGCGTGAGAGGCGGATGGGCCAGAGGGAAACACAGTGACAGACAGGAAACATTTTAAAAGTATTGATACCACAAAAAATCATTTAAAATTGTTAGCTTCCCCGAGCGATAGCCCAGAAGAAAGAACCATCTGCAGTGGTTTTTCTTCCCATAGTTTACCCTGGCTGTAAGTCATGGCGGGGGCAGGATACTGAGAAGGGGGGAGGGGTTGGTGGCGGGACAGGAGCATGACTAGGAGGGAAGAGCACCTGCCCGTTTATTACGCTTGTCACGCTAAACCTGTGTTAGGGGGGCTGTACAGACACACAACTACACACAAGGGGATGCCCGTTTATTAAGCTCTATATGCTAAACACGTGAGTGGGGGCTGCACAGACTGAACCTGGACTCCAGTTGGCTGTCGTCTCATTCATTAACACCCTAAGATAATAAAGAGGCTAGAATGCAAGCCAAGAATGAGGAAAAGCTGAAAAAATTAGGTATGTTTATAGCCTAGAGAAACAAAGGTAGGATGGCATGATAACAGTTTTCAGATATCTTCTGGATGCCACAAAAACATGGTGAACATTTGTTCTTCACTGTCACAGAAGATATAGAGCAAAAATGAATGGGATGAAACTCCTTATGGTAGGAACTGTTCAGCAATGGAATCGATTACTTAGGGTGGTTGTGGAATCTTCTTCACTGAACGTTTTCAAAAGATTGTCTGGACAAGCTTCTGTCTGTGCTGTTGTAGGTAGAGGCCATTCTTCCTTGCAGCAGGGGATTGGACTAGATGACTCCTGAGGTCCCTCCCAACCCTACAAGTTTGTGAGTCTATGATTTTAAAGGAGAAGGTCTTCCACGGAAGAGACTGGCACCTTATTCACAAATGTTAACTTTATTTATCAGTTAACCACAGTCATCTAGATAAAATGTCCAATATAGGGCTTTGTGCCACCTTAGCAGAGGATTTGTGCAAGGTTAGGGGATTGTGTTGCTTTAGCAGGAGAATGGGTTTAGTAATTTAATTTGTCTTCTACATCCCTAGCTAGTCAGATCCTACAACCTTTTTTGTAGCCTCCTGTCCCCTTCCTATCACCATCACACCATTAATAAAGTTTAATTCTTTGCACATAAATTGTTCTTTAACTATAACTGTCCATACCTACAATGGGTGTAAACATATAGGCGACAGCTCTAGGTTTGTCCATGGATGCCCCATCATCTTGGGGTCGACTGGTCCATCTGAAGGGTGCCTGACAGATGTGCACCATGGAGAAGGCTGGGGCTGCTCTGGGGAAGCCCAGCATAGTGCGCTCTGCAAGATCCCAAAACACAGCGTTTGGAGCAGGCCAGTGAAACCTGGGGCAACAGCCAAATGTGGTGCTGCTGCCCATCTATTGGGGGGAACCCAGGGTGGTGCAGCTCGGTGTGCATCTGTGCGTTGCCTGGTTCAGCACCAAGGAGTTGCAGGTGCCAATCTAGAACATTGGGTAAGCGCCTGCAACTCTATGGTGTGTGTGTGTGGTGTGTGTGTGTGCTGCCTGGGAACACTGCTGGTTCATCTGATGTGGCCCCAGGATGAGCTGGTAACTGGCAGCCACAGGTAGTGGGCCCCCCACAGGCCCTGGTGGGCTCCTCATCCATCTGAAAAACCCAATGTTAAATTTGAGGAGAATGAGGGAGAAAAGTCCACAAAGGTGGCCGCTGTCCCCTGTTGTTCCCAGTCCCAGTACTAGCTCAACTGCAATACTGGGTGTTTTTACACACACACACACACACACACACACACACACACACACACACACACACTTTTCTCCTGGATGTTTGCTGTTACATCCTGAACTTTCTGTGTGTCTAAATCACTCACCCAGATCTTAAACATCCGGTTGCTGACGCACCTCTCCCCGAGAAATGAGACACGAACACATGACATGGATTTTAACTGGCCGCACTCTTTAATCAACAATAGTTCTGACGAGTTGGTGGGATTGCTCTAAGCAATCCAGGGTCCAGTATTTTCCTCCTACGTTTCAACATTATTAAATCACAGGTGTCTG
>QEPC01006817.1:4899539-4914596 GCA_003113815.1 Sphenodon punctatus
CCTCGTATCGCCCTGGTGTTCTTGCTCCCGTGTCCAGCTTTCTATCATATGCTTTGCAAAGAATCCTTTGTCAGGTGTTGGGTACCCGTGCAAGCGATTTATAAATGCCAATGCGGCCACCTTAACGGCCAAGGTCCTGCCTGCCAAACCTTTGTTTCTTAATTTTATCATGAATTGTAACAATTCCTCCTCCTGTATTGGGCCATCCAATCTCCACCCTTTTTCCATCCTAAATTCCTGAAATTCTCTGAAAGCTCGATTATAAGCTGTCTGAGTGCAGGTGGCCAAGGATCCCTGCACGATATTCCTCATCTCTATTCGCCAAGGCTAAAATTTCTGGGTCGGGGGCCGCCTCCGGCGCTCATTCCTGGAATCGCGCCATCTGTAACCGAGAGAGGGCATCGGCAATGGTGTTGTCCATCCCTGGTACGTGACGGGCTGTGCATAGGATATTATGATTTAAGCAAGTTAGGACTAAAACTCTTACCAAGCGCATGACTCTCGGTGATTTTGATGACATGGCATTAACAACATGGACTACAGCCATATTGTCACACCAAAATACCACCGTTTTGTTGTTAAAGTCCTTCTCCCAAAGTTTTACTGCAAGGACTATGGGAAAGAGCTCTAAAAAGGTCAAATCCCGAGTAACATCAGATTCCGTCCATGACGGGGGCCATGGGGTCGCGCACCAGCGTCCGTTAAAATATACCCCGAAGCCTACTCCCCCTGCTGAGTCAGAATGGACTTGAAGGTGGGCACCTTCCTTCAGTTTATTTAGCCAAAAACTCACTCCGTTAAAAGTTTCCAAAAATGTTGTCCAGATCCCAATATCACTTTTCATCTCCCTTGTCACCCTAACATGGTGGTGTTGGGGACGGCTACCAGCGATGTATATCAGAATAGGAATGCTCTGCCTGGTGTTACTACTCGGCAGGCAAAGTTCAGACTGCCCACCAATGATTGTATTGTCCGTACTGTTACCTTCCTGGCCGTTCTACATGCCTGTAGTTTTTGTTTAAGCTGTTCCAATTTAATCGGCAGGAAGACGAGACAAACCCAAAACTGTGTCGATTTCAATTCCTAAATACGTGAGTCTTGTAGAAGGATCCTCCGTTTTCTCGGGAGCGAGCGGGATACCCAGGTGAGATGCAAAATTTTGGAAATCTTTAAGGAGACCTTCACACACCCCTTTGGTTGAAGGGGCAATTATCAAGAAATCATCAAGATATTTTGCCACCTCCCCTTGGCCCTATGAGCTGTCGAAAGAGCCACTCAACCGTTGAGCTGAAACGATCGAAAGCAGAGCAGGAAATCGAGCAACCCATAGGCATAGCCCTATCGTAATAATACGCCCCTTCAAATTTCATCCCCAACAGGTGAAAGCTGGTTGGGTGGACTGGGAGTAGACGGAATGCGGATTTGACATCGCATTTGGCCAAATGAGCCCCACTACCGAAAGCCCTGACTCGTTTGATGGTTTTGTCAAAGGATGTATATTTTACCGTAGCAAGCTCTTTCGGTATGGCGTCATTTACCGACCCTCCCCCCTCGGGTAAGAAAGGTGATGTATTAACCTAAATTCCCCGGGGTTCTTCTTTGGCACAATCCCAAGTGGGAATATTATAAATTCTTTAAAGGGGGGTTCATCAAATGGCCCAGCTATCCTCCCCTCCTCCACTTCTTTGCTAAGTTTGTTTCTGACTACCTCTTCCATTCCCCTTACAGATTTCAAGTTAGGTGGTTCATGTCCCTTTTTGACATATCCTACCGGAATAAGAAAACCGTGGCGGAAGCCTTGAACTACATACCGCACTTCCTCCTTGTCAGGGTGATCTGCCAGGGCCTTTTCAAGTCTCCTTATTTTAATTGGTGTTGGGCCCCTTTCCCTTTCCACCCCCTTGCTGACTACCTTGGTTGTTCGGAACCGGTCCCGTTCCTGACTGGAGTCTTCTGTTGCCCCCTGTCTTTCCTCTGTAACATGTGGAGACTGAGTGGGAACCCCCACACTTACAACTACTCCTAGTGCATCTGCCATACCTGTTGTATTCCCAACAGGTGGCATTCCCTAACCGTTTTCCTTCCGACCTATTGGGATCATTCGCCGGGGCCACTCCCCCTTTTATCAAGACGTGGCCGCTATCGGTCTTTGTTGCATTGGTCGTATCGACCATGCAGTCGAGCCAAAGGTCCTGGGCGTGGCGATCCCATCGCAAGCCCGGGGTAAAGGATGCCCTGTGGCGAAAGGCCTCGTCATAGCGTAGCCATGCGCCCGAAGGGCCCACTCCATACGCTCTTTTGACGATGTCGGCGTATTTCAGTAGCTCAACCGCCCGTTCCGGGAAAACCTCCAGCATCACCCCGAGGTATACCGAGAAAGCCGATGACCAGTTCCCCCAGTTCCTATCTGGTTTGGGCCTTCTAAACCTCTCCTTATCTTTGTCATCTACCTTTTCTGATGGGTCAACGATGGGGTCGCTATACAGGAGGGCGAAAATATCTATGTACTCGCCCCTCCATATCTTCTCTCTGGTGGTATATGTGAGATGTTCCCCGATGGGGGATGATAATTCGGAATAACCCCCACCCATGGGGGGCACCGGGCGTGTGGAAGGCTGCTGGGGTAATTGCAAGGCAGTGCTGTGGCAAGGTGCCAGGTCAAAGGCTGGCTGGATGGAATGTGTCCCCTGTGCCTTAAATCCTGCCCCCACAGAGGAGTACCCCATCGGAGGGGGAACAGGAGCCACCTTCACCCACATCCCATTCCACCACAGCATCTGGGGGGATGACCGTTGGCCTAAGGGCTGCAGCTGTGGTGCCCCCTGTTGGTACCCTAGATGGTCCCCTGTCGGCTCAATTGTTTGCCCGCTCATCCCAAATCTTGCCTGTACCCTTGCCCCTTCAATTCTTTGGCGTAACCTAGGGTCTGATTGATAGAGCCAGTGGAGCTCGCCTCTTTGCTCCATCCCCTCCCTGTAATCGCCCCCATGCCATAGATTCTCCTCACCTTCATAGCTCCCGGCCGCTTCCTCTCTCCTCTGGTGCAGTGGGGGCCTCCTGCTTTCAGCCATCTGGTGCAGTTCCTTCTCTAAAACCTGGATCTGGTTCCACATTGCCCGATCCCCTCCATCACCGTGTTCAGCATTGTCCTCTATGTCTAACCCTTCATTTGCTCCTCATGGTGAACCTGTTGGGCTATATAAACTGCCGCCGGGTGCTCTGGGGTCCACCCCTTGCGGAGGGGCCCCGAGCACGGCTGAGGGTGGAGCCCTTTGCCTCCCTGAGGCCTGTCTCCCTTGTTGGCCCACCCCTGTCACTTCCTGCAGCCCTTCCTCCGAGTCCCGGAGGTGCGAATGGGGCCAGCTGTCTGGGCCGGGCGGATTCCCTTGGGCTGGGATTGCTATCCCGGTACTTCTCATGCCCTGCCCCAGTGTATTGCTCTGGGCCCTTACTCCTGCCATCCTCCTTTCACTCCAGTCTTCTTCCCTGTACCGGGCAGGGGGGATAATAGGCCTCCGGCCTGGCTGCCCCCCTCCCCCCATTGCCCTTTCTTCCTGAGCCCACACTTCTCTGAGGGGGTTAGGAGGTGCTTCCCCCAGGTTGCGTCCCCATATGAGGACCCCTTCTGTTTCCTGTTCTTGGCCCCTCAGGGATGCTGCTAGGGCTTCGCAGGCCTGCAGGCGGGCCTGCATCTCACCCCTGGATGGTGGGGGGGGTGCCTCACTCACCTCCCCCATGTCACTGGGGTGCCCCCTTTCTGCGGGGTCAAACTCATTTGGTGGTGCCGGGCGCTTCTTGGCGCGCTGTGTCCCAGCCGCTTTCTTCTTTTGCCGGCCCATTTCCCCGTGTCGCAGCAGCAGCAAAATGGTGCTGCTTGCTGAAAGGATTTTTGCCGAATGGCTGAGACTGTGTATGGGCTGCAGTGGCTCCACCCCCTTCTCTAACAAGGGGGAAAGCACTGCCCCCACACCGACCAATCAGGCGGCCCGTATACGGCCACCTGATTCCAGTGCACCAATCAAATGTGCACGGGCTATTCCACGGGGTTTCCCAACCCCCAAATACACTTTCGTGCCCTTTCTCAGCCCAGGAAGAGCTGGGGCGTGGCAACCTCCCCCCACCCCAGATCTGCGGGGGGGGGCGGGGGGCCCATCTTTGAACTTCTGCATAGAACTTCTCCCAGAACGTTTGTGTGTAAAAAGTTCTCCTGGTAAACTACTTTATGCCAGGCAGCTGTGGTCACTTGGTTTCCATGGCAACCTGTCTCGTCTCCACCTGTGCCTACTTCAGGCTACCTCAGGGCAGTGTTTGTGTGAAGAATGCATCCAGGAACTGCCCCAGGGCAGTATGTGTGTGTGTAAGAAAAATGAATTCGGAACTTACTTGTGGACTTGTAAACCCAGAAGACTGAAAAATCCGGAACTTTAACGTGTGTGTAAAAATGCCCACTGTGTCTGCTCCAAGTATTATTAATTATATTTGTATAGCTCCAACAGTGTACCTAGCACTGTACAATCAATAGTTATAGAAAGGTCGCTACCCCAGGGGCTTACAATCTAAGAGAGCTATGGGAGGAGGAGGCAAGGGAGAGGTGAACGTCAGAAGAGACAAGAATACATTCATGATTTTGAGAAATTGCAGGTGCACGTGCTTAACGTAGTTAGAGAGAACCAACTTAGTAACAGGACACAATTTCATTCATGATGAGCTAGGGAAAGCCTGATGGAAGAGATAGGTTTGCAAGAGGGATCTGAAAGTTGGGAAGGAGGGAGAAGAATGAATGTATCTAGGAAGGGAGTTCCTGGCATGAGGACCAGCAAGAGAGATGGGGCAAAGATGTTTAGAGGAGGAAGGGGGGCAGAGGAGAAGCAAAGCTCTCGGGCAGGAGTGTGGCGGGGTACAAGAGTAGAGAGATATGGGGGAGCAAGGCCATGAAGAGTCTTGAAGGTTAAGACCAGGAGCTTGTGCTGAAGGCATTCATGTAAAGGAAGCCAGTGTAGGGCGGAGAGGAGGGGCTGAACATGGTCAAAGTGACAGGCAATGAGGATGACTTTGGCAGCAGAGCACTGAATGGAGGTGAGGGGGGCAAGATCAGAGCAGGGGAGACCAGTAAGGAGGAAGTTGCAGTAGTCATGGAGAGAGACAAATAGAGCATAGACTAGAGTTTTTGTGGTGGAAACAGTAAGGTAGGGCTGAATTTTAGCAATATTATACAGGGCAAAGCTGCAGGATTTGACAACAGCCTGGATAGGAGGTGTAAAGGAGAGGGAGGAGTCAAAGATGAATCCCAGGCTACATGCCTAGGGGATAAGCTGGATGGTGACACTCTCAATGGAAACTGAGAGGGGGGGGGGGGGGAGAGATGAGGAGTTTGGTCTTGGCCATATTAAGCATTTGCTGGCAGCAAGACATTCAAGCAGAAATGTCCAAGACACAGTCAGTGATACAAAACTGGAGGTTAACACCAACACCTTGAATTGGGCCCGGAAAGCTATCGGCAGTCAGTGCAGAGAGCGGAGCACTGCTGTAATGCGCTCGCGTCGGCCTGTCCCAGCCAAGAGATGGGACACCGCATTCTGCACCAGCTGCAGCTTCCGAACCAGCACCAAGGGTAGCCCCATGTAGAGTGCATTGCAGGAATCCAGTCTCGAGGTAATAAAAGCATGGACGATTGTGGCTAGATCCGAGTCCGAGACATATGGCCTAAGCTGATGCACCAGATGTAATTGGCGAAATGCCCCCTTCGCCACAGCCTTCACCTGGACATCCAGGCAAAGCCGTGGGTCCAGGAGCACCCCCAGACTGTGAAACCAAGGGAGGATGGACCCCATCAATGCGGTCTCTTACTGATGTGGGAAAGATCAAGTCAGACTTAATTATTTAAAAGCTTTACTGATGCATAGAATGAATGACTACAATTGACTAAATGAAAACTACAATGAGAATAATGGAATGGACTATGAAATTATTATTATTATTAATCAAGATCCACCTCTTCCGCTCTGCCCTCCCCGATTATTCGCTTCCCTCACCTAAGTCCTACTGATACCCTCCATCCAGTACAATCTGTTACCTGAGGTCTGTGTACTCCTATCCTCACCACGTGGACCAGACAGCCTGTAACCAAGCCAAGCGCATGCACTTGGGACCTCGCATCTTCATGAATGTTACACTCCTTGTCTCTCTCTCTGTTCCCCTTCCTTTGTCTCCCCCTCCCGCCCGTCTCTCAGATTGTAAGCCTGAGGGCAGGAACCGTGTCTATTCCATTACTTTGTAAAGTGCCAGGTACATTGCTGGCCCTATATAAATGCTTGGTAATAATAATAATAATAATTATAAATAATTTAAAATTTTAAAATAATTTTTTTTAAAAAACAGTCACATGCACAAAATGGTCACTGGACCAATCTGTGCATGCGTGCGCTTTTCCAAAATGGTGGCAGCATAATCGTACCCTTTTGGAGATGGTCACCCGGCCTGCACATGCGCAAAATGTCCGCTAGCTACACATGTGCAGATGAGCTGCCCTTTTCCAGAACTTGGGTGTGCGTGTGTAGAATGGTCCACTGGCCATTTTGCGCAAGTGCAGTAATATTTATTTGCTTGTTTGTTTTGCAGATTTGATCCAAACCACAACAGGCGTGTTTCCACACTGTTTCTCGGTACGGATTGATCTGTTGTGAATAGTTACAGATCACATGACTGAATCCGAATGACGACCCCTACAGAATAGGGAAGTGAGGGTTACTCCAGACACCCCTCTATGTTGAGCTGATAAGGTTTTATTATAACTGTTCTACAACACACACACACAAATTTCCGTGGGCACTTCTTATTACTTCAGCTCTATAACATCTAAGAACACTTAACTATGCTTCAAGAAGAAAAACCCTGGTGTGTCGTGGTCCATGAGGTTTCAGGGCCCAGAAGGGAGAGAACCTGTCAGAATGTGTGCAGTCTGAGAGCCTGGAGGCTTCCGATTAGGGGTCAAACTTGCCCTCAACATTCTTGAAAATCTTGCCAGGGATCAGCTTCTCGACAAGACTTTTCAGACTCGAGAATCTTGCAAGAATCAGGCTTCTCACCGGCGTTCTTGGGAGATTCCTGAAGATGGCTGCTGGGCAGTCACACATGTGTAGAATGGCCACGGCAGCCATTTTGTACACGCGCAGGGGGACTTGAGAATCTCGCAAGATTTTTGAGAAAACTCAGAAAGTGCTTTGCGCATATGCAAAATGACTGTTGGGACCCTGCGTGTCTGTAGAATTGCCGTGGTGGACATTTTGCACATGCGCAAAGCACTTTTTGAGATTCTTGAGAATCTTGCAAGATCCTCAAAAACCTCAGCAAGAACGCATGATATCTTGCTGGGGCTGTGAGAATTTCATGCTTTCTTGCAAGAATACAGATGCATTCTTGTTTTTCCTCTACCTCTGAGGCCTTCAACCATAAAGCAGTTCTCAGGGTTGCAAAACTGCTGCAACAGAGTCAGGTTCTGCCACAAAGCTGAACTGCTGAAAAACAACAGTTCTAGATGTAACACTATGCCACTGGGGTTGTTTGCTACAATATTGTTTCCCCAAGGCTCTGACCTCGGTCCACTTCTCTTCTTTACATTCTGTCTCTGGGCAAACTCATTGAATCTCATGGCTTCCAATATCCCCAAACGTAACTTTTACATCTTGTGCATTAAAAGGGGATTAAGTGCATTCTGATGAATGCTAATCCTCGCAATCACGATGGTGATTGCAAAAGATCCTGCCCCTCCCAGGTAACGTTGGGAAGCATGCTTAGTCCCCACCCTAATTTTATTTGGTTCTCCTTCTCCCCTTTTAACTAAGCTAAGCATGTGCATGCACCTGCAACTTTGCAACTTCTTGGATGTATTCCCATCTCTCCATCTGTTCCCCTCCCCTTCGTCTCCCCTCTCTTGTGTCTCTTAGACTGTAAGCCCACGGGGTATGGGGCCTGCCTATAACTGCTGATTGTAAAGCATCAAGTACATTGCTGCCACTACATAAATACTTACTAATAATAATTAAGAAATAATACAAAGTTATGTTTTGGCTAGTAAGGTGCCACTTTCTAACCATAATTATGCCCAGCGTACCTAGTCTTGAAATGTTCTCAAGAATTCTCTTATCGTTCTCTTCCTGAGGGAATTCAGGTGCACCCTTTCACATAAGGAATTTCTAGGTCCACACAAGTGCACTAAAACCACTCCTCTGCCTTTCCTTGGGCAGCTGCATTCTCGCTCACTGGAGCAACATTTCTTTTTTTCCAGAGGGAGGTGATTTGGCAGCAAAAAACACCAGGGGCAAGAATGTCTTACTGGGTCTAGCCAGGACTCTGGGGCCTGACAAGCTATCTCCCACTCTCTGTTTATCCTCTAATCAGTCAGGAGTTAGATGGGGACCAGGGCAGCCCTTTAACAGTACTGCTGCTGGCATGTGGAGTGGCAGCTCAGGGTAGGCATGGTCCACAAGGGAACCAGCGGGAAGAGAATTCTATTGATGGAGACGGTGACAGGATAATGCCTTTTGTTTTTATTTGCATTGGTGCCAAAACAGCTTTTCCTCCCAGCCTCTAGGAGTAATACTTTCTCTTTCCATCTGTTCTGAATACTTAGGGCTCACCTCTCCCCCATTCTCAAAGTAGTCACACACCTCTCAGTCATTGCTGTGCTACGTGCACTTACCCTCCCCAAACCCACTGTGCTATTTCCCCCATTTTACAGATAGCAAGTTGAAGCACAGAGTCAACAGGAGATCTGATACACAAGAAACCAGTGATAGATCAAAGGAATTGTACCCAGGATTCCTGAATAACAAAGTAGCACTTTAACCACTGGGCCATCCTTCCTCTTTGGGTAATTTCAGACATTACAAAATCACCTTTCACCACAGTGAATCCCAGTGGATTCCCTGTGGTGGTGGCATTTCCGGGAACATCTGTTTGGTCCCGGCCAGATGTTCACCACAGTGAACCCCCGGACGGGATCAAGCTTGACCACGGTTCTCGACTTCCGGCCAGCCGGAGGTCGAGAACCGTGGTTAGAGTGGCCACGATCTGGGATGGGGACGGCAATGGTGGTGCTGCACGCCTGCTCGTCAGCCTCGTCCTGGAATCAGGCCTTGACCATAGGACGGGGTTGGGCGCAGAGGCCTCATTGGCCGCTGTGCCCATCCATCTCCCCGTGGGCGGGCGGCCAAGGGAGCGGGGGAGGCAGGGCTGTGCGGCCGCATGTCACACCGCGCAGCCCCACCCCCTCCCCAATCCCCCTCTGGAATCAGGCCGGCACATCTAAAAGGACTGCTGGCCTGATCATAGAACAGGATCCGAGACGAATCCCGGTCCAAGGTTCAGCGTGGCGGGCCTCCAGGCCTGTCACATCTGAAATTACCCTTGGTCTTCTCTGTGATATCTTTCTATTGTTGACAGATATAGCATTTACTGCAGTGCCTTCTGGCACCCTGCCCCAACTCCAGACTACACTCATGACGATCCATATACACAACAAACAAAGGGTGTTTTCAGACCTGACAGTGGCATGGTTTAATCCGTTTTAGCACGGATTAACCCTGGTGCATCCGCCAGATGTTAGCACAGTCTGGCTCCTGACAGTGTTGGGGTCTAGCCCAGATGTGACTTTACTTTGGGTCCAGTCGCTGGACCCGAAGTAAAGTGAGCTATCATGTCTGATAGCCTGCTGTACTTACTGTGGTCCAGAGTGGCAGGAGGACTCTGGGAGCTGGGCTCCATTCAGCATGGGGGCAGGTGCACCTACTTCTGTGCATCTCCCCAGCTCTTCTTTCGCCTGGCCACCGTAACGTTTGTTTGGCAGCCGGGCTGAGTTCTGGCTACAATGATAGTTCCCGGCACTGCCTAGAGCAGTCCATGGTGGCAGTGGGAGCCGTTATGTTAGAAAGCACCCAACGATGAATCTGCTCTCTCACCCATTTGTATTGCAATGTATGGTACACACAGAAAAATCCTTAGCATATCTTCAAAGGCCCAATTATCCAACAAATGTCTCTCTCTTCGCTGGCTCAGATGTGGCATCATAAAATATGTTGGCATGAATCAAAGGTGCTTTGGGTTTCTGTGTTTCCAGGACCATGGAAACAAAATATTTCAATCTACAAGATAGGTAAGGGAATAAATGTCATATGCATGAGTTTTCCATTCATTTTATGGGTTCTTTTTACAAAGAGCTGTGTTTGAGTCTGTAATTGTCCCTAGTCTGAAATTACCCTGAACAGTTGCTTAATGGCACCTTAATTTTTCCTTAATCACTTTTAGAATTTCTAGACATTCCCCCATTAAAATTCACATTTATCACCTATGAATTATTTTGTTTGTTTCTTCCAAAAAAGCACAAGAAGCTACTAAAGTTAGGAGCCATTAATTTTTAAATGTGTCTTCTTTAACCATCGACAGTGGGTTAAAACATAGCCCCAATATAAATGAAAACTAAGACAAAGACTTTCAGCAGTGACTTTCAACAATGGGTGATTTCAGACGTTACGGGGCCCTTTGGCCCCGTACCGAAATCACCGGATTCATTCCCCCCCGGGGTCGCCCCGTAACGCCATATCAGACGTGCTGGGGGGATCCCGGCGGGGAATCCGGGGCGCAACGTGCGGCGCAACGTGCAGCCGCACGGCCCCGCCCCCTCCACGCACCCCGCCGCCCTCCCTCCGAGGAGACGGGCGGGCGGCAGTGTCATTGCGGCCGCCGCGTCGGGCCGGAAGCGCCATGGCCCGGGATCCCGCTGGGGATCCCGGGCCGTGGCGCGCGGCCAGACGTTACTTTTCGTTGGTCCCTGCCCGGGGTCCGTTTGACCACGCTTCCCAGGACATTCCCCCGGCTAGCCCGGGAAGCGTGGTTCAAATTGACCCCATGTGGGTATTCACCGTGGCGAACATCTGGCGGCCGCCAAACAGACGTTCGAGACACGGTGACCACAGGTGGGTATTCACCGTGGTTCACCGTGATCTCGTAACGTCTGAAAATACCCAATGTTAACTTGCAACAATGACTTGCAACTTTGGATGTCCAATCTAAAATTCAATATACAGTCCTGATTTTTAGCACTGTCTGAAAATTACAAAACTTGAAGATGTCTCAAGTTGAGCATTTGAAAACAGAGGTACCTAAAATTGAGAGCCACTTTAAAAAATATTGTGGAGAGTGCACAATCCAAGGGCATCTATCGTGGGTTTGATCCTGCTCACCTAGCTCATGTGACTAGTCCTTTGAAGCTTAATGGGACTATGCATCTGAGAAAGGCAAACAAGATTTATTCCAATAGCTGCTCCTTACACTGAAGACAATTCTTGACCCTGACCCTTTTTAAACGGACAATGGTGGGTGGAGGGATGGGTGGCTGGCTGCGGTGGGTGTGCGCCTGTTCCCACCTCCACCCATTTCCACCCACAGAGCATCGGGAATGGGAGCCCATTGCTCCATGTGGAGGTGATGTGTGGAGGTGGGTGTAGCACGGGAGCGCGCGTACACACCCCTCTCCCGCAGCATTCACACAGGTACCGACACCCATCTCCACAGCGTGAAACTGCATGGAGATGGGTTGGGGCGTCACAGGTGAAAAGGGCCACTGAATTCAATGGGGGTCAGGACTTTACTTACTGTGTGTGTTTTCACATGGACACGGGGGTGCTCACCATGCCCCCCGTGTCTGCCCTGTTGCAGCCCCACCTAGGTCGGGTTTAAATGACCTGGCAGCTGTCGTGGGCCCTGGTCCACCATTTTAGAGTTGTTGGCAGATCACCCGATGCTCTAGGCTGCCACCTGAAACTCTTGGAGTTGCCCAGAGCAGCCCCCGACCGAGAGTGGAGTTGCAGTGGTCATCTGATGAGCAGATGGACAGCAGCCCTGCCTCCGGCTGGTGTCCCAGGTTTAGGCTACTTGCTCCGCTGGCAGACTTGTTCTTGGATGACTAGAGGTTATGAAAGTCTCGCCTTGTCCAGTCTTGCGGGATCAGTTTCAGTTGGTGTCGCCCACTGATGGATGGGGGAGGGGGGATATTCTGGGGGCTGTCATTGCCACCTCTTGTGAACTGGACTCATGCTGTTTAAGTTAGATGCTGGGAGACGCTGGGGCCGTTGCTGGCAGAGGTGGTCAGTGCCTCCCTTCAGGAGGGCAGAGTGCCTAGCTGCTTCAAAGAAGCGGTGGTGTGGCCTCTGCTCAAGAAACCATCTCTTGATGTTTACTCCCTTGTCAGTTATCGGCCAGTCTCTAACCTTCCCTTTTTCGGGAAGCTTACTGAACAGATAGTGGCTCGGCAGCTGCAGAGGCATCTGGACCGTATTGGTTTTCTAGATCCCTCACAGTCTGGCTTTTGTCCATGTTATGGCACTGAGACTGCGCTTGTGGCTTTGGTTGACAACCTCCGCCGTGAACTGGATCAGGGTTGCTCGACACTGCTGATTCTGTTAGATCTGTCTGCTGCTTTTGATACTGTTGACCATGAGATGTTGGAGACTCATCTGCAGGACCGAGCCAGGGTGTGTGGGATGTTTCTTGAATGGTTCTGTTCCTTCGTGGCTCAAAGAACACAGTGAGTGGTACTTGGAGATTTTTTTTCATCACCCTGAGACCTCTTGTGTGGAGTCTCGCAAGGTTCCATCTTGTCCCCTTTCCTGTTCAACGTGTATATGCAGCCGCTGGGTGAGGTAGTGAGACAGTTTGGTGTTCGGTGTCATCAATATGCTGATGACACCCAACACTACCTCTCTTTTTCATCTGACCCAGACCCGGCTGTCTCGGTGCTCACCCGGTGTTTGGCAGCTGTGGGGGACTGGATGAGGGAGAACCAACTGAGGCTGAATCCTAAAAAGATGGAGGTGATGCTGGTGAGGAAAGTGGAGGGGTTGGTTTCCCCCACCATTGATGGGGTTTGCCCCACACTGGCTCCCCAGGTTCGCAGTCTGGGAGTGCTTCTCGATTTCTGGCTCTGCCTGGATGTCCAGGTGGAGACTGTGGTGAAGAGTGCATTCTGCCAGCTACATCTGGTGTGGCGGTTTTGGCTGTATGTCTCAGACTCCAACCTGGCCACCATCATCCATGCCTTCATCACCTCAAGACTGAACTACTGTAACGCGCTCTACATGGGGCTACCCATGGTGATGGTTTGGAGACTGCAGCTAGTGCAGAATGAAGCAGCCCATCTCCTTACACAGATGGGCCGCTGGGAGCACATTACACTGGTGCTCCGTTCTCTGCATTGGATGCCTATAGTCTTCTAGGCCCGATTCATGGTGTTGGTGCTTACCTATGAAGCCTTATATGGTCTAGGCTCAACCTATCTGTGGGACCGCCTCACTCCCCGGGCCCTGAATCGACCCCTGCGGTCAGCCAGGAGTGCCCGTCTCAAAGTCCCCCGGGTAGCCCAGGAGCGAGAGGGCGTTCTTGGTGGCCATGCTGAGGAACTCCCTCCTGGCAGAGGCCTGGGTGGCCGTGGATCTCCCCTCCTTTTGGAAGCAATGCAAGAGCTGGCTGTTCCACCAGGCTTTTGGTGAGGGAGATGGGTAGAGGTGGGGGGATTGGGTTAGGGTGGGTTGTGGGGTATTTCTTTTGGCAGCCTCCATTATATTTCGTTTTATATGTTATGTTATTTTTTAGATGTGTATTTTTACACTATTGTATTTTATTGTGTTTTATGAGTGCTAGCCGCCCCGAGGTGCTTCAGCAGGAGTGGCAGGGTACAAATTTATTTAAATAAATTGAATAAATAAATAAATAAATAAATGTTCCGGAGTGCTGCCAGCAGGGCTGCCCCCACCTCTCCTCTGCCTGCACATCTGGCAGGTCTCCTTTAAATGGACGGCCTGCCCAGGGGTGAGGCGGAGCAGAGGCATGGGTGCTGTTTGTTTGACTCTGAAGACACCCTGTGTCTTAAAGAGCAGTGCCATTTCACACCAGCATGAAACAACAGCAAGCAAGATTGTGCGCATAAGCAGCTGGCTAGAAGGGAGTATTTTCATAATACTAGTGACTATAATATATATTCTATCACTGTAGGTAAAGTACAATATTATTTATTCAAGGCCACATTGCTTGCCTTTACAATAAAAATTATGGGACTGTATTTGGCTTTCATCATAGACCAAGATCAACGCATGCATTATTGCCCTATTTACTAGAAGCTCCTGGGTAGTAGTGTGATGGGATACAAGAGCAGAGAGATATGTGGGAGCAAGGCCATGAAGAGCCTTGAAGGTGAAGACCAGGAGCTTGTGTTGAGTGCGTTCCTGTAGAGGGAGCCAGTGTAGGACAGAGAGGAGGGGCTGAACATGGTCAAAGTGATCAGCAAGATGGAGGACTTTGGCAGCAGAGCAGTGAATGGAGATTGGGGGGTGGGGTGAGATCAGTGCAGGGGAGACTAGTAAGGGGGAAGTTGAAGTAATTAAAGCAACTTAATCTGTACCGAACTGCAACTGTGGCAAACATCTGTTGTGGTTCAGTTTAAAATCTATGAATAATTTTTTAAAACTGCATGTGCAAAATGGCCACCAGACCATTCTGCACATGTGTGCCCTTTTAAAAAGTAATAGTGGCAGCTTCGTCACCATTTTGGAAAGGGGCAGCCAGTCTCTGCATGTACAAGTGGCCACTGAGCATGTGTAGACTAGCTGCCATTTTCTAAAATGGTGGTGACACTGCCACTGCCATTTTGGAAAAGAGCATGCATGCACAGAATAGACCAGCATCCATTTGTGCATGCACAGTTATTTTTATTTTAAAAAAATTAATTTTTATTTTTAAAAGGATTTAAACATGGATCCGTAGTACAAATCTCTCCTTAAAACTCACCTCTTTCGCTCTGCTCTGTCCGACTCTTTATCCTGCTGAGCCACTATTTCCTATACCTATGGTCTGTTTACCCTTATCCTTGCCACACGGACCTGCCTGCTGTCATTCTCATCGTAACCAAGCCAAGTACGTGCACTTGAGACCTCGCATCTTCATGAATGTTAGACCCCTTGTCTCTCCCTCTGTTCCCCTTCCTAAGTCTCTCCCCCAGCTCCTGTCTCT
>QEPC01006817.1:4924093-4936730 GCA_003113815.1 Sphenodon punctatus
GCCGCTCGCATGGTGAATGTGATTCCCCGCCATGGTAACATCTGGGGGGGGGGAACGTCTGTTCCCCACAACAGATGTTACGTGGTCCAAGCCACCACAGGGAATTGACTGTGGTTGACATTGACCACGTAACGTCTGAAAATACCCACTGTCTTCCTTTGGATTCTGGGAATCCATCCTAACTTGGTTCTCCTCTTACTTCTCTCACCACACATTTGGTGGATCCTTTGGTGGATCCTCCATCACCATTATCCCACTATTAGTTGTACTCAAGGCTCTGTCCTAGACCCTCTTCTCTTCTCCCTCTACACTCATTCCCTTGTAAGGATGTGCAAACAGAGTTCGGGGGTTCGGATTTGACCCAAACTCAGGGTGTTCAGGCCATTCGTGAACACCCTGAACCTGAACTGCCCGAACAAAGTTTTTGGGTTTTGAACCCATTTGGGCAGGGGGAACCCGGTTTTTCCTCCCCCCCCCTCCAGGCTGCGCAGGTGGAAGGGGCACTCAGGCTCACTTCCCCCCCACCCACCCTGTCCAAGCCTGCTAAAAAAAAATTTTAAAAAACAAACCCACAAACCCCCACCCCAGGGATCGACCTACCTGCCGGTGCCGGGGCTCCGGCATCGGGTCCAGCGGTGGTGGCAGGTCCGGCTCCGGCGGTGCTCCGGTGCGCTTCAGGCCTCTTCCAGCCCCTCCCTTTCGGTGATTGAACAGGTTCGGTGAAACCGAACAGGTTCGGGTCAAACAGCCCAAACCCGAATGGTTTTGTGGGGGCTGAACCCTGAATGGACTGAACACCGAACCCCCCAGTGTTCGCACATCCTTATTCCCTTGGTAATCTGATCTCTTCCCGTGGCTTCCAGTACCACCTTTATGCAGATGATTCACAGACCTACCTCTCTGCACCAGAACTCTCACCCAGAAGCCAGTTCCAAATCTCAGCTTGCCTGTCTGACATCACTGCCTGGATGTCTAACCGCCACCTTAAATTTAATATGGCCAAGATGTAAGTTCTTATCTTTCCTCCTAAACCCACTTCTCCCTTCCCCTCAGCTTCTATCTCTGTGGCGAACACTTCATCCTTCCTGTCCCTTCAACCTGCAGCCTTGGGGTCATCTTTGATTCCTCTCTCTCCTTTTCTACTCACATCCAAAGAACAGCCAAAACTTCTTGCTTCTTTCTTTATAACATTGCCAAAATCTGTCCCTTCCTTTTGAACACACTACCAAAACCCTTATTCATTCGCCCATCACCTCCCTTTTAGGCTACTGTAACCTGCTTTTTGCAGGTCTTCGCTGAACCACACCCATCTATCTCCATTACAGTCTACTTGAAATTCACCAGAGAGACTCACCTGCCTTGCAAACTGCTACAACAATGTAACCCCTCTCCACAATTCACTACACTGGCTCCCCATCCACTTCTGCATACGGTTTAAACTTCTACTCACCTATAAATATCTTCACTCTGCAGCTGCTCACTACCTCTCCTCCCTTATTTCCCCTGACACTCCTTCTTGTAACCTCCGTTCATCGGGCAAGATGCTCTTATCTGCGCCCTTCTCCTCCATTGCCAGCTCCTGACTCCGTGCCTTTCACCTCACTGCACCATATACCTGGAACAGTCTTCCTGAGGCTGTGCATCAGGTCCCCCTCCTTATCCATATTCAAGGCCTGCCTAAAAGGCCCACCTCTTTGGAGGTTCCCTTTAATTGATGAACCCAGGCTATATACATATCACTGCCTTCTAGATTTTAACTAAAATATCTTAGTTGGAATAATTACTGAATAAACTGCCTCCTGTAGTCCATGATTGATATAATGCCCCTTGTTTTCAACTGTCTAACTAGATTGTAAGCTCCTTGGAACAGGAACCATCCTTGACGTTGTGTGTATCTGTACAGCGCTGTGTATGACTAGCAGCACTATACAAATAATTAATAGTAGTAGTTGCAGCTTCAGAACAGCCTTTCCATCAGACTCTTGGATGTGACTCAAAGAAACCAGAAAAACTGAAGTTAAAGAAGCTGGAAGATATTTTTTTTTAAAATATTCTACGCAACAAATGACATATACAAGCATTACATCCTGAGAGATGTAACCACACCTTCTTTCAACATGAAACCAGACGCTTAGAGAATTAACCGAGATTATATTGACAGTTTCAGGTTCCACAACAATTCACCTTGTATATGCCCTATAAACACCTTCCTTTTCGGTGTCACTCACACACTCATTTTCTGCCTCAATAATTCTCTGTTAAGATCCCATTCCCATAACAAAAAGAAAAAATGAGTGACACCTCAAACAATATTTGATAGTCTAACAACAATTTCCAACTTCAAAGTCTATATACATAAAAGTTAAAGACTTTTGCTACAAAACCAAACCACTGGGAAATCATTTTCCAACTGACACCAATTCCCTAGCCACTGGAATGAAGGCTTTCACTAAGAATACAACTTTTGTATGGGGTTCTTTAACATTTTAATTTAGGCACTAGAAAACATGCATAAAATCCTGGTCATGTCTCTGTTTAATGCTAGAATGGGGAGTTAACTGAGGTAGCCTCAGACAAGAAGAAAAAAGAAAGAAATCTCCTTCACTAGTGGCCAGTTCATGAACACGTCCAACAAAAGAAAATTTGGTTAACTGATTAATAAATATTTGCAAAATCTTTACAAAGAAAGGAAAACACAAGGTTAAATAAAGACAAACCAAAAGTAGTACAAAAGCATAGTGTTTTAGTAGGGTGTTCCTTTTAAGATCCAAATATGGATTGTTTTGGCAGTGACAACAGAAAATTACATCTAATTTAAGAACCACTTGTGGAGCCAGCCAATGGACAAGAGCTCAACAAACTGAGTACAGTATAAGTAAAACTCTGGTAAACAAGAAACCAGGAGAAAAAGTAATTAAGTGTTTGCAAGCTTTTGAGCTATACAGAATCCTTCATCAGGATACTCTTTGTCAATGGAAATTGGCCTGGTTAAAGTGATTATCTTCATTATTTTTTCATTCTCTCTCCTCCCCCCCCCCCCCCCCCCCCCCGCATTTGGGATCAATACAGTCACCACTGCAAAAAGAACTCATCAGGGGTCACAAGAGCGCTCACCCACAACCACCGTCTTCAAATGAAACATCCCTCATGTGGATGGTGAGTCTCCGTGTGTTGGGGAGGTCTCATTTAAAAACACTCTTCAGCAACGGATAGGATTCTGGGCTAGATAGACCATTGATCTAACCCAGTATGGCACTTGTTATGTTCTTATGTGCTGAGATCTTGTAATGGTTCCTTTTAATTCCCACTTTAGCTGGTGCTGAGAAGAATATAGGGGGATAATATGCAAGAAAAACTCCACCCCCTTGTCAACATGATGGAGGAGCCTGGAATAACACGCAATTTGACATTTTTTGAATTTTTCCCTGTAGTAGTGGCCGTGACCTTGTGGGAAGCAGATTTCGCCAACAGGAGAGCAACACGATGAGCATCTAAGGTTCGGAAATGGGATTCTGGACCTTTGTCGATGCACCCCCAGAAGAAGACGAGGACACAGTTTATGGCATAGAACGGCTGCACTCTTTATTGGTTTGATTATAAATCCAAAAAAGGGGAAGGGGTAGCCCTCCCCACTTCCCCCTTTTGAATTGGGGTCCTACTTATATTTAACTGTTTCCCAACAACAACAGGAGGTTCCAGTCCCCAACAGGCGATTGCCCTGGTCATCTGTCTAACAGCTCCAGACGTTCTCAAGTTAAGCCCGAGAGAAATCCTCCTGTGACCTAACTTCCCAATATTAACTTACACCCTGCCACAATCCCCGGGTTTCCCCAGGCCGGGGTGAGTTGTTCGTGCCTACACCCCCTTTTGAGGGTTGAAACAAGGATGAGAACACTGTTACCCACTGCTTGGCACGTTGTCTGCCCAGCGGGTCCGGCCGTTCGCCTCTCGCCCTTGAGATGACCATACAGTGGGCCGCATTGTGCAGCTATGCATGACCGTACCTATATCTTAAGGAGATGTTTCTGTTTATCCTATGTTCTTATTGCCAACCTATTTGTAACAATTACCCCTAGCTCAGCCCACCGTCACTAGAATCACCAGCTTTGCTTGGCTGGTTCACCTTCATTTCTCTGCCTTCACTCATCATCTTGGCTAGCTTGGTTTTTAGGACCCGGTCCGGTACAACTCGTCATTCTTGTGCCTAATGTCATCATGTGTGATGATTCTCCACCCCCCACCCCCCGCCTTATCAGCCAGTTCCCAATTTCATTGTTGGCTCGTTTCCTGGCCCAGTCTACTCTCCCCGGACAGTTAGCATTGGCCCAGACCTGTCTCTGCAACATTTCGGACCAAACTAACAAATTTGAGGTCTGCCTTTGCCCTCTTTGTCAACCACAGCCCGTTTCCCTAGGCAGGTTGTTTCCCCCTAAATGTATGACTATTATTCCCAGGAAAGGGTGTTTATCTCTTGCCGTGGCAGCATTGGGAGCAGTTTCTCCCACCGCATTCTGCGTTTACCTAGCCATATTATTTCTGCCCGGTCACTAAGGCCCAGCTGGGTACACCACCCGTTACATATGGCCTTCTTTGCTTCCCAGTGTATTTAAAAGATTTATACCCTGCCCCTCCTGCCAGGCAGCCCAGGGCGGCTAACAAAATCAAAATCAATAAAATATCATATACAAATGTAAAAATAGTAAAGATGAAGAGAAAAACCCCAACCTCCCACCCCATCCACCCTCACCCTTCTCCCTCGCCAAACGCCTGACGGAACAACCAGGTCTTACAATTCCTATGGAAAACTGGGAGGTCCAGGGCCAGACGGGTCTCCACCGGGAGGGAATTCCAGGGCCGCGACGCTCCTGCATGGCCCCCCAGGAAACCCGAGGGACCTCCAACAGGGCACCCCCAGATGACCGCAGGGGCCAGTCCAGAGCCCTGGGAGTGAGGCGGTCTCACAAATAGGCAGGGCCCAGACACTTTAAGGATTTATAGGTCAAAACCAACATTTTGAATCAGGCCCAGAAGACTATTGGCAGCAAGTGCAGAGATCGGAGCACTGGTGTAACGTGCTCCCAGCGACCCAGCCCCACCAGGAGCTGGGCTGCCGCATTCTGCACCAGCTGCAACCGTCACCATAGGTAGCCCCATGTAGAGCGCACTACAGTAGTCTAACCGAGAGGTGATAAAAGCATGGATGATCATGGCCAGATCCGGAACCAAAACTAGAGTCCGAAGCCGCTGCACCAGATGTAGTTGGCAGAAGGCACTCCTCGCCACAGCCTCCACCTGGAGATCCAGGCGGAGCTGCACATCGAGGATCACCCTCAGGTTCCGCACCTGGGAAGTCAATGGAGGACAAACCCCCTCAATCGAGGGGGCCGTCACCTCCATCGACTTACCCACTAACATCACCTTCATCTTGTCAGGATTCAATCGCAGTCAATTAGCCCTCATCCAGTTCCCCACAGCTGCCAAATACTGGGTAAGCACCGAGACAGCTGGACCCGGGTCAGTTGAAAATGAGAGGTACAGTTGGGTGTCATCCGCATACTGATGACACCTCACCCTGTACCCCCTTATCACCTCACCGAGCGGCTGCATGTACACGTTGAACAGGAGAGGGGACAAGACAGAACCCTGTGGGACCCCACACGAGAGGTCTCGGTGAGATGAAAAATAATCACCAAGTGCCACCCGCTGAGTTCTCCCAGTCAAGAATGAGAGGAATCACTCAAGAACGATCCTGCCCACCCCTGCATTGTCCCGCAAGCACGTCACCAACAACTCATGGTCAACGGTATCAAATGCAGTTGACAGACCTAATAGGAGTAAAAGGGTCACTCGACACTTATCCTTTTCCTGGCACAGATCATCCACCAAAACCACTAATGCTGTCTCAGTGTCCTGCCCCGGACGAAAGCCAGACTACGAGGGATCCAGATAACCAATGTGGTCGATATGCCCTTGGAGCTGCTGAGCCACTACCTATTCAATAACTTTCCCTAAAACGGGAAGGTTAGAGACAGGCCGATAGCTGGCGGGGGAGTCAACATCAAGCAATGGTTTCTTGAGCAGAGGCCATACCAACGCCTCTTTGAGACAGCTTGGCCATTCACCACCCCAGCCAGCAATGGCCCCATTGTCTCCCGGCAGCTCTTAAATCAGCCAGGACGGACATGGATCTAGTTCACAAGAGGTGGCTCGAACAATCCCCAGCACCCTCACTGCATCAGCGGGTGTCACCGACAAATTGATCCCACAAAATTGGACAAGTCAGGGTTTCTACCACCTCCACCATATTAATTGTGGCATCAAGGTCTTGGTGAATACGAGCAATTTTCTCCGCAAAGTAATCCGCAAAAAGGTCAGAGCGGGCAGATGATGGCTCAACTCCAGGGTTGAGGGAGGCCAGACTTACCAGCCCCCGTACAACCCGGAACAGCTCTGTCAGACGGGATTTTGCAGATTCTCTGAGGGCAGCAAAGAATTCCCTCTTTGCTGCCCACATAGCCACGGCATAGACTCGTAAACTAGCTCTATGCCGCAATCTGTTGGCTTCAGCCCAAGGACACCACCGTCACTCCAACCGTCGCCCCCTTGCTTCAGCATCTGCACCTCCTCAGAGAACCAAGGAGGCCTGCGGAGCCTCCGCCTGGGTACCGGATGCCTGGGAGCCGTTTGATCGATGGCCTCCATCAGCAAAATGCTCCACAGCCTGACAAGGTCATTGATGTGACAGTCGTCAAGGTCAGCGGGAAACTCCCCCAGAGTGCCTAGAAACTGCACTGGGTCCAACAGCCTCCGGGGGCAGACCATCCTAATAGGTTCTGCACCCTTCCGGGGGCAGACATGTGCTAGAAGGGAGGTCTGCAGGAGGTAATGGTCCATCCTTGACAAGGGCACAGAGGATATCTCCCCCATTAATGGACCACCCGCCACAAGGCCAGTGCAAAACGTGAGATCTAAAGTATGTCCCACAAGATGTCAGGCCATTAACCCTCTGAGACAGGCCCATGGTTGCCATGGCGGCCATGAACTCATGCTTGGTTTCCCCAAGAACGGCGTCGGCGTTAATGTATGATGCTGTGGTCGACGATCCAGACTACTGTCCTGGCCCGCGGTGCTGCCATATCTGCAAGAAAAAGCAAGATTGTGTGGTCGTGATTCATGTGCCTGAATCGCAGCCTGTACGGCGATGCATTGCCCAGCTAGCTGTGCCTCCGTATTCCTGATGTATGTATGGAATGCTCCTGACCTCCATCTCCCTATTAGTTGGATCTGCTGGCTGGACAACCCCATACCCTTAGCTGCGGATGCGGCACCAATCCTGAATGAGTGCACACTGTAGCGGCTCGGGTCGAGGCCTATCTCCCTCACACACATGCTAAACAGTGCCCCAAACTGATAGCGAGTCAGGGTTCCCACGTCATCATGCTTAAATAAAGGGCCCAAGCCTTGGGGGCATGTTCCTAAGTATTCCCTCATTGCTCTAACGGGGCAGATTTGGGTATCAGCTGAGGGGTATAGCTTAATCGTCCACCTCTTTCCTCTCTGGTCGGTCTTTGACCTTTGGAGGTGAGGGTAAGAGTGCCGCCCTGCCACCCGACATCCTGAGCACAATTCTTGGGGTATAGCATCGTTCACCGACTCGCCCCTTGGGTGGGACAGGTGGTGAATGAGGCAAAAATCCCCGGGGATCTTTTTTGGGACTATGCCCAGGGGTAATATCCTCATTGTGGGCATGGGAAGTGTGTCGAAGGGGCCTTGAATCCTCCCCTCCTTGACCTCTTTATCGATTTTTGCTGGACTATCTGTTCGTTCCCCTGAATGGACTTCAAGTTCCTAGCTCCAAGGTGGTAGTGGGGGGCCTAACATTGGGATCCTAACCTAGCCGGAATCCATCGACTACATACTTGACGATGGCTATGTCGGGGTAGTCACGAGTGGCTGCCCTCATGGACTCATAAAGTTTGAGGGTTGGGGTCCTTCCCCAAAGACTGGGGCCTGCTCACTTGGCTTGAGGGGCCATGTTTTGCACCATTTTGCCCCCTGCTCCTGGCCCTGTACTGCCTAAACTTGCTACATCCTGATGCAGCGTGGGCACCTGCACACTGAGTGCACACGTTTGAATCTGCATGGGGAACGAAAATATTTGCCACCACTGTTGTAATCCCAGCATGCAGGCCCCAGCATGCAGGCCCAACTGGGGCCTGCTTCGCTCTCCAACCTTGTGCCCTATCTTCCCTGCTGGGCGCTCCCTGCTCAAGCGAGGACATGCCTGCTATCTGATCGTGGGGTGTAGCTGGAGCTGCTAATGCACTCCAACCACAGGTAATGGGTATGAATGTCCCACCTCTGACTGGGGTTGTTGGCCGCCCTATGACAGAATGCTTCGTCAAATCGCAGCCAAGCCCCGGGGCCTCCTGTGTTAAAAGCCTGGTGTACAATGTCCGAGTATTTGACCAATTACAATTTACCTAGGGGTGACCCTTCACAGGTTGACCAATTCTGGGAACCTGTGAAGGGTCACCCCTAGGTAAATTGTAAAGGCAGTCATCCAATTGGTCCACTTCTGTTTGGCTTTTGGCCTTTTAAATTTCTCCCGGTCTTTCCTATCCTCCCTGTCATTCAGGTCGAGGCTGGAGTCACTAAAGAGGAGCGTGAAGATGTCTATATATTCGCTGCTCCATATCTTCTCCCGTGTTGCCTGAAGCAGATGCTCGTCTAATGGGGTGGACATGTCGGCGTAACTGCCTGCCAGGGGCCGGGGTTCATCCCATCACTTGCAGCACCAAGCAGTGCTGTTCGCGCGCATGGCTCTGCACCCCATACTTAGGCTACTGCCCTGTGCCTGTGAGGTAGACAAGGCCTGTTTCTTTCAGTTAAGGGGGGGTATCGGGCCCCCAATGACTCGCCCTGCCCCCCCCGGGAACTGGCACCTGTGTGGCTGATCCCAGTGTGTACCTTTCCTAGTAGGGGTCTCTGGCGTGTCCCATCTGGTAAGCCCCTCACCATCCTGTTCATTCTCCCACTCACATGTACAATCCCCATAATGCTCACCTTCCGGCGTCTCTGGATCGTAGTGGGCTCTTTGATAGCTGCTGCGGTACGCCACTCCCTGTTGCTGCCTCTGGGCTGAATCCAGGCTGTCCGTCAGGGCCTGCATCCCTTTCCTCAGTGCGGCTATTTGTGCCTGCTGGCTGGGGGTAAATTCCTCCCTGCTTCGGCTGGGCTCGGGTTCCTCCTCCCTATAACGAGAAGGCAAAACCCGACGGAGCCCTTGCTCCTGTCGGGAGGGCCTTTCCCCAACAAGTGGCACGGAAACCTCATTGTTTGGAATCGGGCCACCCCGATCTGCTTTTATTATTATTATTATTAACAAACATTTATATAGCGCCAGCAGTGTACCTGGCACTTTACAAAGTAATAAAATAGACACGGTCCCTGCCCCTAGGGCTTACAATCTGAGAGACAGGAGCTGGGGGAGAGACTTAGGAAGGGGAACAGAGGGAGAGACAAGGGGTCTAACATTCATGAAGATGCGAGGTCTCAAGTGCACGTACTTGGCTTGGTTACGATGAGAATGACAGCAGGCAGGTCCATGTTGCAAGGATAAGGGTAAACCGATCGTAGGTATAGGAATAGTGGCTCAGCAGGATAAAGAGTCAGACAGAGCAGAGCGAAAGAGGTGAGTTTTAAGGAGAGATTTGAAGGTATGAAGGGAGGGGGCAAGGCGGATGTGGACAGGGAGGGAGTTCCAGGCATGGGGGGCAGCAAGTGCTTCCATTTGTTGTGCAGGGTCACTAGCCTCCACCCTCCCCTGGGAGCTCTCCAGATCCACGATTCTGTTTTGGTAGCCAAGTAGCTGGGCCTGCAGTACTGGCCAAGCCCCTGCCTCTTCCTGTTGATCATGCTGTGAGGTTTGGGGTGCCAGGCTGTCCCGTGGAGCCCACTGGGCTGTACCCTTGGGTAGGGCCCTTTTCTTTTGGGGGGCCATAGATGCCCCTTTTTTTCTACCCCGTGACTGCCCCACTGGTTTTCCCCTGGTAGCAACAGCCACACAGTGGATTAAGGCTCCCAACCTTTGGGGGTCCCAAGCCAGGAGCAGTGCTCCTCCAGCCCCTCAGGCACCCAAGCCCTGTCTGGGCTGTACAGTCCGGGGAGAAAGAACCAAAGCAAAAAAAAACACTTATATCCACGTTGGGGGGGGGGGTGCGCCACCCAAGAACACTGGCAGGGGGGAGGGTGGGACCACACCTGATGGCTGAGTCCCGGGAGTGGGGACACAGTCCCAGAGGTTCAGGGGCATGGTGTGATGGAGGTGCCAAAATAATGAGGGGGGGGGAGAGAAGCGGAACGGCAGGCAGCCGCTTCACACATCCGGCCGGCTGGCCGCTCGACTAAGGGCTCCTTCCTGGGCTCGAAGAGGCTATATGCCCAGCTCCGTGCATCTTTCCTGCTCCCCGCCAAAACCAAACTGCGGCGGGAGAGCAGGGAAACTAAGATGGCGCCCGGGATTCCCGCTTATCGCAAGAGTCCCAGGCATCACGTCGTGGTTGCTGGGCAACTGCTCTGGCCCCTTCCCTGATGTGGTGAGGAGGCGGCCGCTTCCGCGTCCTTGCTTCTTCCTCCCAAGGGGGGGGGGGGTGCCGCCAAACCCCTGCCGCGCCGAGCATGGAAGATGATTTTCTTGCCATCTGTTTCATTCTTGAGTATGGCTGGATCACTGCTTTTAACTTATTTCTTGCTGATATCATCTCTCTGTAGCTGAAGCCTTGCTACTTTAAATATGGGTCTCTCATTGGAATAGGAGTTACTAAGTGCATTGGAAGCCATTTAACAACATTCTAAATGCATTAAATTGGTAACATGCAATGCTGCTGTGGACCAGTTGCCAAGCTGCGTAGTAAAAGTTTATACCATTAAACCAATTTGATGTACGGACCAGGCATTCAGTAAGGTTGAGCAACAAGTCAGTTTTTCCAGAATAATGTTCGCCTAGTAGTTAGTGTTGTGCAGAGGTAGGAAGATGCCCTTGCCAGGAGAAAGTGAAACAACATGTAGATGAAAATGCAAATGCACTTGATCTTAGACTCATTACCTCATTCCCCAAAATATCAGAGAGACATGATCGCCTGAGTGTCAGTGGTGACATATTTTTTTCCTGAGTACTGATCCAACATGTGCACATGCAGGTGTTCAATAATCGTCCTGGCAAATGCTATAATGAAGCTTCTTTATACTTTTTTTGTCTGTTGCTGAATAAGAGTTGGGTTGATGTAATTTTGTGGCATTTTATCATGGGCTGGTCTCTGCATACATCCACTTATTAAATTAATAACATCTGTAACTATAGACTGGGGATTAAAATAACACCAACCATCATTTTTGGGGTCAGAAGCAGAACGTTTGGGGAGGGAAATTCATGAAGAAATTATTTTCGGTTTCTTTTCTACATAGACTGACACATATTATTTATTTATTTTATTTATTTCTTTACATTTATTGGCCGCCCCCTCATGCCCACGGCATCTCGGGGCGGCTCACAACTAAAACAATAATAAAATACATAAAACCACAATATAAATAATTTAAAACTAACCCCCCCAAACATTCCTCCTCCCTCCCCTCCCCTCCTAAGGTCTGGGCAAACAGGCAGATCTTACAGGCTCGGCAAAAAGCCATCAGACCCAGGGCCAGGCGAGCTTCCTCCGGGAGGGGCTTCCAAAGCCGCGACCCGGCCACTGAGAACGCCCTCTCCATTGTGGTCCCCCGTTTAACACAAGGGACCTCCAGGAAGGCAGCCCCAGCAGACCACAGGGGCCGCCCTGGGGCACGGAAGGCGAGGTGGTCCCCAAGGTATGAGGGGCCCAGACCATATAGGGCTTTATAAACCAACACCAACACCTTGAATCTGGCTCGGTATGCTATAGGCAGCCAGTGCAGAGTGCGGAGCACGGGTGTAATATGCTCCCGTCACCTCATCCCAGCTGCAGCCTCCGAATCAGAACCAACGGAAGCCCCACGTAGAGCGCATTGCAGTAGTCTAGCCTCGACGTGATGAAGGTGTGAATAAGAGTGGCCAGGTCAGGCCCGGAGATGTATGGGTGCAGCCTCCGCACCAGATACAGCTGGCGGAAGGCAGCTTTAGCCACTGCCTCCACCTGCTGATCCAGACGGAGGCCCGGATCCAACACCATCCCCAGACTCCAAACCTGCTGGGCTATGGGAAGCCAGACCCCCACCCCCCACCCGAGGGGTCGGCACCTCCCTCGCCCTACCCACCACCATCACCTCCATCTTATCAGGATTGAGCTTCAGTCTGCTCTGCCGCATCCAATCTGCCACAGCCTCCAAACGTTGGGAAAGCAACGAGACAGCGGGACCTGGGTTGGTCGAAAACGAGAGGTACAGCTGAGTATCATCAACATATTGGTGACAACGCACCCCGAACCCTCACACGATCTCCCCGGGGGGCTGCATATATACATTAAACAAAAAGAACCCTCACACGATCTCCCCCAGTGGCTGCATATATACATTAAACAAAAGCGGAGACAGAATAGAACCCTGCGGAACGCCGCAGGTCAAGGCCCAGGGGCTAAATGTTTCAGCCCCCAGCACCACCCGC
>QEPC01006817.1:4949338-4982434 GCA_003113815.1 Sphenodon punctatus
GTGTTCAATGGCAGGAGTACCATAACAGCTAGCCCAGATTTCAAACAAACCAACTAACAGGTCAGACTCAGAGCTTAAAGCAATAATTAACCTGGGGTTCTTTCCATTTGCCTTCAGTTTCTCAGCCAAACACTGCAGTCATGTTTTAAAGCTTCTCTCCACAACTTTAGAGAAACTTGCTTTCATAGTGAAAGCCAAAACTCTCGTCACTTATGGATTTTCAACACCCTTATGTTGCTCATCCCACTTCCATGGGTGGTGGGATGTTCCAGGGGCAGCCTTGCTGGGTCAGTGTCCCTTCGACAGGAGAGAGAAACTGGAGAGACTTACTGTGTGGTATAATAGTCCATTTATTTACAAATGTCCTAGTTCCTCCAGGTCCAGCACCACAAGGGCTCCCAAAAAGGCTCTCTCTGTAGCAAAGTCCAGCATGGAATCTCCAACCAGACTGCAGCTCTCTAGCTGTCCCACTCAGTACTCAGCATTGCCCAGCCCAAACCATTGTTATAAGACATGGGGCTGGCAGAAAACCTTAGGTGTGGCTGATGGTCCTATACAATGACTTGCATTCCAGGGGAAATTAATCCCAAGAGGCAGTTACATTTCCAGGACGACCCCAAATTCATAACACTTACAAACATGAGGCGGCAACACTGTGAAAGAGGCAAACTTTAAAAAACACAACAACAACAAAACCCAAACTTGTAATTTTAGATCAACCAACCCCAAAGTCCAGCCCATGATGGGGCCACCACAAATAAATATCACCCCCTCAAATCTACTCAGTAATGTCAGGCTCATGGGCCAAATGTGACCAATGGTGAGGTTTTATGCTCTTTTCCAGCTCATGGATCTGGCCCCCTCTGAATCCACTTCCTACCCCCAAATACTAAAAGACTCAACTCAGGATAAGGGAACAGAGATGAAGACACACACAATGGGCATTTTAACACACACCTTAAAGCTCCAGATGTTTCAGTCTTCTGGGTTTACAAGTCCACAAGAAAGTTCTGGATGCTTTCTTCTCACACACACTGCCCTGAGGCAGTTCCTGGATGCATTCTTCACACAAACACTGCCCTGAGGCAGCCTAAAGTAGCCAGAGCTGTAGACGTGACAGGCTGCCATGGAAACCAAGTGACCACAGCTGCCTGGAGCAAAGCAGTTTACCAGGAGAACCTTTTACACACAAATGTTCTGGGAGAAGTTCTATGCAGAAGTTCGAAGAGCCAGATGTTTAAGATCTGGGTGAATGATTTAGATACACAGAAAGTTCAGGATGTAACAGCAAACATGCAGGAGAAATGTGTGTGTAAAAACACCCAATGATAGGGTGTGGCAGATCCATGGCAAAGTCCATCAGTCCGTCCCCGCCCCTCCGCCATCTGCTCATGCGGAAAACAGGCAACCAAGCAGAACCAAGTCCCATACATATTGGAGCAGGAGGCAAAAAGCTCCCTTCACCCCTACCTCCATCTGCCATGGGGAAACATGAAAGGCAAATCCTCTCTCTCTCTCTCTCTTAAATCACTTTTAGAAGCAGCAGGTTAGAACCAAGTCCCCCACCGTGCACATAGGGTCACAAATCTTAACCCTCTCCTCTTCCCCAATCTGCCATGGGGAAAACCCAAGCAAGGAAAACAACAACAACAACCCTCTCTTTATTCACTTTTTAGAAGCAGCACGTTAGAAGCAAGCCCCCACCGTGCACATGGGGGGCAAGCAGGGGATGCAATTTAATCTTAAAGCACACAACTCCCACAATCTGCCCTTCCCACCCCAGGCTTCTAATCTGCTCAGGGGAAGAAAAACAAATATTTATTTTAAGTGGAGCCCAAGGGCCCTGAAACTTACCAGGCAGGAGCAGGCAGTTGCAGCCATAGCCATGCGTAGAAAACGGACTCCACTGAAGCGGGAGGGGGAGGAGAAACCAGAGGGCCTGCCCTGGGAGGCGTTTTTTCGAAGTATCCTGCCAGGCTATTGATTCTAATGGCTGCTGAGCTCCCTTGGAACCCATTGCCTGCTGCTGGCCACACCTCCTGGCTAGGATGGTTTGGGTGTTCACTCTGGAGAGTGACCCACATCACAGCCAGCCAGGGCCAGGAGGGAAGGGGAGGGGGAGGAGCCAGGAGCAGGACTGCCTTGGAGGCATGATTCTAATGGCTGCTGGGTTCCAATTGGGACCCATTGCCTGCTGCTGGTCACACACGTTCTGACTGTGATGCTCTGGGTGTTCACTCCAGACAGAGAGTGCCCTGCCAGCTGGGGCCCGTCTTCAGGGCAGCAGGCCACACACAGGTACGGCAGTGCCAGAAATGAGATAAGAGGTTTGGGGGATGTGGGTGCAGACTGGGTGTGTGTGTGTGCGCCATGGGAACAAGGGGGCCACTGCCCATGCACCAGCTGCCCCTGCACTCTCTGTCTGGAGTGAACACCCAGAGCATCACATTGATCAAGAGGGGGGACAGAATTTAACACTGTGGGACCCCACATAAGAGACCGCTGGTGGAAAGATGAATAATCCCCCAGGACCACCCATTGAGATCTGTTCACTAGGAAGGAATGGAATCACTACAATTCTGTCCTATCCATCCCAGCAAGGTCCCACAGGTGGGCCACAAACACCTCATGATTCACCGTGTCAAAAGCCGCTGACAGGTCAAGAAGAACCAGCAGGGTCAAATGACCCTTATCCAGTTCCACCTGCAGATCGTCAACCAAGGTCACGGGCGCAGTCTCAGTGCCATAGCCTGGATGGAAGCCTGACTCAGAGGGGTCCATAAAACTGATGCAGTTGAGATGCACCTGCAAGTGACAGGCAGGCCACCACCCAATCAATAATGTTCCCTGAAAAGGGAAAATTAGAGACAGGCTGATAACTCGCCAGGGAATTGATCTCCAAAGATGGTTTTTTAAGAAGAGGTCAAACCACCACCTCCTTAAATGAGTCTGGTAGCCTACCCTCCCCCCTAAGGGATGCGTTGATTACCCCTGCCAACAACAGCCCCACCGTCTCCCTGCTGACCCCACCAGCCAGGATGGGCATGGTTCCAGTTCACAAGTCATGGCCCTGACAGATCCAAGCACATCCCCTGCATCAGCTGACGTCACCAATTGAAATTGATCCCATAAACATTGACCAGAGCCTTCCTAACCTCTAACTCTGCCACTGAATCTGAAAAGGTAGAGCTGAAGCCGTGTTCAATGCAAGTGATTTATCTGCAAAGTATGCCATAAACATGTTGCAGCGAGCCTGAATTCTCCAGGTCCAGGTGGAGACAGGCTAGACCGACCAAGACCCTCTCTCACCACCTGGAAAAGCTCTGCTGCACACGACTTCGCAAATGCTATGATGACAGCAAAGAAACCTTTTGTTGCTGCCTGCACAGCCACAGCATAGGTCTTTAAAAATGCTCTATGCCACAATCAGTCATCTTCATCATGAGTCCGGCACCACCATTGCTCTAACTATCTCCCTTCACACTTCAACCACCCCAAGCCCTCCATGAACAACGGAGACCTGTGGTGTTGAAGTGCTGGGATCAGTCGCCTGGGAGCCACTTGATCAATAGTCCCGGACAGGTAGTTGTTCCAAAAGGCCACCAGGGCATCGATGGAGTGATTGTTGAGGTCCACGGGCAATTCCCCCATAGCAGCTTGGAACTCAGAGGGTTCCATCAATCTCCGAGGGCGGACAATCCTAATTGGTCCTTCACCCCTATGGTCAGGTAGGTGTGCCAGGATGAGAGTGCACAGGAGGTAATGGTCTGACCATGACAAGGGTGAAGTAACTACCACCTCTACCATCAGAACCCCCCGCCTCAAGGTCAGTGCAGAACAAGTCTAGAGTATGCCCCCCCCCCACTCATGAGTTGGGCCAACAACCATTTGATACAGGACCATGGTTGCCATGTTAGCCATGAACTCCTGCTCTGCACCATGCAACCTAGCCTCTGTGTGGATATTGAAATCCCCCAGGACACTAAGCTTCGGAGATTGCAAGACCATCCCAGAGATCAGGGCAGTTAGAGCAGTCAGTGTTGCTGCTGGGCAGTGGGGTGCACGGTACACAGCAGAATCCCTAATCTGTCCTGGGCCAAATCAGTCACAAGATGGAGGTCCTCTATCCTGGCTGGACCCAGTCTGCACTGACAACCTCCTGACCCACAAACCCTCCCAAAAAACAATGGCTACACCACACACACACACACACACACCCCTTGTCCCTCTGGCCTGGGCTGATGCTGAACAGAGTACCTGGCTGGAATGAGATCAGCCAAAATTGGCCCCAACACAGCATCCAACAAGGTCTTTGTAATACGACCTTACACGATTGTATACATATAGACTGTAATACATACAATAACTCAACTAAACACAAGGAGGACACCTGGGCCAATCAGCATGCCCCATACTGTCGGAGGCAGGGGATTGGGAGAAGAACAATGCCAGCGGGGTGGCTGCAAGTTCTGGCTCCCGGCTGTGGAAAGAAGATCTCCAAGCAGGCAGAATGCTGGCTGTAGCAGGAAGGCGGGATGGGGAGCTGTCTGGGATCTCAGAGGCCAGCAGGAGGTGGACAGGTAACTAAACTACATAAGCTTAGCTCCCCTAAGTCTTCATATACACAAAGATCTGGCCATCACCTTGCCCTGTAGTTTACCAAGTTCCACCCACCTTTCCTGTGTGGAGGAGGTTTGCCAAAAGGTGTGGCCTCGGCATAGAATGTGGTATTTATTTATTTAATTTATTTTTTATTTCATTCCATTTGTTAGCCGCCCCCTCATGCCCATGGCATCTCAGGGTGGCGTACAATATTATAAAACCCAATATAACAATAAAAAACAACAATAAATCAACCCCCAACAATTTAAAACATCACTAAAAAACCAACCCCCCTACCCCCCCTCCCCTCTGAAGGCCTGGGCGAACAGCCAAGTCTTACAGACACATCAAAAGGCCAACAGGCCCGGGACCAGGCGAGCCTCCTCTGGCAGGGAATTCCATAACCGTGGCCCGGCCACCGAGAACGCCCTCTCCATTGTGGCCCCCCGTCTTACACGGGGGACCTCCAGAAAGGCGCCCCCGGTGGACCGAAGGGATCGCTCTGAGGCGTGGAGGGTGAGGCGGTCCCCGAGATATGAGGGGCCCAGACCGTGCAGGGCTTTGTAAATCAATACTAACACCTTTAATCTGGCTCGGTACGCTATAGGCAGCCAGTGCAGAGCACGGAGCACCGGTGTAAATTGCTCACACTGCCCTGTCCCCGTCAGGAGACGGGCTGCCGCATTCTGCACCAGCTGCAGCCTCCGAACCAGAAACAAGGGAAGCCCCACGTAGAGCCCCACGTATGATGCCAGCAGATGGCTTGGAGAGCAGCTGCAATTCTTCTGTGTAAGGCATCGTACTAACCATGGCATCATAGGATGCAAAGCCAGACACCTAGAGTTCTGATGTAGAGCCCTGGACTGTGTGTGTCTCCCATTTGGACCAAGCCCATATATGCATATAAGTAATATGGCCATGCACACATGTGTTTATTTGTATGTCCTATATGAAGCACATGTGGAATCCACAAGAATAACAAATAGTATCATTAACTAGATTAATCATCCTCATACAAATTGCAGAAATTTGTACCATGAGTTCCAGCAGGCACTCAGAAAAGTGCCTATGTAATCCAATACCTTTCTTCAAATCTCAGCCTGGGAATCCAACCCTTTTTTCCTGGCAGCATTCTCAGTGTAATTTTTCTTAGGATATGTATAAATAAAACGATGATGTCCAAACGGCATGTATAAATAAAAAGAGATATACATACTTACACTCCATTTTATCTTACAAAGCATTGCTCTTTACCATAAAAACACTCCACAGGAAATCTGACATATATGTCACTTAATTAAAAAACAAAACAAAACCCACCTTTCAGAATAGATGTTAAAACCTCCTCTTGGCCCCTCATTTCTCCACAAGTAGGTTAGAAGTATATGACATTGGGTGTTTTTAGACAGATGCTGGGCTGGCCACCCCCAGAGCAATTCTGGGGGTGTCTGCTGCATCTAGCCCTGCCTGGGTTGGGTTTACAAACCCAAGTGGCTACCACAGCCTGCGATCTGCCCACACAGTCCCCCTCCTCACACCATAGAGTTGCGGTTGGATTGCCCGACACTCTAGGCTGCCGCCCATGACACTATGACATTGCCCAGAGCAACCATGGGCCGAGTGTGGAGCTACAGCAGCTGCTGAGCAGACAGACCACAGCTTTGCTTCAGGCCAGTGCCCTGGGCTTGGGCAACCCGCTCCGCTGATGGTGCTCTGGGACTCCACCTGCACATCTGGTGGCCCACCTTTAGATGTATGGGTCTCTCGGGGATGAGGTGGTGCAGAGATGAGGCAGTTTACACTCATTGTGTCATGCAGAAGTGCAGTGCGGGTGATGACCCAGGAGTTTCACCCCACTCCAGAGCTGCTTCAGCTACCCATAGCATTGTAGGGAGATTCAGGAACTGGGGAACTGCAATGCTACTGAATCTTCCTAGAGCTGAAATGAATAGCTGAAGCAAATCCTGAATTTCACCTTTGGTATCCGCAGTGTGAATTTCAGCTTCGAGCTTCATTTGTGGTATTGAATTTTCATTTCAGTATTTTGATATTTGATAAAACTGAAATAAATGTGTGGATATTTTGTTTATTCTGCACAGTTTACAAATTCAATGTGTAATATTGCTACCTCTCTGGATACCAGTGCCATCTCCACCAAGTGGTAGTAGAATTTGGGTCCTTGAAGATCAGTTTCTCATTGGAGCAGAAATCAGTAACATGGCATCTGCATTAGTTCCTCACAGAAGTGATCACAAACTGCACAGGCAAAACCTCTCTTGCAGAATTTGAAATCTTAGCCAAAACATCAATGTCTGGCTCTCAGGACCCAGTGCTGATCCTGAACTAATTTAACTGGAGAGCAAACTTCCCTACTGTTTGAAACAGCTCCATCAAAGAACCTGCATCTCACACTAAAGAGTTGCTAACCCAGATTGGCTTTTTGTTAAAGGGGGGGGGGGGGAGCAGCAAAAATCAAACCTCTTCCTCAAAATCATGAACTTCTCTAAATTCTTGGGGTGGCAGGGCAGAGTCCCTGTGGGCTACTGGCCCTTTAAGAGGGGCTAGCACTGGCCCAGGTGCAGGTGCTAGTGGGACTGCAGGTGCTTTGCCTAGTGAAGAAATGACTGATGCCTAATTGGGAGAGCAGCTGAGTTGGGCAGGGCACAGGCCAGACCACCAGGGAAGAAAGCCTGAGCTGAAGCTTAGTGTGGAGGCAGAGGCTGTGAGGTAGGGTGGCCATATATGCAAATTCTAGAGGACATGTATGAGAAATACAGGTTGCAGGGTTGTTTTAGCTCCAAGGCAACTTTGCAACCTGTATTTCTCATAAACTGTGCATATATGGCCACCCTACTGTGGGGGCAGGAGCTGGGAGAAAACTGCCCAGAGCCAAGAGGCTGAGAAGGAGTGCCTGAGCTGGGAATAGGGTTGCCACCTATGCCAGTTTTAAAGGAACACTTATGAAAAAGACATGTTGTGAGGCCTGCATTGGTGCCTTAGGTGCCAATGCAGGCCCTGCAACATGTATTTTTCGTAAGCGTTCCTTAAAAACTTGCATAGGTGACAACCCTAGCTGGGAGGGTCTGCTGGGCTTCTGAAGGAGCGTGCCTGCCTAAAGACCCAGAAGATTTCTGAGGGTGTTATCATCAAGAGATTGGGAGAAAAGCCAGGAGGGCTGCTGCCGGGCTAAAGTGCAAGTCAAGTGGGATGTTGTATATATGCTGAGGAGACTGTATATCCCCAAACCACTGGTAGCATATTGAGCAGCACCCTGCTGGGACTTGCACCCAGGAGACTTCGTGCCGCTGTTATACTTGGGCTACTTTGTAGACACATTTTCAAGCTTTTCTCCACAACTATGAAAGCTAGAAACGTATTATGTAAAAAAATGAAAGTCAAGATTCTCACAATTATATGCATTCAAATTAAAAGACTCATGATAAAATTGCAAGAGTTGGCAACCCTGAACTATTAGCCATTGCCTTCAAAAGTGAGCAGTGCTTGCTTATGGAGAACTTTCAAGACTGTGCATGAGAGTGGGAACAAGTGACTGTTGCCTTACCAATATTTCTACCATGCACCGTAGAATATACACTGAATTATTTTAGAGTAAAGAAACAATTGAAACATTAATGTCTATCCATCCAGCTCGGTGAACTTGAGAAGACCAGGGCGTTGAGGCAGGGGTGGGGGAAATCACATTGCAAGATGGAAGACTAATATGTCAGTATAGCATCAGTACTGTTCCAAGACCACTGTACGTAGACCAGTCCTTTCGCCACAGTCCCATTTAATAGCTGGGGGGCTAAGGCTAAATGAGAAGTGACTTGCTCAAGGCCACCCAGAATTTGAACTCACGACTCATAGTTCCAAGTGCAATATGCACAGTCTATGGGACCTCACAGTCCAAACCATCTTGTATCTGCACAGTGTCTTTTACCCCAAAGAGACTTATAAATGAGGTGGAGGGAATTATTGTTGCTGTGGGAATGAATTTGTTTTCCTGGCTTTGATGAAGTTTGATATTAAAGGGGTAGGGTGTTCCTTGAAGGCACAAACTGGCTAGAGATCCCCATTGAGGTTGGCTGGCTTGTTTTGTGTACCATGGAAGAGGGTGTAATGTCAATGACCCATCCCTTCATCATCCTGTTTTGAGAGTGGTGCACTCAGCAAGTGCAAAAAAAGGAGCAGGTCCTGTCTTTTCCTGCAGCACATGGACTTTAAGGTTGAAAAATCTTTATGTGGGTTGTGCAAAAGATGTATCCCCATCACCCAGCCCAAACATAATGTGCCATAGAGTAGTTCTTTGAAGAGATACAGATCACGAGGCAGAGAAAAGACAGAGTTTGACTGGTTCACATTTCAAGGAGATTCCTCCCACTGGTTTGTGATGTCAGCTGTGTGTAGAATATCTGGTTGAAGGGTGGGATTTTTATGGGGGAATATATTTTGTATTTCTGATGGGTTTTTTTTAAGGAAACGTTGGGAAGTTGGATGGGAAGGGGATGAGTCTGAGCTGAGTTCTCTCAAAATTTAACTGTATTTTTAACATTGTATTTTTAACCTCTGTAAGCTACCCCGAGCTCTTGTTTGGAGAAGAGCGGCACAGAAATGAAATGTAATAAAATAATAGTAATAATAACATGACAAAGTCAGAACCTCTATCAAATCTAGCTGAGTCCTAATCTTCAAGGATGAACCAAACACTTGCTTCCTTTTGTAATGATATCTGTGTGGGTCCCAGCACGGTTGTGTGTTTATAATAAAAGGTGCTGTTCATTCGCACTGTAAATGATCTTCATTCTGACACTTCTCTTGGGGTACTGAGTCTTAGCAGTCAGGGTTCATCTCCAACACTTCCCCTTCAAGAAGACTGCCGTGAGGTGCTGAACTACTTATTCTTTTGCTCCTGCAGCTTCAGAGCCTGAATCTCTATCACTGCAGAACCTCTGAATGGTAAATGTCAAGTCCTTTTATTTTTTTAGACGTGCAGTACTGGTGTTAAAAATACAAAGGCGGTAGCAGCATTTTCATTCCAGAACAAATGCCCTTTGCTACATGGCAGCACATGACCTTACTGTATTGGAAACAACATTTGAAATCACATTAATCAATAAAAGTGAGCTTTACAGTGATCACACTTAAAACATTTTCTATTGCCTACGTTTTTAGCTACATAATTTATGAGGTGTTCACGGTATTCCCTTGATGGCCTCTATTCTAATTATTGTGGTAATGGTATTTATTTAATTCCAACAGGTATCACTGAAAAGTTTTCAAAGAGAACCACTGGATGGTCACAAACTGTGGCATGGGTTTGGATGTGTATTCAACAATAGGTATAAGGAAAGACAACTGCAACCAAAATGTGCTTTCCACTCTTGATATGCCCCTTACAAGGAGAGATTTGTAACGCTAGAGGTGGGGGCACAGTGACTACAAATAGGGCAGCCACCGCTTCAGATTTGACCAAGAATCTCTGGGCTTTGGATGGACCCTCTATTTCCCTGGGTTACACGTTGAGTTGCCACCTATGTATATTGGCACCTATGGCACCAGTACAGGCCCTGCAACATGTATTTTTCATAAGTGGCCTGGAAAAATACACATAGCTGGCAACCCTAGTTACATAGGTCAGAGGGCAGGACTAGCATATCCTCCAACAATACCTTTTTGCACAGTACAGTAATAGGTTTTGTTATCTTGTACTGGGCTCCAAGCAATGTAAGCTTTGTACCAAGTTCAGCAGACAAAGGGAGTCAATGGGTAAAATTGGACATGAAAGCAGTCTGCTGTGGCCCAATCTGGCCCAGACCTCACCTGCACAGATGTGCAGTTGTCACCAGATGTTGACTCGGGATTGCCCCGGGCCCGAAATTACAGCCAAGGCTAAGGCACATCCCGACTAGGCCAAAACGGGCCATCACATATGTTTTGGCCCACCATGACCGGACCAGGATTGGGCTCTGCCATGGGAAAGCTAAAATCTGTGGAACCACCCAATAGCCTTCAAAAAATTAAAAAGTGAGTAAAATCACTCCCATCACCCAGAAGTCAGGGCAACAGAGTCAGTAGGAATTGCGTGGCTCCATAAAAACACATGGTGTTCATAGCTGGGTGGGTAGGTAGGTGATTGGAGTTTAATGGAGCAGCAGCTGTGAGGCCATATTACGCCAAACACACAGTGAGATAACGTCCACGACAAGGCTAAGAACACACCAAAACTAAATGTACCTCAAAAGGGAAGCTAAAACCATGGAACCACCCAATGGCCTTCAAAAAATTAAAAAGCACAGTAAAATCAGTCTCGTCACCCAGAAACAGGGCAAGGCTGAGAGGGTCAGTGGGGCGCGGTTGGCTTTATAAAAGCACATGGTGTGCAGTATCAAAATGAGGGCAGACAAGCAGAAATGTGTCAGACCATTAAAGGCACATTGCTGGGGCCACACAGAGGTGCAGCCTCCCCCTGAAGCAGGTGTCAACGGACAGGCAACCCATGGTAAAGACACAGCCTGGCCAGGACCACTTCCTCCTGATGAACATCATGCAGTTTAGCCATCTAATGCTCATCCCAAACAGATTACCAACATACCATGAGGAGGGTCTTAAAAATGGGAATAAAATCACTAAAAGGAACCGTTGCAATGTCAGTCAGAGGGTCACCTGACTAAGCAGCCACATCAGCCCATTCATTGCCCCTGATCCCCACGTGCCTAGGAATCCAGCAAAAGAGCATGTGGGTGCCTTGGAACCAGAGGCAATGGAACTGCAAATGATTTCAGCAATCAATGGGTGTGGGTTAAAACAGAGTCTAGTGTCTTCAATAGGGCTGAGACAAGAGCAAGTGTTCCCATTCCAAAGGGAAATACCAAAATTTCGGGAATGCTTGCAAGTGTCTGTCGGTACTTAGTCAGTTTCCAGTGATTTTGTGTTTCCCTTTCCACCATTTTTTTCTTCTGGAGACAGACATGACAAACCACAGCTCGTGCCCACTTGAAGGCCAGAATGTTGGATTGCGTGGAAACTGGCGGAAAATTCCCTAAACATGCTTCATTGCTCTCTGTGCTACAGCACAGGCTGCTGCCATGGCTTCAGAAAAAAATGGGGATAAAATGCTTAGGATTTAGGGATGGATTACTTGGCTGCCTGAAGGATACAGGCATTGAACTCTGCCATGCAAAAATCGATATCATCCAAGTAACTACATCATCTGTCACCACAGCCAAGCTCTGCAATTTAAGCCAATCTGTCTTCTCCAGCTCCCATTGTGGCAACCAACCTGGAAGACAGCCATTCCTGGTGGCATCCTGCAGAAGGACAGGGAAGTGATCATTCCCCCTAGAGAAATCATCGACTTTCTAAATGAAGCATGGGGCCAAGACCAGGGAAGCAATGGAAAGGTCAATGGAGCAACTGGGTGAGTGGAAGTAGTTAGGTTTGCTGTATTCAGCACTCAAAAGCCATTGTCCATGACAAAGCGTTCAATGAGATGCCCCCCAAGCATTCGAGTTTGATGAGCCCCAGAGCCCATGATGGCCACCGAAAGTTCCCAAAAAGCAGGAATGGCAGTGGGAGGTGAGAAACCAAATTTGTCAAGTCTACAGCATCCACAGCATCCCATGGGAACAAATAGAACAGAGGGTAAGCGCACTGTGAAGGTCACTGGTACCAATAGGCACTTGCTGTCCATGCTACTTCACCCTCGCAACTTGCTTTTGAGGAGAGGATGGCATGGGTCCAGCAGCAGTGCTCCGAGAAGGAAGGGGAAGTATAGAGAGCAGTGCTCCCTGAATGCTGAGAAGAAGGCACTGATGGTGGATGGGGAAGTTCTGAAACCATAGATCAGAAGCCATAGATCTGTGGTAGGGGATACATTGGATACAAGATGCAATTATACAAGCTGAGGTGTTTCAGTCCACCTACCTGTGTCCAAGACTTTGTTCTACATGATAACTACCCCCTCTGTACAAATGGCAATTGAAGGAGGGACTTGAATCATGACAGAAAGGAATTTATTCAGAGAAAAAGTAAACTTAGTAGGTGTTTTTACACACACATTTCTCCTGCATGTTTCCTATTACATCTCAAACTTTCTGTGTGTATAACTCACTCACTCAGATCTTAAACAGGGCCAGCCATAGCCTAAGCGGAGCCCAGGGCAGGGAAGAAATATGGGGCCCCATATCCAGGGGTACTCCCCGGTTCAGGGGGTGCTCCCCAGCCCAGGGGCAGCACGCTTCCCGGGCCTGGGCTCAGGGATGGGTGGAGGGGCACTCCCAAGCCTGAGCGGCCATTCGGATTCCGAATCAGATCATTTACCTGATCCACTGCCATTGTTGCTGCTGCCGCTGCCGCCACCACCAACATCTCCTCCAACCTGGGCCCCATGCCAGGCTCGGAGCTTCAGGCAGGGTGGGCACTGCGGCAGCAGATTAAATCTGTCGCCGCACTCCCTGCCGCCAGCAGATGTTCTGCTGTCCCCCCTCTCTGCCTGTCACAGTCTCGGCCAGGGGAAATGAGGGAGAGGCGGAGCCTCTGTATCTCCCTCACTCCTGCTGGCCCCCTCCGCTGCCTGTCAGTTGGAGTTGGCTGGGGTCCCCGTGCTCGGGGTCCCCAGCTCCTGGTCACTGTCAGGCCAGGAACTAGGGACCCCGAGTGTGGGGCCCCCCTAGGAGCGGGGCCCGGGGTGGCCACCCCGAGCCGCCCCATGGTAAGCCAGCTCAGATCTTAAACATCTGGCTCTTTGAACTTCTTCATAGAACTTCTCCCAGAACATTTGTGTGTAAAAAGTTCTCCTGGTAAACTGCTTTGCTCCTGGCAACTGTGGTCACTTGGTTTCCATGGCAGCCTGTCACGTCTACAGCTGCAGATACTTTAGGCTGCCTCAGGGCAGTGTTTGTGTGAAGAATGCATCCGGAATTTAGGCTGCCTCAGGGCAGTGTTTGTGTGAAGAATGCATCCGGAACTTACTTGTGGACTTGTAAACCCAGAAGATTGAAAAACCCAGAACTTTAAAGTGTGTGTAAAAATGCCCAGTAGTAACATTCCTTGGCCCTTCATATAATTTTGTTTTATTGTGATTCATGTGCGTCTCAAATACTATGAGGAACAGCAGAATGCTGTTATGATGATGGCCTGTTTCATGTGACTTTTGTTCCCACAACCACAGTAGTTATCAGATGGTAAAAGTAAACTGTTGATAAAATTCCAGCATCCATTTTCTGAAATAGCTTTTCAGAACGACTGGCTGATGCATATGTCAAGAGGGAAGACGTAATCTTGTCATGAGACGTTCAGCTCAGTTTCCAAAACAGTAACTATACTAAATAAATACTTAGATTTTAATCATTTCATCACTTCATCGTTATTTATAAGTGCAAAAATCTGGTTTTCACATTTTTGGACAAGGCTAGAAAGAAAAGTTAATAATTACTCCAAAACTGGAGCAGCAACCACTTTGGAGATGATATTTTGTTTATCTGAAAATTAGAAGACTGAATCCTGATGCTTTTTGCTGAAATGCTGTTTATACTAGGGTGTGAGATTTCCTTGAATTTCCGAGGTGGTAAAGGGGTGTTCTGCTTGTTTTACCCCACATTGTATCTGATAATTTGTTTGTTCCATTGTGAAATTATACAAATAACAATAATGGTAATTTTGGGGTCTGAGCCAAAGGACTTTGAAAAGCTTCCTATTAATTTTAATGGGCTTTTGATCAGGCCTTTCCTGACTAAAATATATGGGTAAGAAGGCAGAGCATCAGTAGAGTTCAGGGCATCAGTGGTACCATATGACTGGAACACAGAATAACAGGAACACTCTTACCAAACCAGTGATCCTTCATTTGGTACTCTATCTTCACCTATGGCCAATAGTAGAGCCAGCTGCTTGAAAACCATGAAACTAGAACTGAAACAAATTGGCAAATATCATATTCAATTATTTCACCTGCTTCATATCAGGTCTGACAAAGTAGTTATGTAGCACTATTCATTTCCACTTCATTTACCCCATTTTGGATATTCATTTCATTTTGGGGGTTGGTTTTTGTTCTGTTTTTCCCCCCTGCAGTTATTTTGTCCCTTTAAAAACTATATTACTATCCAAAAATGTAAATAATATCTGTGAATAAAAAATCCATTATTTGTTTCCCCTCTACATAAAACTACTTTCTCAACAACAACAAAATTTGCTTTCTAAATAGAGATTTTTCACAAAAATTAATCTTCAGGAAAGCAAAAACTGTTGATACAAAATGTCAAATCAAAGTCTTGGTATTCCATGAAAAAATCTGAGTTGTGTTTCAAAATTTTGAACCAGCCCTTGCCAGTAATAGATGCTTCAGAGGAACTGTTGTGTTGTGAAAATTTTTAAAAATTATTATCTAAAGTAGGAAGAATTTCTATAGCAAACCATTATTACCATCTTACATAATAGGAACTCAGTGCAGCTCAGGAGAGGGAAGAAGAAAGTGTTTCAAAGTCACCTTTCTGCCTCTTCAAATGCAGGGGTCCTTCAGGGGACAAAATGACCTCTGGTGTGATGAAAAGCAGCCTAAATTGCACTGATGGTCTCATGGAGGGTGGGAGGGGTGCTACACTGACTGAGGATTTACCTGAGCATCATGTGCCTGACCTCAGAAAATCATGGCAAATGTTTTTGTTGGAAACTGGTCATTCACCTTAATTTGTGTAACACGGAAACTTACATTTTTCCCCGCTGTTTTTGCCATTTGTCATTATTTTTCAGGAATTAAACAGAACTGCTATGAGGTTAATTCATGTACACCCCACATGTATCCCTGGGGATGTGAAGATGCAAACNCCCAAGCCTGAGCGGCCATTCGGATTCCGAATCAGATCATTTACCTGATCCACTGCCATTGTTGCTGCTGCCGCTGCCGCCACCACCAACATCTCCTCCAACCTGGGCCCCATGCCAGGCTCGGAGCTTCAGGCAGGGTGGGCACTGCGGCAGCAGATTAAATCTGTCGCCGCACTCCCTGCCGCCAGCAGATGTTCTGCTGTCCCCCCTCTCTGCCTGTCACAGTCTCGGCCAGGGGAAATGAGGGAGAGGCGGAGCCTCTGTATCTCCCTCACTCCTGCTGGCCCCCTCCGCTGCCTGTCAGTTGGAGTTGGCTGGGGTCCCCGTGCTCGGGGTCCCCAGCTCCTGGTCACTGTCAGGCCAGGAACTAGGGACCCCGAGTGTGGGGCCCCCCTAGGAGCGGGGCCCGGGGTGGCCACCCCGAGCCGCCCCATGGTAAGCCAGCTCAGATCTTAAACATCTGGCTCTTTGAACTTCTTCATAGAACTTCTCCCAGAACATTTGTGTGTAAAAAGTTCTCCTGGTAAACTGCTTTGCTCCTGGCAACTGTGGTCACTTGGTTTCCATGGCAGCCTGTCACGTCTACAGCTGCAGATACTTTAGGCTGCCTCAGGGCAGTGTTTGTGTGAAGAATGCATCCGGAACTTACTTGTGGACTTGTAAACCCAGAAGATTGAAAAACCCAGAACTTTAAAGTGTGTGTAAAAATGCCCAGTAGTAACATTCCTTGGCCCTTCATATAATTTTGTTTTATTGTGATTCATGTGCGTCTCAAATACTATGAGGAACAGCAGAATGCTGTTATGATGATGGCCTGTTTCATGTGACTTTTGTTCCCACAACCACAGTAGTTATCAGATGGTAAAAGTAAACTGTTGATAAAATTCCAGCATCCATTTTCTGAAATAGCTTTTCAGAACGACTGGCTGATGCATATGTCAAGAGGGAAGACGTAATCTTGTCATGAGACGTTCAGCTCAGTTTCCAAAACAGTAACTATACTAAATAAATACTTAGATTTTAATCATTTCATCACTTCATCGTTATTTATAAGTGCAAAAATCTGGTTTTCACATTTTTGGACAAGGCTAGAAAGAAAAGTTAATAATTACTCCAAAACTGGAGCAGCAACCACTTTGGAGATGATATTTTGTTTATCTGAAAATTAGAAGACTGAATCCTGATGCTTTTTGCTGAAATGCTGCTTATACTAGGGTGTGAGATTTCCTTGAATTTCCGAGGTGGTAAAGGGGTGTTCTGCTTGTTTTACCCCACATTGTATCTGATAATTTGTTTGTTCCATTGTGAAATTATACAAATAACAATAATGGTAATTTTGGGGTCTGAGCCAAAGGACTTTGAAAAGCTTCCTATTAATTTTAATGGGCTTTTGATCAGGCCTTTCCTGACTAAAATATATGGGTAAGAAGGCAGAGCATCAGTAGAGTTCAGGGCATCAGTGGTACCATATGACTGGAACACAGAATAACAGGAACACTCTTACCAAACCAGTGATCCTTCATTTGGTACTCTATCTTCACCTATGGCCAATAGTAGAGCCAGCTGCTTGAAAACCATGAAACTAGAACTGAAACAAATTGGCAAATATCATATTCAATTATTTCACCTGCTTCATATCAGGTCTGACAAAGTAGTTATGCAGCACTATTCATTTCCACTTCATTTACCCCATTTTGGATATTCATTTCATTTTGGGGGTTGGTTTTTGTTCTGTTTTTCCCCCCTGCAGTTATTTTGGCCCTTTAAAAACTATATTACTATCCAAAAATGTAAATAATATCTGTGAATAAAAAATCCATTATTTGTTTCCCCTCTACATAAAACTACTTTCTCAACAACAACAACATTTGCTTTCTAAATAGAGATTTTTCACACAAATTAATCTTCAGGAAAGCAAAAACTGTTGATACAAAATGTCAAATCAAAGTCTTGGTATTCCATGAAAAAATCTGAGTTGTGTTTCAAAATTTTGAACCAGCCCTTGCCAGTAATAGATGCTTCAGAGGAACTGTTGTGTTGTGAAAATTGTTAAAAATTATTATCTAAAGTAGGAAGAATTTCTATAGCAAACCATTATTACCATCTTACATAATAGGAACTCAGTGCAGCTCAGGAGAGGGAAGAAGAAAGTGTTTCAAAGTCACCTTTCTGCCTCTTCAAATGCAGGGGTCCTTCAGGGGACAAAATGACCTCTGGTGTGATGAAAAGCAGCCTAAATTGCACTGATGGTCTCATGGAGGGTGGGAGGGGTGCTACACTGACTGAGGATTTACCTGAGCATCATGTGCCTGACCTCAGAAAATCATGGCAAATGTTTTTGTTGGAAACTGGTCATTCACCTTAATTTGTGTAACACGGAAACTTACATTTTTCCCCGCTGTTTTTGCCATTTGTCATTATTTTTCAGGAATTAAACAGAACTGCTATGAGGTTAATTCATGTACACCCCACATGTATCCCTGGGGATGTGAAGATGCAAACTGCTGACTAACTGCTGGAAATTGCCTTAAGGGTGCCATAAAAGTGCTGTAAAACTGTCATAAAAGTCCCGAAAAATCCTGAAAATAACAAAACAAAACAAATGCCAGAGTGACAAAAATAATGAAAAGTTATGAAATTGTTGAGAAATGATAAAAAATCACAGGTGCCGATATCAACAGTGCAAAAGTGTGGAATCACCAGAGACTGAAGAAACACCAATGAACATTTGTAAGCATTCCCAAAAAGTTGGTATTTCCCTGCAGAATGGGAACACTTGCTGTCATCTCAGCCCCAGTTCAAACCCCCCTACATGGAACCTGACCATTTGCCCTCGTTCCCACAGCATTTGACACTTCAGGGAAAGCATCTGAGCCCTCTCCGCTCTGCGGTCACACCAGGGAACAGTTCCTGGGCAAGGCAAACTTCCTCCCACACCAGTCATTCCCACATGCCTCCCGCAAACACTTCTCCACAGCTGCATCTATGGGAGGAGGATTGGGAGAATGTCTCCCCACCAGTGCCATCACCCAAGCAAGCATGCCAAGCTGTTCCCAAAAGGAACAGGTGGAAAAAGAAACAGTTTTATTTTAATTTTAATAAGGTTCTTTCATTTTTCATAATCCATAGTTTCTATGTTTCTACTAGGGAAGTTTGGGGGAGGAGGGGCCTTGGAGAATGGTAGTACAGCATAGCGATAAACCTCTTTGGGGACTGGGGTTTGGAAGGGAAGGGAAGGGAAGGAATGGGAGGTGGCAGGTGCACTGAAAATGGGGGTGGGGCTATGCAATTGAACTTGAGGATGGGGGGGGCATAGAGGCCCAGCAGGGAAAAGTCCAGGTGCAAAGGGAACTACTGTGGGAAAGTCACAGTAAAAGGTCAAGTGCTGTTCAGTTGTAGAGTAGCCAGCTGCACACCTGTGCATCTGCTCTTTCTATTGCCATTCCCAGACCTGGCTAGCCTGAGAATGCCAACAGGAAATGCAAAGTTCAGGCCTGCAGCTGGCTAATCTGTGAATGTAAATCAGGAATGCACAGGGAAAGGCCACCTGATGTAAAAACACCATGGGGGGAGAGGGAGGGGCAAGGAAGGAAAGTATGCCATCCTGGTGCTGGGAGGAAGCTGACTGTCCAGAGGAAAACATAGTGATAGACAAGAATTATTTTTAAAGGCTTTATTCTTAACACAAAATGATCACTTGATACAGTTCATTAATGCTCATTAAACTGACACTAATGGTAGATGTTGGTGTTAGCAGTTTGCGGTTGATGTGACAGCACAAGGTGTGCTAGATCTCTTTGGCTATGCGCTCCTTCATTTGGTTCAGCCCAAAACAGAGGAACTGACTTGCCAGAGCTAACTGGCAGGAGGTTCTCCAATGTGTCTCTGCCAGTCTCGCAGATGTTATGGAGAACATAGACAGTGGTAGTTAGAAGTGGAGCAGTCTCTCTCTAGCTGGAAATCAGTTCTGGCTGCAATTGATCTCCAGCACTGCTTTAATAGCCCAAAAGCTCTCTCCCGCAACAGAGCAGGTGGCACTGAGCTGCCGGTTAAAGTAACTTTGCTCTGGGGCATGGGCAACACTGTATGCCTTCAAGAGCCAGGACTTCAGGGGGTAGGCTGGGTACCTGAGAGCAACATGTATCATGAGCACCCCCTCAATGGAGGGTCCAAAGAAGTACTGAACTTGATTCTTGTATTCTCACTTTTCTTGATGGGAATCAGGGTTCTTGTCTCATTCTTGCAAGCGAGAACAAGCTGAGAATTGCCTGAATTCTTGCAGAGAAAAGGTGAGAATCTTGAGAAGTCCTTCCCCTCGCACTTGCAGAAAAAGAAAAAAAGAAGGGCCCCTTTTACTCACCTGGTTGTCTCTCTGAGTCTGGAGGGACTGCTCCAGCTGCTAGGTCTCACCACTGGATCTTTTCCCACTTGGTTTCTCTGCAGGGGAAGGGGGGAAGCCTCTGAGAAGGAGGCAAATTAATTATATATATATAATATATATATACACAAAAATCACTGAGCATACTCAAAATGGTTGCCAGGGTTGTTCTGAGCATGTGTGGCCCTTTTTCAAGATGATGCCAGCAGCGTCAGTGCCATCTTGGAAAAAGGTTGCACATGCTCAGAATGGTCCCAGTGACCATTTTGAACATGCACAATTATTTATTTATTTTTTGCTTCCTCTTTGGAGGTTTCCCCTCTTCCCCACAGAGAAGCCAAACGAAGAGAGATCCAGCAGCTGACGCACTCCCCCCCCCAAACTCAGAGAGGCAGCCTGGTGAATAAAAGGGACCCTTTCCCCCACTTTTTTCCAATTTTTGAGGACTTAGGTTTTTTTTAAGCTATATCATGAGATCTTGAACAGTTAGCAAGATCTTCTTGAGATCTCGCTGCCGGTTCTCAATTCTCATGAGATTCTTGTGAGAATAATTATCATTCCTGTTTCAGCCCTAGTCCAAAGTCTCTGGTGTACATGCAGTCAAAGAAGGGGGTCTAATGGAAGATGCAGGCATCATGGTCCTTCCCAGACCGCCTGCCCAGCACATCCACAAACTAGGTACAGTGGTCCACTACAGTCTGGAGAACCATGGAGAAAAGCTTCTTCTGGTTCAGGTAGTTGTCCTTTCTATGGGGAGGGCAGATGATGGCGATATAGCTCCCATCGATCACCCCTATACAGTTTGGGAAGCCCTCCCACCAAAAGCTCTCCATTACCTCCTCGGGGTCAGCTAACTGCACCACCCAATCCAGCAGCATTCCACAATTGCTGTTGAAACCTCCACTACGTTGGTGTCCACCATGGAGGTTCCAATGTCAAATTGCTGTGTGACAGAGCAGCAGGAGTCTGGAGTAGCAAACTTCCAGAATGTGATGGCAATGCACTTCTCCATGAGGATGACTTCATCGCCATGCTCTGTTTCTCCAGTCGTGGTCTCAGGATGAGGTGACAAGGCATCCTAAAGTTTGAGACCCACTCAGCATCTCCCCATGAAGACAGCATGTTCTCCCACCAGTCTGTGCTATTCTGCTTCACCCAGACCAGCCTCTCAGTGGACAGAGCCCTGTGCATGGCGTTGGTGATTGAAGCTGTCTCCTCCAACAGGTGTGTGCATCAGCTTCCCTTGCATGGTTTTGATCCTCCCCAGCACAGTCCATCGTTGCTGGAGGTAGGCAAGTGCTCAGTGCTGAAGCAAGAGCTGCTTGTTTGACGTGGTGCGCTTCACTACCTTGGCCAGAGATTGAACAAGATTGACATCACATTGTACCAATGACAGCAAAAGGCTTGATCTGTTGGATTGCTTGTTGGATTGAAGTGCAATACCAAGCACAAGGAAGTTCTCAGCATGAATTTCCATGGCTGTAACTCTGGCATCTGTCAATTCTGCAGATCACACACCAAATGTTTTGAACAGCTAAAAGAGCTGGGTGGCTGCCTAGCTAGGATTAACTGTGTGCCACACATGAGCAACTATTGGTCATGAGTCCTTACAGAACTGGCTGTGTGCTGACCGTGAGCTACTATTGGCTTCTATTAGTTACAGACTGACTATTGGCTGAAAACATTTTTGCAAAGCTTATGCTGGGTGTGTGTGTTGCTGAACCAGTACCGCCAATCCAGGTGACTATTAAACTGCATAGACATTTCTGTCACATGCACATCAGTGCACGTGCCAGCTCATCTAAAAATGTTACAGATAATAGCACCATGGACTTTTTAAACTGGGGTGGGAGAAACCACTGAATGCTAAGAAATGGGTGTGAGGGGGGATCTGCAAGTCAATGAAGGGCACATGCTTGGAATGTATGTGGGAGAAGACTTGTCCATTGGTTAAAAACTACTCAAATATTTTCTTATTTTTTTAAAGTAACAATTCTTGCTTGCAACTAGCAGAAGGGTCATCATAACACCATAGCAACCTCGGCGAGATCTTGCAAGCGTTTTCGAGAATCTCATGAGATTCTAAAAAAAATCCCCTAAATGCCCTGTGCATGCGCAAATGGCCACGGAGGCCATTTTGTGAATATGTGGTCACCTGGTGGCCTTTTTGCTCATGCACGGAGCGTTTTTTGAGGTTTCTCAAAAATCTCGTGAGATTCTCGAAACCCCAGAAATGCTCTGTGCACGTGCAAATGGCTGTCAAGCCATTCTGCACATGTGGCCCCCAGAGGCCATTTTGCACGAGAAAATTTTGCTTGAAAATACCATGAATAACACCACAGAAAAAATAACATAACATGCGCAGAACATTTTGGGGGGGCATTTTTTGGTGCACGAGAATCTCACCAAGAATGGCAGCAAGAACACCGATTCTCACGGGATTCTCAACTCAAAGAATCTCACAGAGAAGCCCATTCTCGACAGGATTTTCATAGGGGTCAAAATTTTGTTTTACCCCATATACCATGGCTTTTACTAACATTTGGGCAAGACCTCATGTACAGAGTGAACTGTCATACCCATTCTCCAAGACAGCCTATGCACTCATAATGAGGCACATGCACACAGTGGGGTTCTCAATCAATAATAATTGATTATTGATGGCCATAATTGTGGTCATCTTACTGGGGAAATACCAACGTATTCTGTGGTTGGGCAGGGGTGTGTATTGTTGCCAGGGCTCTTTAAATTTTATATCAATGAGATCATCCCCCCTACTTGCCCAGCCTTGTTTCTTCCCTACAAAATTAGCCAATCATCCTGTGGGGTGTTTATTGTTTGTGGACGATATTGCCATTCTGTCCCAAATTTGGGTGGGAATGAACAGGCAACTGGCCTGCTTTTCTGATTTCTGTGACAAGAACAAGTTGGTGATAAATCATGAAAAATCTAAGGTCATGGTGACTTCTAGAATGCGGCAGACCTTTAACTGGGCCATAAAGGATCAACAAATCCTCCAGGTCAAAACCTTCAGAGGGCTCTGGCTGCTGCAAGAGGCTCAGCCCAGGCAGTCTTAAGGGTTTTTGGTGCTTCTGGGGGTACTGCAATAGTTCCAACTGTTAGAATCCTCAATGCTAAGACCCGTGTTCAGTTACTCTTTGGTGCAGAACTCTGGGCTCCCTTGCTCCAGCATAGCCTTTGCAAATTGGATAGTATACAGGCAAATGTCCTTCAAAAGGACCCTGAGGGCCCCAAAGGGTACCCCAGCATCTGCCATTAGGAAGGAGGTGGGCCAACAGAGTTGGTCAGTGGTGGCTTGGGGCCAAGTTTTGAAATTCTGGCTTAAAACTCGAGGATTTCAGAAAGTTGGCCTGCTCAATTTTTGGAGGGAAGACGTATAAAAGCAGATGGGTTAAGGCGGTTGAGTCCTTCCTCCTCAAGATGGGCTTTAACCCAGATTATTGGCATGGCAAGCCTTTAGCCACAGCCAAGAGAGAGATTATGCTTAAGCTGGCGGACATAGCTCTCCAGCAGGAGATTGCCAAAATAAGAGTTTCCTCGCATATGCGCGATTTCCTTCCAATTACTTCTCCTAGCCTTCAAATGGTTGCTTATTTGACTCTAAGTCTTTCCCGGAGGGGGAAGGAACTGTTTATGTCTGCCCGTTCTAATGCTTTGCCAACTAGAGTTCCTGAGGTGCGTTATCAAGCTATCCCCTTCACGAATCGATTTTGTCCATTTGACAATTTGCATGTGGAAACCACTGAGCATGTGTTGTTCAAATGTCATCTTTACGATACCCTGCACCACCAGTACCTGTCTTCATTTTGTGATAGGTTAAAGGACGCGACCTACTATTATTTGTTATTACAGGCCCTGGCGGATATAGACCCAGAGACTACTCGTTCTGTCTCATGCTTTCTGGCAGCAGCTTTAAATCTTCGATCAACCTTTTTGCATTTCAAATCATGTGCCGATCAGTCTCCTGGGGTTGTGGTACAGTGATGTTGTCATTATGGGTTGTGGTTGTTTTTAGAATTGTTTCTCTGCCCTGTTTTTGTTGGATTGTTAAGACTTTATTATTTAGGTCCTGGTGAAGGTCGGTTGTTGTGTGTGATATGGCCTATGGCCGCAAATAAACATATTATTATTATAATAATTTATTGCATGAAAATAAAGTCATTGCAAGAGTTCTATGTATGTATGAACCCTGCTGCAGTTCCAAGTTCAGCAGAATGGAAGAGTGGGAGGTCTGGATGAGATGAGAGAGTGAGATGCAAATTAGATCATGATTTTTCTTGATATTTGTGCATTGCCAGAAGTAGGGCAGTCACTGACGGAGGCTGGGCCTTCCCTGCCATTTTTTCTCATCACTACCCTGATGACAGTGAGATGATACCCACAGGGCCACCGGGAGTGCCTTGATTGAATGGCAGAGATTAATCTCTTGGGGGAAACAAGTGAATTGGGGTACAGGGGAGGTGAGCTGACTGAGGGAGAGCTTTTTGCCTTGTATAAGGTTTGGACACTTGGAGGAGTGTAGAGTGCCCTTGCGAGGGGGGATGTTTTCTGCCCCAGCTGTATGGTAATGCAGAAGATTCAAGAGAGGGAGTACAAGAAGCACATGTTTAATTGGGGGTTTTATGCAAACCAAGAGGGATTCCCAGCACCACAGCAGGCAAGACTCCAGTAAAATTGTGTGCTGCAACCTGCCAGTACATTGCTGTGAGATGTGGATGTCAGAAAATGGGTTAACAACATGCAAGGACCGATTGCTTTCAATTTCAAGTTTTACTTTTATTTCAATTTTCACTATAGGTGTTTGATAAAGTATGTAATTTGCTCAATAAAGTCAGCATTATGTGCATAGCAAAAGGTTTGTTTCCAGCCACCAAGTGCTGACAGGTATAAACCCAGGTATGTCCCTCTGTGGGAGGGTGGGGATAGTCCGTTCTGGACCACATCCCGACATCATAGTAGCCCAGAAGAAAGAGTTGATGTGGCTTCGTCTTCTTTCCATGGTTCACCGTGGCTCAGAGTCATGACAGGGGGCGAGATACTGGGAAGGGAAGGACAGTGAGCAGAGCATGGCGGGGAAGAATACCTGCCCATGTATTAGACTAAACCTGTAAGTGGGGGCTGTCTGAACAAACAAGAAATACGCGCAGGGGGCTGCCCATTTATTAGTCCCTATTTGCTAAACATGTGAGTGGGGGCTGCACAAACCGAACCTGGACTCCAGGGCCTATTTTCCTGTTTGTTAGCACCTCAACTCTTATTGATGTTGGTGGGACTTCACAGAGGTAGTTAAGGGCAGAGTTTGTCTAATTTGGAAGAGAATATGGGTGTGCATTTAAGTCTCTTTCTTTTCTGCAAAAAAATTGTTTCTTTTTGCCTTCTGATAACTNCTTGCCCAGCCTTGTTTCTTCCCTACAAAATTAGCCAATCATCCTGTGGGGTGTTTATTGTTTGTGGACGATATTGCCATTCTGTCCCAAATTTGGGTGGGAATGAACAGGCAACTGGCCTGCTTTTCTGATTTCTGTGACAAGAACAAGTTGGTGATAAATCATGAAAAATCTAAGGTCATGGTGACTTCTAGATTGCGGCAGACCTTTAACTGGGCCATAAAGGATCAACAAATCCTCCAGGTCAAAACCTTCAGAGGGCTCTGGCTGCTGCAAGAGGCTCAGCCCAGGCAGTCTTAAGGGTTTTTGGTGCTTCTGGGGGTACTGCAATAGTTCCAACTGTTAGAATCCTCAATGCTAAGACCCGTGTTCAGTTACTCTTTGGTGCAGAACTCTGGGCTCCCTTGCTCCAGCATAGCCTTTGCAAATTGGATAGTATACAGGCAAATGTCCTTCAAAAGGACCCTGAGGGCCCCAAAGGGTACCCCAGCATCTGCCATTAGGAAGGAGGTGGGCCAACAGAGTTGGTCAGTGGTGGCTTGGGGCCAAGTTTTGAAATTCTGGCTTAAAACTCGAGGATTTCAGAAAGTTGGCCTGCTCAATTTTTGGAGGGAAGACGTATAAAAGCAGATGGGTTAAGGCGGTTGAGTCCTTCCTCCTCAAGATGGGCTTTATCCCAGATTATTGGCATGGCAAGCCTTTAGCCACAGCCAAGAGAGAGATTATGCTTATGCTGGCGGACATAGCTCTCCAGCAGGAGATTGCCAAAATAAGAGTTTCCTCGCATATGCGCGATTTCCTTCCAATTACTTCTCCTAGCCTTCAAATGGTTGCTTATTTGACTCTAAGTCTTTCCCGGAGGGGGAAGGAACTGTTTATGTCTGCCCGTTCTAATGCTTTGCCAACTAGAGTTCCTGAGGTGCGTTATCAAGCTATCCCCTTCACGAATCGATTTTGTCCATTTGACAATTTGCATGTGGAAACCACTGAGCATGTGTTGTTCAAATGTCATCTTTACGATACCCTGCTCCACCAGTACCTGTCTTCATTTTGTGATAGGTTAAAGGACGCGACCTACTATTATTTGTTATTACAGGCCCTGGCGGATATAGACCCAGAGACTACTCGTTCTGTCTCATGCTTTCTGGCAGCAGCTTTAAATCTTCGATCAACCTTTTTGCATTTCAAATCATGTGCCGATCAGTCTCCTGGGGTTGTGGTACAGTGATGTTGTCATTATGGGTTGTGGTTGTTTTTAGAATTGTTTCTCTGCCCTGTTTTTGTTGGATTGTTAAGACTTTATTATTTAGGTCCTGGTGAAGGTCGGTTGTTGTGTGTGATATGGCCTATGGCCGCAAATAAACATATTATTATTATAATAATTTATTGCTTGAAAATAAAGTCATTGCAAGAGTTCTATGTATGTATGAACCCTGCTGCAGTTCCAAGTTCAGCAGAATGGAAGAGTGGGAGGTCTGGATGAGATGAGAGAGTGAGATGCAAATTAGATCATGATTTTTCTTGATATTTGTGCATTGCCAGAAGTAGGGCAGTCACTGACGGAGGCTGGGCCTTCCCTGCCATTTTTTCTCATCACTACCCTGATGACAGTGAGATGATACCCACAGGGCCACCGGGAGTGCCTTGATTGTATGGCAGAGATTAATCTCTTGGGGGAAACAAGTGAATTGGGGTACAGGGGAGGTGAGCTGACTGAGGGAGAGCTTTTTGCCTTGTATAAGGTTTGGACACTTGGAGGAGTGTAGAGTGCCCTTGCGAGGGGGGATGTTTTCTGCCCCAGCTGTATGGTAATGCAGAAGATTCAAGAGAGGGAGTACAAGAAGCACATGTTTAATTGGGGGTTTTATGCAAACCAAGAGGGATTCCCAGCACCACAGCAGGCAAGACTCCAGTAAAATTGTGTGCTGCAACCTGCCAGTACATTGCTGTGAGATGTGGATGTCAGAAAATGGGTTAACAACATGCAAGGACCTATTGCTTTCAATTTCAAGTTTTACTTTTATTTCAATTTTCACTATAGGTGTTTGATAAAGTATGTAATTTGCTCAATAAAGTCAGCATTATGTGCATAGCAAAAGGTTTGTTTCCAGCCACCAAGTGCTGACAGGTATAAACCCAGGTATGTCCCTCTGTGGGAGGGTGGGGATAGTCCGTTCTGGACCACATCCCGACATCATAGTAGCCCAGAAGAAAGAGTTGATGTGGCTTCGTCTTCTTTCCATGGTTCACCGTGGCTCAGAGTCATGACAGGGGGCGAGATACTGGGAAGGGAAGGACAGTGTGCAGAGCATGGCGGGGAAGAATACCTGCCCATGTATTAGACTAAACCTGTAAGTGGGGGCTGTCTGAACAAACAAGAAATACGCGCAGGGGGCTGCCCATTTATTAGTCCCTATTTGCTAAACATGTGAGTGGGGGCTGCACAAACCGAACCTGGACTCCAGGGCCTATTTTCCTGTTTGTTAGCACCTCAACTCTTATTGATGTTGGTGGGACTTCACAGAGGTAGTTAAGGGCAGAGTTTGTCTAATTTGGAAGAGAATATGGGTGTGCATTTAAGTCTCTTTCTTTTCTGCAAAAAAATTGTTTCTTTTTGCCTTCTGATAACTGTTCAGCAACCAGCAGGGAAGAAATCATTGCTCTCAGGCCAGTTCCCATAATACAGCTGTCCAAATCACAAACAATCAAACAGCCCCCCAAAAAAGCAATAAAGTTGCAGGTGTCTACCAAGCGCAGATTCAATATGAGTAGCAGCACTTTTGGAAAACCAGCTTTGACTGAGATAAACTCAAGCAGAATGGCAATTCTGAAACAAGTGGGGAAGCATTTTCAAAACATTTCAAGATTTATTCCTTTCCTAAAACAACCAGACAGTTAATCTGGCCTTTTGGCAGGTGCATGATGGTAGGTGAGTCCTTGTAACTATTCTCATTATTTCATCCTCTAGACGGGACCAGCTGGGAGGTGGTGGTGGTGGTGGTAGATCCCATTTGCCTGAACTACTTCTATTACTGATCTTTTATTAGGACACATGTTGGGAATGTTTGACTGAGCTGATGACATATACCGTTTTTATTGTTGTTGTTGTTGCATCTTTTCTTGAAGGAATATTCTTCCCTTTAACTCTAGTGGGACTAATCCTGTGAATAAGAAATGAATGAGATACAGAGTTAGGGTTTTGACTCAGAAAACTAACCCTGAAACACAGTGTGACCCAGCCTCTATGAATCATAGCCATCTCTGACAGAGATCTGAACAGTCTTCCCTTTTCATATACATTGTGGCAACACACCATCAAAATGTCAACTCTTGCCTCAGATCGACAAATGATAAGCTCATTATGTTACATTTGTAGAGAAACATGGTCACACTTTTACCTGAGCTGTCTCTTATGCATGAGAGTAACTTCCCATAAGCTTCTCCAAAACTCATTGTTCTCCACCAAACATATCTTTAAAACTTCCCTTTACCATAGGGCCTATATAAAATCTTACAGTCATCAGGCAGTTGTTGTGCGGAGACCATTACCCATCTTATTGTACTATCGCTTTGTTTTCTTGACTGTCTTTTTTTGTATCCACCTGTTGTCTCTGGCAGTTTTATATTTAAAATGTAAGCTCTCTGAGGCAGGAACTAGCTTTGTGCTATGTCTGTACAGTGATCATCCTCAACTATTCTCAACTTCAAGACCTGATCTTATTGTCCTTGAGTTGACAATTTTACACCTTGATCTTGGGGTCAGTCAGATCCTCGAAGATCAAAATGTTGCCTAAAAGGGAAGATGTCCTTAAAATAACAGAATGGTGTAGTATTTAAGCATTAGTAGAGATGTTTAACTTGTGAAGGTAGCCCTGAGTCTTAGGTTAGGTTCCCTAGTTACCTAGGACAATTGTTACTATAGATTTTCTTCCGCATATTATCTTCAGTTCCATTCTTAAAGACTGTTATTTAGAGATATTTTCTTCCCCTTTCTGAGTCAGTTTTTCATCTCAATGGCTGGCAATATCTAGGATAGTAATTTTCTGTGAGTTTGATCCTGAGGTTTTCTAGATTAGGAAAATCCCAGGCTTTCCAGTCTCAGGGTGAAGTTCCAAAAGACCTTCTCTCTCTCATTTTCTATAAGGGCTGCAGGTTTGTATTCCCACCAGCACTATCTTCTGGAATGCTGGTATTGCCCAGAAATATCCCACCGTAGAGTGCTGGTGACTTAATTGTGTCTTTCTCTATACATACATTGTGTCAGTACTGGACAGCCACTGATAATGGGGCTGATCCCAATCCCCATGCATGCCTATGGCCGTTTTTAGATGTGTGCGGCGGCGCCCATGCTTGTTTTCCAAAAGACCCGGCAGCCCGATTTACACGTGACGCCGCCACTGAATACGCGCATGTGCAGGCGATGCGCATCCATTTCTGGCCGTGAACTGACCGGGTTGGCGATCGAGGCCGGTCATACGTGGCTGGAAATGGATGCGCATCACCCGTGCATGCGCGTATTCAGCGGCAACGTCACGTGTAAATCGGGCTGCCGGGTCTTTTGGAAAACAAGCGTGGGCGCCACCACGCACGTCTAAAAACGGCCTATGTTGTTGTGCAGCACAATGTGCTCGCAATGGAAGTCCTCTGCACAGGATCCGTGGGGCTTAGAATCAGCCCCACTGTGTATTAAAATCTCAGTATTTTTTTTTTTACATCTACAACACTAATCATTGGTTTTACCTGACACAGGGTATAAACAGATGGACAGCAGCTCCGAAGGCAGCATTGCCAGCCCTCTCCATCCCCGGTCTGGCCGATCCATCTGAAGGTGGCCCACAGGATATTGAAGTGGAGCAGATTGCTCCTGCTTCAGGGCAGCCCTGCTGGTGGCACTCCAACATCCAGGAGCGCCGCCAGTGGAGTGGGCCAGCCAAACCTGGGGCATTAAGCCAGAGGAGAGCTGCTGTCCATCTGCTTGCCGGACCCATGCTTCAGCTCCATTCCATCTGACCATTGCCCCGGCAACACCATAGAGTTGCAGGCCCCAGCCTAGAGCATCGGGTGATTGCCTGCAACTCTATGGTGTGTGTGTGGTGGTGGTGGGGGAGGCACTACACGGGCAGAACATGGCCTGGGGAACCAGTTCATATGAAAAGCTTGATGTTGGGCAGGGCTGCTATAATGAGGTCTTTGGAAGGAGATTTCAAATAGACTGTTCCCAGTCACTTTGAAAAAATTATTTTCTGTGGTTTTTAGAAGTAGGGCCCATTTCTCAAAGGGCCTTACTTCTCACCTTTTCACTCCTACTTTGAAAGATTATTATTATAACTGAGAGTTTAAGCTCTGCCAGTTTCCATATATCAGACTATACAGCCATCCAAAATGGATGCTGATATAGGCCCTTTCCAAATGGGTAGATGCCATGGTGCGTGTGTGGTGGAGGGGCGGCTGTTACACGGATGTACACCCATCTCCACCCACCTCCACGCACGGAGCAATTGTTGTTGTCACCAGTTGCTCCATGTGTGGGTGATGGGTGGAGGTGGGTGGAGATGGGTGGAGTGCAAGATCGCGTGTACACACACACACCGGTCACATGGGCAGCCCCCCATGCCCATGCAGAGGATCTGTGTGGGCATGGAGGGTGGGGGGCATCTTGTGTGAAAAGGGCCACAGTCACAACACAAAGCCTGGTGATGAGCAAACAGTGGAGTGCAATACCTTCAAATACAGAGTGAGTCCTGCCTGGCAGACTTCCTGCACAAAGGATACTTTCATAATGCTGAGGACTCCAACAATCTGCACCACAAACTTCATAACTTACCTTGGCTACATCTTCCTGAGCTCAAACAGGATGTCACAATTAGGATTGAAACGAGCAGCTAAATTGCTGCTCGCGAGAAAATATTGCCATATTGGGAACTGGAATCGATTTCCCGACCATTTCCCAATACTGATGTGATTTCTTGATTCTCTCTATACCTTGAGATACCGTCACAATTTACCAGCTTTCTGACTACCATTTATTGCATAGTGCATACCATTCATTTACCGCTTACTGCATTGCTTCTGTTTACTGCATTACGATTTTACTTCCAGGTTTGTTGTTTCCACATTTCAAAACTAATTACTGTGCGAATAGCCCACCTCTTAACCTCCTCACAGTGCCCCTTAAACTCCACTCCAATGCCTCCAATGAGAATTGTTGTTCTATGTTGTTCCTTTTGCTTTGACCAATCTGCAACTGGATTTCAGATTAGTAAAGGAATCTGTGTACCAACCAATGAGTGACAAGAAAGTACAAGGGGAAATGGAGTACAAAAAATGCAGTATTGTGTCGGTATTACCTCTTGGGATTTGAAATGGATGGTAAAGCTATACACGGAAAAGCAGTAAACCGCAAAGCAATAAATGGGAACCTGGTAAGCGGGAAGTCAATAAATCAAGAAACAAAATGTCAGTTGAGACATTACCAAGTACCAAGAGGTTTTTGATTCGACCAAGACAGTATCAGTAACCGGGATTTCAATGAGATTTCCCATTTTGGCAAAATCTCATTTCAGCCCTAGTCACAATACTATTTCTCTATCTCCTTTAGAACTCAATGACAAACATTCATTTACTCTAAAAATTCAGAAGGGGAATGACTGGGTTTTTTTTTCCTTCTGAGAGATGCCTTGTGGTGAGGACACAATAATTCTAGTATATTCTACACCTGGAATGCTCTACCACTAGCTTGATATTCCCTGTAAAGCAAAACAGATGTTTGGTCTCTGCCACAAGTACATCTAAGGTGACAGTAGAGCATTCAAATAGCCATCTTGTGTGTTTGGATGTAGCAAAGGAACTTGTAGGCTGACAAAAAGATGCATGAGGGTTTTAGGATGGGATCTACACACTCTGCAAGTGGTAGAAATACTGCATCACAAGACCAATAAGTCTGCATCAAAAGACCAATAAGTACCTATGGTAAACCAATAAATTGAGCACACCATCCTGACTTGTGCTGAAATAGATACCAAACTTATTAACTGCACATAATATTCCAGTTAGTTTGGTCATTATCTGATAACTAACCAGTAATAAAAGTTAACTGCTGAACTGAAATACCGGATATTAGTATTAACTGCATAACTGAACCAGGTGCAAACAGTAATGTGGTCAACAGTAATTCAGGAAAACAGTAACCCAGTTGCTCAGATATCCACTGAGATATTATTGGGTGACCAATGTCTCCTTATTACAGATCTTGCCAAAAAGTTATACTTACAGCTGGAAGGCATCAGTAAATTATTAACAGTTCAGGGGGAGAGATTGCAAACCTTAGTTGACCATGTGACAGCATCTAGTGCTGGGGCACATTTAGCTACACATACACCCGGGAACGGTTTGCATCATGATATCAACCCCCAACAGGTCCGCCCTCAGGGTATTCCCCCAATTAGCCAAGCGAGTTGCCGGGTGCAGTCTTTAGACAACAGAGGGAATTTCCATTCCTCTTCTTTCTCTACTGACCGGTTTGCTATGGCTTTGAGGGTTTTCCCTCTGCCAAATGGGAATTTTCCCCGATGGCAGACTAAAGCGGCTATCCAACACCATCTTTCTTCAATTTTGGCATACCCTTTCCCTTTGTGGCAGCTGCGTTCCTTTCAAATTCTCCCTGCTGCCGACCATTCCCAACGATTAGTAATATATTTCCGATCTCCCCAACTGGTCCAGGAACTTTTTTCAAAGGCACCTTTGTTTGCCTCTTGGGGGGTTATTTTGGGTGAGGTTCTGGTAGACAGTGTTAGGCGCCCTCTTTTCCCAAGGGTTGCTTCTGTGTCTGAGGCCCCTGTTGTCCCACATTTACCTGTGCACAATTCGATGGTTCCAAAGGGGGGG